>JAZHYW010003581.1:0-504362 GCA_037355805.1 Ixodes ricinus | reverse complement strand
CATCCTGGCAGCCTTCGTTCAGTTGCGGCCATTACTGCACCGCGCCTCATGGAGAGATAGTGCAACCAGCCTCTGCTGCGTCGCGCGATGACAGCGCAGCAGATGTTGGATGCACTATATGCCTGGTGGACATATTCCACCAGGCATATACTGGTGGACAAAGGTGGACAAATTCCAAATATGGAATTTGTCCACCTTTCGTGAAACACCCTTGTATATTGTGAATGCATTCACAATATGCCTGCAAGAAATCTTGGTCAGATTTGCAGTTGCTCTAAAGCTGTCCTCTACAAAACATAGAAACCCAGATAAGCCAAAATTTCCCAAAAATCACAATATTTAAGAAATTATTGGCAAATTAAAATAAAATAAAAAAGAGCAAAACAATGCCCTCTTAATGTCGCCAGTGGTACCAATGGCAGGAATGAAAGCTCCGTGATGCGACTGGCCAATCGGTGGCAGGTTGGGTTTAATGGCTGCCTCCTGGACGTCCAATCAGTTGGATACGCGTCATTAGTAAAATGCTTGCTTTGGTAGGACATCAAAGTGCAAAAAATGCTTGCTTTAGCCCTTGGCCTCTAAACTCGTCAACACAGAGTTGGGGCCGAAGTTAATGGAGCGTAATGATTGGCCAATCATGACAATGACTTGCGCTTTTTCGCCGACGTCCAGTCGGCACGCTTCCTCAAACTTTGCTCCAACTTTGTGTTTAATGAGTTTAGGGCCCCCTGACAACAATTTCCAGCGTGAATTCGTTGGGTCTATTGGAGTTGGAACTTTGAATCTTCAAGAGTGCACTTCAGGGCGTAGTGCCGTATGCAAACACCCTGTTAAGCGACTGAAGTGGAGCCTCTCAGCCTCAACCTGTCTAGGGTGCCGTGTACAAAGTCGACGCTTAAAGGATGTTTATACTTCAACATCGAGACGAATGTTTGCCGGAGCCAAACGCTATGACGCACTACACCAAGACAGCGATCAGATCAACTGTTCATGGTTGGTCCGATCACTCTTCAGCATAGCCCAGCGTGCTCTCACAAACTGACTCGCTGGGGCCTTGAAACAACACACAAACTTATGGCAATCTTCGTGAAAATAAGCATATATTTTTTCCAAATGTTAAAGGTCACTAATAAAAAAGCAAAATATACCCTTGGCGTCGTACTGAGCGACATAGTTGTTTTACTATGTTACACAGTGTGAATCCAACACTTGGGAAGCGGAACCGGTGGGTAGAACTAATCCATTATCATACATGAGATTATGCCATGAAGTCAACCTTAATTACAATTAACTTTAACTTTAGCACGTCATCTAGCTTTAAGATTTTTCAACACTCCATGCAAGCACCAACGGCTCGCTAAGCCTACCAGTTCTCTCGGTGAAGAGTGTCTTCGAAGAGTTGTCGATCCACAATAGACTCATTCAGTCGAGCATGCCGCCGTCACATGTGCACACTGAACCAAACCACGATATGTCACGGTACACACAGGAACAGCAGGTTCAAATAGCCAAAATACAGATTTCGTAGTCACACACGCACTGACGCGCCTAGTCCAGAGATTTCTGACGCTCTCCACCACTATGCAACTACCGTAAAATCCCGAGATGCCCCACCCCCAAAAGATAGCCCACCCCCATTTTTGGCTTCGTTTGCTATATTTCTTTTTAAACACCAAAAGATAGCCCACTCCTAGTAATAGTAGTGCTGGGATCAATGATGGGCTTGGCGTAAATGCGGCTAGTTAGCCGTATGGCGGGATATAAGCAAGCACTGCTGACTGGGAAGTACAGTCATCTTTGCTTCATTGCCGGAAGGCACGCGACCTAAAAATAGCAATACTTTAAACTTTTCTTCACAATACACCGAAAGTTAGCCCACTCCATATATTCACCCTATTTGCTCTTGATGTTAGGTGGGCTATCTCTCGGGATTTTACGGTAGTGAATCCACTTGCAGTGAATCCACTTCAGATTACTTTCAGACTTGGTTGTGAAGGAGAGAATATTTTGTAGCATTTACTTGGTATTTTCTGGTAACAGGTATCTTTTGAAGGCATAAAAAAGTTTTCAATGGTGAAACACAAAATGCTAAGAATGAAACAATATGGTTGCCTACCATGCCACCTTCCTCAGCAAACACCGGTGGTGCGGGGTCTGCCCTGGCCAAGACAGGCACTGGCAGCCGGCAGCTTGTAATACAGATGTTATCTTAAGTTAGACAAAGCAGCATTACCATGGGATGCACTTGATAATTAAGGGAGCACTATGTATCGTCTCCAATTGCATTAGAGCACCCATTCATGTAACTATAGACTGAAGCACAGTCTCAACTTGAAGGTTTATTGAAACAAACAAATAGTATTAACACTGCCTATCTGGCTGCTCGCTCGGAAAGAAAAACTCCCTTATCCGTCAGGTGCAGCGAAGGCGCACTGATGCATTTTGTCTCTCCTTGATTTCTAATACAAAATGGCTCGTGAATTTACGTGAGCAGGTTTGTCTGCATATTTCCTTAGAATTTTTGTTTCTTCCAGTTTCGGGCTGCATGGGCACCTATTGCAGTGCACTGCCAGATTGCCCTGAAAGCGGTGACTGTCTTTATTGACCAAGCGTGTTCTTTTGCTTTCTCATTTATGCACCTTCCGGTTTGCTCCCACATACGATTTACCACAACTTGTACGATTTACCACAAGTCAAGAGCCATCCTACGACGGAGGCCATTGCGGCGTTCAACGCTCCTCAAAGGGAGGAGATGTTTGGCAAATGGGTGCACAGCAGTCTCGGAGATGTCTTGGTAGCGCGGGTGAGCTCTGTAAGGACCGAAATTTTCCCCATGAACCGCCTGGCGGCACTGTAGCCAGGAGCCAAAGTCTTGGCAAGGGCGGCAGCCTTTACTGACACCCGAGCGAACGTCCCAGGGGTGGGCGTGGCCTGCTCCAGGAAGGTCACATGATCTGCCATTTCGGTCAAAACTGCGTCGAGGATCTCGCGCCTGAGATCCAACTTGAAAACTTCACGGCGATCCGATTCCGCTCGAGATCGTCCGCGAATCTCCGGCAACATGGCCGGTACGTCGTCACTGGCAAGTTTGGCCGCCAGCCGGTTGGTGGCAACCACGTCGGCCATCTCCTCGGAAATGGGGAGACTTGTGTTTCTCGAAGGTCCGCTGGACCTGGTCACGTCGATAGGTGGTCCGGTTAGCGACCTCAACCGGTGACGGAGGGGCCGTAGCCCACAGCCGTATTGCATTCGTCCTGACCCATGGCGATAGCCCAGGCCCGCCGCAGCTGACCGGGATGCCTCCGAGGCGGGGGTCGAGACGGAGGCGGGCGAACCACCGTCGTTGGAGGTGGTCCGAGACCTCGTCCACGACCTCCGGGCAAGGAGAGCGGCGCCGTAGAATCGCGCAGGTTTTGACTAGAGAGCAAAGAGGTACTTTCCTTCCTTCAGGGGGACGCTTTCCAGAGTCTTTTCTGAACAAGGCCCGGAACATAGTGCATCGTGTAGCCCCGAGCCCTGTGACTTGTCTCGATCCTGAGGAACTCGACACGCGAGCGATACAATCTAAACTTAGCCTCATCGGCTACAGCGCCCAGTGTGTCATACAACGTTCTTGATGCCCAACGCATCGAGGTAGCTTGGCGTGACTGCTTTGGTGTCATCACCCCTTATTTCCAACGTCAAGGTGCCCAGTACGTCGGACCGAACCAGACGTTTAGGTATGTCAAAGGCCCAGGGCACTGTTCCAGTCGGAGCCGACAGATGAGGTGGTGTGGAGTCCGGGCATTAGTCAATCGGTCCACGGCGAACACTTCTCGCTGCCGAGTCCGGCGGGGGCCTGGAGAGTGGCTTCATCATGTCCAGCCTGAATGAGCTGATGGAGGCGAGTCGCCCCAGGGATCTGGTCTGGGGTGGCCGCCTGGACCACCACAGCGTCCGAGACGTTTTGGAAAGCTTTGATTTCACTCTTTGTGGGCTGATGATCAAAGGCGGCGAAGTCGTAGGGGAGAGTGTAAAACCCCTGCTGGAGGTGGGAAAATGTCTGTTTATTCCGTGCCGCCTCCCTGGAGAGGGGCTCCCCCAGTGTGCTCCCCGGCCAATTCAGGTAGAAGCTCCCCCCACGGCTTACATCCAACTCATCTGGAGGTACATCTCCAGGGGGAGGCCGTAGCAATCTTGACCTTACCGAGTTCGGACTTGATCAATGCCTTGTTTTCTTGAAGGCCATAAGTGGTCACTCGTTGCCGTAGTTCCTCAAAGGTTGTAACGTCCATAACAATGTTCCTCCTCGCTTTGAAATGGCCGAGCTTAACCCCGGTGGCCGTGTCAACTTTGTAGGAATCCTGGCCCAAGCTCGCTGATCCCGAGCGCTCCCAATCCCCAGCCTCGAGCCACTCGGAGAGCGTCTGCGCAGTGGAGGGGTTGGCGCGGCCATGGTGTTGAAGCTGAGTGATGCGCTCGAGGACCGCCTCCTGGTCCCAACCCTGAACCTGGGGATTTCATGGTCGAGAAGACACTCGTTACGAGAGCCTTGGCTTGGGACACGGGGTCCCAACCCTCGAGCGGGGGGAAGGAGCGCCCCGTAAAACGAGGCGTTTTCATAGAAAACGAGACGTTCGTCTGCGGGAAAGTCGGTTTTGTGTTTTTTGATGACATCATCCCCCTCGCGTGTTATGGCCTTGGAGTGTTCAGACCCAGCGTCAAAAGCGCCACACGCTGCCTATAAATCTCACTCATCCGATTCCCGCAAAGAGGAACGCGGCTGCGAGAGTCTTAACTGTGGAGACGTAGTCAAATCCTTGCAAGGCAGAGAGTCGGGCGGCAAGTGCGCCGGGGTGGTGGGCGAGGGTGAGAAAGTCCGCCAGGCGGGAGGTGTGTATAGCGAGGTCGCCCCGGGTGCGAGGGGGAACATCCGTTGGGCAAGGGTGTTCCCCCCTCGCACCATTGTCAACCGCCTCACGATTAATCGGCAGTCTTGACAATGGGGCCAGGGGGAGCGGGAACTCTAGTATGAACGAGTCGTACAACATTGGCTCGAGTGAGGGTCTCTTGCCATTCGGGGGCAGGAGGGTGGTGCTACGTCGGAAGAGGTCCCTGAGGAAGAGGGGGTGTGGCCTGTCCCCGGCAGGGCCAGAAGAACACCACCAGGAGAAAAAGGGGTCGTAGGAGTAGCCCCGGGTCCTAAGACCCACCATGACAGCGCAGAAAAGGTCCAATACTCCCGAGACCGCGCTGCCTCATTGGCACACCACCCCATGGCCCGGCCGAGGTCCTCCGAGTAGGAGGAACTAGGCCTCCCGCAGCAGAGTTGATGGGCCCGGTCTCCTCCTTGGCCACTGGATCTGCAGCTGGTGGGGAAAACGCTCTTCGTTGACTGCCCAGCGTCCAGGCGGCTTGTGTAGAGCCGGGGCTGAGAGGGCAGCAAGAAGCTGGGCGGCTGCCCGCCCCGCTCTGACCCGGGTCGGAAGTTTCCTGCTTACGTTAGCAGTGGGAATTGGCAGAGATCACACAAAAAAAACGAAAGCATAAGAAAATCATATTTAAAAAAAAAAAAAAAGAACCAGGCTTTCTTTAACTCGCGGGATTGCTTTGCTTGAGTCCCCAAATGGCCTGGGCAGCTTTTTTCACCCCTTTGTTGAAGCAAAAAGGGAGGAAGCAGCAGAACTGCAAAGCAGGCAGCCGAGACTCCCGTCAGATCCTTCCGGACTTCACTGTGCTCATCATGTGATGATATAGACTCATAGCCGTTGAATCCTCGGGGGCTCGAACTGGTCCACATTTACGGTCCCGATACCCTTCCTGGATGTGTCTTTCTGAGGGGGGGGGCAACAATGTGATTACACTGTACCGAGGCCTCAGATTCGAATAGAGGACACAGCTGAGGACGACACAAGAGGAAGGCAGGCTACAGCTACCTGCATCTGTTTGTGTTGCGACGTGAAAAGAAACGGCAGACAGGATGATTTATTCAGTAAGCCAGGGCCGAAGCCAGGGGTCATAGCCTTAGCCCTAGGGGCCCAGCCCCCTCAGTCCCGAAATTTCCAGTTTAGCTGGAAATTTCAGGGGGAATTTTCTTGTCTTTTCTGGCACATAGGAATGCTATGTAAATGGCAGTAAAGACATTGGGTACTAAAAATTACGAAGACCTCTTCATCACTTCGGACTTGTAAGACTTAAAGTAAGACCACTCCATCTTTGGAATAAGTGACATCAAAAGTTGTCGTCTCATTTCACTATGATGTTTTCGGCCTGGAGTGGTGAGTACACAAAGTAGTGGCACACAGTAAGGTTCAGGACATACAGCAACATCTGCACTTGGGTGTAGTAGCTGTGACTTCCTTTGAGCGGCAATTTCCCCATTTACGAAGTGCAAGTACTCGACAGACAAGTGTCATTTGATGAAATCACTGGCACCGCACAAAAAGCCTGTTTCCGAGCTGCGTTACTTAAACACCATTGCAACTGGCATTATTTTTAGAGGCCCATTGCCAGACAAAATGCACTCTAAACAGAATAAAAAACTAGTGAATTCGGGTCCCTCTGCTGTTAAAGTTCACGACCTGGAATTGGATAAGGAGCAGCTGGTTCGTCTCCATCAGGCAAATTTGAAATGGTTGTTAACTGGACAAGGTGGACTCGTTATCGGCGTTATTGGTGCAAAATTATGACTATACTTTGTTCCACCTTGTGTTGTACCACAGGAAAGGATACAAGCGCGAGCTCCTTGCTCTATGGCACACCTCGGCGGCACAAGCTCTCGTGCACCAAGGGCAGCTGCCAACGCTATAAGCTTGCGCTTCTAGCCTTCGCTGCGGTACAACATAAGGTGAAACTGAGTATAGTACAGCGGGCTCAGGCCTGAGAGTTAAGGGTTAACGTGGGGCTCCCTAAGCCAAGGAGTATGGCGAGTGCACCACCGGCAGTGGGAAGCGACCACTTGCCTATCTGATCTCGTTGCAAGCCTGTGGTCGCCTGTGGCATTTAAATGAAAAAAAAAAAAAATAAGCGTAAGCACGAAAAAGTATGACAACCTTTGTCACTGCAATAAACCCCATAATGTCATTTGTTTATTGGACAAATTTGTACACTTAATTGAACGTCTGTGCATAAAGAGATATAATTTTTTCGTTTTATTTGTTGATCCAGGTAATGTCATATGTCCTTAAACTTGAGCAGTCTTCACAACCACCAACATAGAATTCGCAGGGATTTCCAGCTTTCCGCATTGCACAGCGCATCTATGCGGGACCAAAACTGGGATTCATTTTTCTCTCGCAGACCCTGTAGTCTATAGACTAGTCACGCTCTATCAAATTCGGCAAATCACAAATGAACGACTTGCTGTCTATCAGGGATTCAATATGAACGCAGCTGCTCTTAAGGTTAGCGGGCTCCACACAGCTGACAATGTCTACTTCAGAAGGAAACACTCCTTAATGTGTTGTGGGAGGTACTGCGACTGCCTGGGAGGGCGGCAGGTGCCATGTCAGGACTCTAGTTACAAGATTTTTGAAATTCTGAAATAACTACCGTTATAAGTGCACACGACAGTTGTGTCATTTTTAGTAGCTCGTGTGAGCAGTGCTATGGTAGACCTGATGTCTTTACAAGACACCTCCGATACTCCGTTGCACTGTTTACAGAAGCTCCTACAGTGCTGCTCAAGAGCAATCTTTTCATCAGTGGTCATACTGGCTGCACGCCAACATCCGAGCATGGTTGGTCCATTCACTTGGGAAGCATTTTGAATGGGCATATACCTGCCTAGAAAGCCGTGGCAGATCCTTCCTTCTCTGTTGGGCAGATGGTGGCTGGCAAGCAAGAGCTCCAGCTCCTGGGCCATCACAACACGCTCCACAACCTGCTGGGGCAGTCCTTTGGCTGCAGATACAAGGTTGACCAGCGTGCCACTGCCACCCTCAAAGACAAAAGCCGAATGAGCCCAGAGTGTTCCAACGTTGCATACACAGCTAGCCAGATGAAGCAGCAGATGCATGTTGAAGGTCATAGCTGCTTTCCCATACAGAGCCTCTGCACTACAGGCAAACATGTTTAGTAGTTCTTCTCTAAGAGTGAATCAGAAGAGAGGTCAGTCACATATAGCACACCTAGTTATCTTCTTCAGTTTGCCAACGTTATTTTGTGATGAGCTAAGATGTGAATTTGCAAGGCAGAATATGATACCACTTCTACACATTTCATTAGAAAGCTGCACTAAACAAATAAGTGCAGTTTACTGCTCCATAAAAAAACAATTTCTGCAAATAACTAATTGCAAGCAATTATTGTTTGCAATTTAAAGCGTGGTACAAGACAATTTCTAAGTGAGAGAAAAATGAATAAAAATAAATATGCTCTCTCTACCTGCACCACCAGACAGTATAACAGGTTTAATCCTGCAAATTTTTCTTAATAAAAGCCAATTTAAAAGGAATCAATTTGGGAAGCACGCAACCACAGTTCAGCAGTGGGCCTAGAATTATCAAGGGGCGTTTATTAAGTGATGAAATGAAAGTTAAAAACAAAAATCTTTTCCAGGAATCTGCTTCTCATGGAACAGATTTCTGTCGCTTCCCTCTTCAACTCCCTCGAAGTCGAGGGCCCTGATCTTGTACAAAGTTGGACCTCATAAGTAAACAATAAACAAACATTTAAAGATATTAAAAATGAAAAAAGTAAAAAAAACTGAAAAAACTGTTATTTGTTTATTAATATTTTTTTCCACCCAAGGAGAGAGGTCTAGTGTGTTATATCTGCCTGTATTATATAGACCGACACGCGGAGCGACTCTGTTTACCAACACGCCGCAAGGCCACGCATGCGCCGTAGCTATGTGGGCAAGAGCAGCCCGGCTCTCCGTGTTTTCGCCATTGCGTTCTATAGCGTGCGCTCGTTGTTGTCGTTGTAGGGACGCTTGTATCTTTATTTGTGCGTCGTATTTTCTGAAAACGTATGTCGTATCCTATGCCCGACTATTTGAGCTCGCTGCCCGAGCCTGAACGGCAGCGGTATCGAAACAAACTGTGCGGTGACGGCGTTGCCTTCGACGATCCGTATGCCGTAAACAAGGCCTGCTGGACTTCCGACGTAAAGTTGATGCCACCGAAGTCGACGGCTCATGTCGTCGTTTATTTAGTTTTTTCGCCAAGCCAGTTCACGGCCAACACGGTGCAGGCGTACAAGTCTCTCGAGGCCTACGATTACTTCGAGTCGGTTTCCGCACTGCCGGCGGGATCAGCAGTCTGTGGGTCTGCGGAAGTGTGTGTATTCATTAATTGATTAAATACGCACAGCGTCTTCAAGTCAAGGTATGATATTTTTCCTACCCTCATGACCACAAGGCATGACAAGCAGTAACGCTTTGTCCTTTCTGCAGTCTTGGCGGTAACACGTTACAAGTAACGGCGTTGCCGGTAACGCGTTACTTTTTTCAATAACGTAGTAACCTACTCTTTACGTTTTCGACACAGTAACGGGTAACGTACTTACGTTACTACTTCAAGTAACGTAGTTATGTTACTCGTTACTCCTTCCCAAGTCTTAAAGAAATTACACTTCAATTGTTTCCGTGTTTCAGGCGTCAAGCCATGTTTTTCTTGGCGTTTTTTCTCGTGAGTATTTAGGTGAAACCGTAAAACGAGATAAAGTAATTATGTTCAGTTTCTGCACGAACATAATGTTTCTTGAAATATTACATGTATCGTCAAAACCGTAAAATGTGCTAAATCTTAATTTAAAAAAAGTAAAGCAGAAGTAACGTGCGTTACTTTTTATCGGTAGCGGTAACGGGTTCCTTTTATTTTTAGGCAGCGTAGCTCGGTAACGCGTTACTTTTATTTGCAAGTAACGAGTAACGTATTTCGTTACTTTTCTCCGGTAACACCTACAACACTGCCGTTCTGTCACCGATCCTCTTCTGCTGGGTAGCACGGGCGTAGCGAGCCTCCGACGAGCGCTTGGCCGATGCTTTGTGCGCGAACACACATGGGAACAAAATCCCGGTGGTCTCGATCAGGCAACGCTTTCCCTGCACATAAGCAAGCCTCGGGACGGAGATTGAAATGGAAGCCGCACTTGCCTTCAAGAAAGTGTTTGCCGCACAAACGGTCGTTCGCGCGAGGCGACGATTCTTTTCGATCCACGGATATTATCCACCTTTTATGCCTTTCAGAGTCTGCCGGGAACTTGTGGAAACTCACTCCGCTACTTTTCTTGTACATTTGGGTGCAATTAACAGCAACACAGCTTCGCGGCATGCTGAAGTGCTATGACGCCCATGCGAAACGTGCGCCCTTTTGCCCACACCCTGCCACACCCCCCGGCTCCGGCGCGATCGCAGCGCCGCCGCAGCTCCGTGACGTCAAGCCCGCGTGTCGGTGTATATAACCGCTCCTATTTGTTTGTGTAGTGTTTTATGCTCTAATTTAATTTTCTATTAAAAGTGAGGAGACACTAATTCCGTTGTGTTAAGCACTAGATTTCTAATTTTAGGGGTGTTTGACTAAGTATGGTTTAAGCTTTATTTTGAATGGCGGATTTTACGGTGTGTTGAATTTGAAAACTGTGTTTTTACCGGAGTTAAATAGAGTTGGTTTTGCTAGGCTATAAAAGACAGCCCAGATTATGTTTCCAAAGCTGTTAATAGAGAGTATATTGCACAAATGCTATATCAGATTTATATAGTTTATAAAAATAAATAATTTTCTGTGGTGACCGATGAAAAAAGAGGTTGATTTACAATATATTACATAATTACATACTATATACACTGCCAGATCACTGTCCCCCAATTGCCCATCCAATTTTTCTGATTATACAGACGGTGCACCCCCCTGTCCAATGAGGGCGGAATAGCAATCCCTCAATTGCCTTTGTTTCCCCTGATAAATATATATCTATATAGTTATATGCTTATGGCATTATATGTTTAATTACGCAATGATTAAATCGACTGCGTTATGCATCGTTTGTTAAGCTCTTTTTTTTTTCTTCCGGCTTTCATCTTACCCCCATCCCATATCCAAACCCCCTCTCCCCTCTTTTCCTTTCCCTCTACCGTTCTCCGAAGAACCATTGACTGCCACCCCATTTCAACCCCCTGCACCTCCCATCATATTTATTACCCTAATTTTTATACTAAAACTGGCTGAGAGGTTATGGTCGGAGAAACTGCATTGAACTTGGGCACCCTACTTCTTTATCCAAAGGTTGTGGAGGTTGATGATTGCAGTCATTTCTGTATAAACTAAAAGGAAGCCCAGGACTATGGAACTAGTCCGCATCCTCCTGAATTAACAAAGAGTCTTCCAAGCATGCAAGAAATAAATAAATAGATCTAATGAAAGCCGGGCCCCGGATCTGGTCCGTGCCCCATATCCAAAATGGGTCTTCCAATTGGCATGCATATTTTGTTCTAACATTTCAAAATCAATGATTTGATAAAAAAAATAAATAGAAAATGGAAGCCCAGGACCACAGAACTGGTCCGTGTCCTCGTGATATAAGGGTCTTCCAAGCATGCAAAGAAAATTGAAGGGAAGTCCGGTACCCGGAACTAGTCCGTACCTCCTAATCAAATTGGGTCTTCCAGTCAGCATGCAATTTTAATTGAAGCCATGCTTCCCACGTCACCCTCCAGGGGCTAAGTGTAAAATATTCTTCCAAAATTTAATGTTGTAAGAACAATGAATATCCACCTTCTTCGTATTCTTCCAGGGTGTCTAGCAATTTTCTCTTTCAAAATTCCCTGACTTTTCCAGGATTTCACTGACCCTTTCGACCTATGTTCCCTGACCAATTACACAGCACTTCATAGCACCAAGGTGCTTCATAGCACCGAGGTGCTTCTTGCTCGAAGCGTGGCTCGAAACCTGCCGTCTTCCCCATGTTGCTCAGAGAAAATCTCTTCCGGCAGACTGTACATTGCTTGCGCTGCAAGGATCACCTTTCACTGGTTGGATCCAACTTATATGTCCAGAAACGTTTGGGTTTGTCCAGTCTGGATTAAATGAGCACTTCTTTGTCGTGGACATCCTCACTCACGAAGTTTTTGGAGCGACCACGGACGCACAGTCGGACGTCGATATTTCCCCCAACGAAACGCTAGGCCTCTAGCGCTGCGAAGCGCTAGGCTTGGGTTCAAACGGCTCGGTTGCCCGGGTTCAACGAGCACTCTGATCGCAGACATCGAGAAGCTCCAGTTCCGTAAACATGGCACAAAGCAACAAAAACGGGCGTAAAGAAAGCACGAGCCAGGAAAAAAGACGTGTCACGTGCGGCGTGCCCGCAAAACTAAAGCACGGACAGCACGATCAGCCAGATCAACAACGTAGACCATCACCTTGGATGGATGAATAGTAGTGAGTCCACCCTTGGTATCGGGCGAAAGCTAGCGCCGCCTGGTGTACAGGTTCGTAACCTCCCTTTTTAAATGTCAATCTGTAATTTTCCCTGACTTGGCTCGATTTATGCCAGATTCCCTGACAATTCCATGATTTTTCCCGGTGCATAAAATATCCCTGACATTTCCCGGTTTTCCCGGTTGCTAGACACCCTGTCTTCTCCTCAGCCGTGGCCCTCTCCGCAGACATTCCAGATCAGCCTCGCACCCAGCGCAATGGAATATTCCTTAACTATTTTAATCTAATGTTGTGTTTATGTATACTTAATCATGTCTATTAAAATGTCAATCTTTGCCTCATATTGAAGTACCTTTTGCTTCTGCTGAGTATTATTTAGCGTAACGTCTAACTGGTTCATATGGTTTAGAGTTGCAGGACACAAAAATGTTCTTTGTTATTTCTAATGTTAAACCGATAGATGTAAAATAGAAATCTTCCATGTTCTGTAAGTAATTTGGTGAGAATAATGATTGGAAGGAAAGCAAGATGGAATGCTCAAGGTTAATGGAACCCATTGATACAAATGGCAATGGGCACCATCCACCCTCCAATCCCTGTTCCAATTTAACTGGGCCTGATATAGAAGATGACTTTTAATATATTTCTAGGACTTTTTCATTGGAACATAAATGCCATGTCGACGGGCAGAATCAGCAAATTGGTCTGCCAACTCATTTCCAAAGTTCCCAGAATTACCTCCTACGAAGAAAAAGGAGATATTGCTCATCTGTTGGAGAGAAATAACGTTATTTTTTAATTTCCATATCATTGGATTAACGTTAACTGGGTTTGCTAAAGCCTGTAAAACTGAAAGGCTATAAAAAAAAAAAAGTCCATTGGTGTGCAGTGGATTATGCATTGTAAAGAATGCGCTACTAAGTAGCATCGGATCCACCGACTTTCTGGATTTAAGGTACATTTGCAAAACAGAGTTCCTTAAATTCAGAATCGATGTTTTGTGTTATGTGACATGCATACAAACGAATCATCATGCTATTAACATGACTACCTTTCTTTGTGGTTACAGTGAGTAGGAAGTTTTACATGTTTTAACTCGTCACATGAAGTCTCTTGGGCCTGGCGATTTAATCGTCCAGTGCTAACCAGACAGGTTCGGCGCTGCCGAACGCTCGTAGGAGCTCATGTACTGACCAGTCTTAGATTGGTAGAGGAACTCCTCGTGCAGGGCGTACCTACACGCTTCATACTTGGGCGCTGCCCGTGCTGAAGACGTTTCCGAACATACCTGCTAGGTATGAGTCGAGAGGGGTCACCCTGATGGAGAAGGCACGAACGTTTCGTCCTTGTCCACCCTCGATGTCTTGGGTCTTGGTGAACATTAGTGGCGTACCGTCAAGTTGGCGCCGGGACGGAAACGTCATGAAGACGTACCGAGCAGCGGCGACGGACTGCAGGATGTGATAAGTCATCCACATGTCCGTCTGGGCCTTTCAATACTCAGGAATATCCTGAGCTGGCTTGGCCGGGCCGGCGGCGAGATGGTCGAACCCATTGCACGTCCCGAACACATGCCCAATGGAATTGAGCAAGGCGGAGACGGGTCCGGGGACCTTCACGTCTTGTGGCACATAAAGTGCCGTGGTGGGGTTGGAACCGGGGAAGACCGCAAGTTGCAGGTCCCAGGCTCTCTTGAGGACTAGCTGAAGCATAAGCGTCTTCAGCTGGTCCGACGTCAAAGGAGTGGTCCCTTGACGAGCATGTTGAGCTCCGTGTACAACGGCACTACTACAACATTGACACAGGTGGGGTCGACGGTGCACATGACTTTCGTGTGCCGCAGATCTGCGCGGCTACACGCGACCTTCTCGACTGGATCTTTAAAGACCGGGAGTTTGATCGTTGGGGCGGCAGAATCGGACGGCTCCGAGAGTGCCGGGTTCTTCGGGCGTACTGCTGGTGGTGCATTCGCATCAACCACAAGGGGGGAGCGTTTGCTCCGGCGGCAGCCATGAAGACTTAGCGGTTTCGACGCACGAAAGAGAGAGTCCGGCGGTACTAGTGAGGTGTACCCAAGTCTCTATTCTGCTTTCTCCGGAGTCTTGTCAACCAGGGGGGACTCGACAGCGGAGCACGAAGGCTTGGAAAGTTTGGAGGCTTGTGGGTATGTGTACCTCAGAAGAGGGCCTTCCCTCAAAGGGGCTGGTGGAACACAGTCACACTGCACTCCAGTCGATGCAGTTCGAACTGTTGCTTGGACCGAAGGATTTAAGGTACTCTGCTTTGCAAAGCAGAGTTCCTTAAATTGAGAATCAATGTTTTGCGTTATATGTGACTTACATACAAACGAATCATCATGCAGGGGTGGAAGCGCTGCGCCAATTGCGCCACCCTGCGCCAATTCACTTCCCTGCGCCAGCCTGCTCCAAAACGCCAATTTCAGCTTTTTTTTCTTTTTTTTAGTGTTTTCTTTAAATTTAGCGGAAAACGGTCGGCCACTGGCCACCATGTGGTGTGTACTTTTGTTTAGGCGTCAGTGCGGGTGACTCGTACCAACTCGACTGGGGCTCCGAACCACGTGTAACCGCAGGGCGAGGCGTCGATTTTAGTTCATCGAGAGTGAGATGTCGATTTGGACTACAAAGAGCTTGATATACGAACACATCGGTTTGGTTTCGGGCATAGTTGGTTGGTGCGGTTGAAGCGCGTATGCAGTTGCCCGTAGTCCCGATATGCCGTGATCGTGGGAGTTGGTGTCTCGGCACCGGTGGGCTACCTCGGCCATCAACATGAGCAGAAGTAATTGGTCTTTACTAGCTTTACCTGTTATTTGGTAGCGTACCATATTTTGACGCTTAGCCGTTAAGAAACACGTACTATGTTAGTTACGTTTGTTTTTCTTTGCGAACGCATTTAAGAAACACGCGCTATGTTAGTTTCGTTTGTTTTTCTTTGCGAGCGCATGCACATGTGCGTCAACATGAGTAAAAATAAATGGTCTTTACTAGTTTTACCTGTTATTTGGTATCGTACCATATTTGGACGCTTAGCCGTGAAGAATCGCGAGCACAGGCACATGCGTTCTATTAGTGGCTGTGATATTTTTAAGACAATATATTTTCCATCTAAAGTAATATAGATATAGCTTTGTATGTTAACTTGGGTGTAGGGATTACTGTATTTTATGAACAGGGATTAAGAACATTTGTATTTAATGAAAACAGGTCAGCAAGGACTGCTTTATTTTGAAACATGTTGTGGTACCTTAATTTTTTTTTATGGAGACACGCAATGCACAACATTTTATGGAGTACATAAGGTTGCGTTGCTCTTCTAGTCGATGCTTAAAGCTGCATATGTACGAGTGACTGTGGTATTCTAAAGATATAAAATACACATTTTATTTTGCATCTGAATTTTTGTCAAATGTCAGTATCCTTGTATTTTGTTACTAAACTTGATATAGGGCTTTTTAAGCAGTGATTGAACATGTGTATTCTTTATTAAACAAAAACTGTAGTCAGCGAAGGTAGTTTATCTGACACCTTGCAGTGGTTTAGTTTTCTGGATACATGTTTACAATTGGTCTATTAAATAGACGGTTTTGTACTGGTGTGGCTCAAGTTGTGCTTTTATTGTCGGGGCCTCCCATATAAAGTCTATCATGACTCTGCCTGCCTCCGGAATGGTTCTCAAAGCCTTTCCTTTGCATAAATTGCCAATATTCCACATTTCAATGCGATAGAAATAGAAAGGTATGTATGTATGTTGCTTGAAAATTATTCTGGGATGTGCATGCATATATTTTTGCTACATTTTCACATTTAGCAACAACAAATCATTTTTAGACACCTGTTTGACCTCCGTGACCTGCTCCAAAACCTACTTCTACGGCTACAAAACTTACTTTTGCTGCTCCCGAGCTGCTCTAAAGCGAGCCTTTTACTGCTCCAAAACTGCTCCAAAATGGGACTTTTGCTGCTCCCAGCCCTGCTACAAAAGGCTCTAGCCCGCTTCCACCCCTGATCATGCTATTAACAGGACTATCTTTCTTTGTTGTCACAGTGAGTAGGAAGTTTTACATGTTTTAACTCGTCACATGAAGTCTCTTGGGCCTGGCGATTTAATCTCCAGTGCTAACCAGACAGGTTCGGCACTGCCGAGCGCTCGTAGGAGCTCACATACTGACCAACCTTAGATAGGTAGAGGAACTCCTCATGCAGGGCGTACCTACACGCTTCATACTCGGGCGCGCCCATGCTGAAGACGTTTCCGAACATACCTGCTAGGTATGAGTCGGAGGGGTCACCCTCATGGAGGAGGCGCGAACACCTCGTCCTTGTCCACCCTCGATCTCTTGGGTCTTGGTGAACATTAGCGGCGTACCGCCAAGTTGGCGCCGGGCAAGTTGGCGTGGTGACGGACTGCAGGATGTGGTAATTATTGTGTCTGGATGTGCTTTCATCAAGCTATGTGCTTTCATATGTGCTTTCAATTATGTGCTTTCATAATTATTATGTCTGGATGTGCTTTCATCAAGAGAGCATACGATTCGCGAATCGTGCGAGTCATGTAGCGTTTGACAACAAGCTCCTTCATTCCTAATATATTCACGGTAACATCTTTTTCATTTGGGCTTTGAATGGAACAGTCCATTTCATCTTCTAACGAGTAGCTGCAAGCTGTCACGACATACAATTCTTTCAGGTTGTTCGATGTGTCCAGATCAGTAAGCGCGCACGCTCCGCTAGTTGCCTTGAGCTTCCTTGATTTGTCGATCAAATACTTGATTGCCGCAGGCACAGCATTCAATATTTGTTGCTTTGCCATTTTGTTCGGAAACAAAGTTAGCAACTGAGATCTTTCCTTAATTGAAGTGCTGTTCTCGAACGCTGTTCTAACCTTTGCTTCCCATTCCGCACATGTTTTGAGAGAAGACATCTTATTAAGTTCCTCCTATGGAACATCGTATGCGTTACTGATCTTGCGCTGTATTTTTGGCTTCACCGCCTCCTCGATTTCGCTTTGTCTTCTGCCAGAGTATGAGTTAAGAGATTATTTTTGCAATTTGTTTGAGGCATTTTGAATAGCAACACCTCTATATACTGTGAAGATGTGCACTTGTTAAGCTTGATGACGGACGCTGTTGTCATTGTAGTCACTCTCTTTATCCGAAGGTACAACTGTACATTCTTTCAGGTAATCAGCAACACGGGATGAGAAATACCTGAAGTAGTTCTTGCAGACCTTGTCAGTCTCCATGGGAACAGGGCAAGGATCCAAAAGAAGCAGACAAACTTGCGCTCCACATAGGTCAGCGGGAAATCTTGAATGTCCAGGAGCAAAACACGGTTGCGTGTCTGCAAAACAAAAGAATTGTATGCAGAATAAAGCGCATAGAAATGCACACAGCTGACATGGAGGCTAAAGTGGGCGTAGAGCGTGAGCAGCTTCTTGCACTCAACGGCATCGGACTCCCATGAGCAAGCATGACACCCCTAGAGCATACTGTTTCACGTTACCCTCCATGGCTAGACTATCCGAAAATAGCGAGGAAGTGCCCACTGAAATTTTGAGGACAATCCTAAAAGCTGAGGGTGGACGCTTGTTAGATCAAAGAGAAAAGCTGCAGAAAGGCTACAAGTATTTTCCAAACATTTAAAAAGTATAGTAGTTTCCGCGAATGCCACCAGCCTCGTGCTCACCGGGGAAAGGCGCACGCTCACAAGTTGGACAAGCCTGATTACCACTTTATTTGAGAAGACACAAAATTCGAGCATATGGTCTTAGTGTGAGCAGCAGTGATTGCATTTCATTATTGTGCCTTTGTACCAAGTGTGCAGCACGTTGGCATGCACTACATGCTTTTACAAGGGGTGCAATAATTGAGACATACCGTATTTACTCGCACAATGAACGCACTCGCGTAATGAACGCACCCCCAAGTCGGCTCCCAAAATTTCGACTTTTTTTTCCCTCGCGTAATAAACGCACCCCCAACTCGGACGTCAAAAATTTGACCCCCTCCCTCCACGCGCGCGAAATGAACGCACTTTTCTATCCTGGTGCAGCGAGGTCGCGAATGCATGTGCAGCGTGAGCGAACAAAACGCCTTGTGAAAGGCGTTAAAAAAATAAAAAAGATCCAACGGAAGCAAAAAAAAAGCATAAGAGACTTTTTTTTTTTGCACAGCGCAGTTTGGATTTTGGGTTGCGCGCCACGCGCAAAGCCCTCGCCTAAGCAAAGCGAAACAAAACAACTTGCGAAAGGCGGCAAAAAAAAAAAATCCACGGAACCAAAAGAAAAGAAAAACAAAACAAAAAAGCTTTTTTCTTTCTTTTTTTTTTTTTTGCACAGCGCAGGTTGGTCGCGAGCTGCGCGCGTCGCGCAAGAAGATAGGAAAGAGAAGCGGTGGAGCCCTCGCCTAAGCAAAGCGAAACAGCTTGCGAAAGACGGCAAAAAAAAAAATATCCACGGAATTAAGAGAAAAGAAAAAGCATAAAGAGGAGCTCTTTTCTTTTTTCGCACGACGCAGTTTGGTTCCAGGGTCGCGCGCCGCGCGCAAGGAGATAAGAAAGAAAAGCAGAGAAGCCCTCGCCCAAGCAAAGCGCACATAATGAAGGCATCCTGCCCTCGCCTCCTCCTCGCACTTTGGAAAGAGAAGCGAGAAGCCCTCGAAATGAACGCACTTTTCTACCCTGGTGCAGCGAGGTCGCGAAAGCATGGGCAGCATGGGCAAACAAAACAACTTGCGAAAGGCGGGGAAAAAAAACAACACAGAAGCAAGAAAGAAAAAAACATGGAGAGGGGCTTTTTTTTTTTTTTTGCGCATCGCAGTGGCTTTGGAGTCTCCGCGCCGCGCGCAAAGAGATAAGAAGTGACGTCGATTTTTGCGGGATGAAAGGTCCGTTCATTATGCGAGTAAATACGGAGGCAAAAATTTTACCTCGCGTAATGAACGCACCCCCCAACTTTGCCTCGATTTTTCGGGAAAAAAAGTGCGTTCATTATGCGAGTAAATACGGCTAAGTAGTTGCTGGGTTCATTCATAGCAATAATACCTTAGGGCTCGACACCACTGCCTCATTTCTTGTCCACAGGAGTTCCAGGTGGTGCAGGCTTTTTCAAGCTTTTTAGCCATCTTGGCAGAGTCTGAAATTCAGTCAGGACAAGTTGTCACTGCAATAATTACATTGGTATAAGAATATACAGTCTTCGGTAGGAGACATTAAAAATGGGGCCCCACACAAGGCCTCTTCAAACTCCTGTAGTCCCTGTGCAAGTGGCCCTCTACTCGCCCGTGAACTGACAGCATTGTATGGGTAGTACTGACGTGCTCACATCCAATAGGTTGGGAAACTCGTTTGCCATTTCTACATAGCCATGGTGGCAACACCAACTGCTTATACCGCACACAATACATTTTGAAATTTATCCTAGCAAAGGGAAAGTTATGTCGCAAAAGCTTATGGCAGTATCGAGTTGTCTTCTTGGTGGTTTCTGTAGGACAAGGCAGAAAGGTTGCTGTTATCACCATTTGAAGTGGTACGCTGTGTGAAGTTGACTCGAGTGGCTTGCCGCCACTGAGCTGCATTGCTGAATAAAATAAATCAAGGCCTCCTATAGTTCAATTGTGATATGTGATACCCTTGACAAGTGCAGCTGTTGTGATTAGTCATATGGTGTAGAGGTCTGCACAAGCCAATATTTAAGAGCCCAGCCTGGTGCTACCTGCTGTTATTTGGGACCTGGCCCAACTGTGGCTCGCCATCTATTTCCGACAGTCAATCCGGTCTGGCGCCGACGCCAGGCTTTAGGGACCCACTCAAGCCTCGTTCTATGTTTGCCATATATGAAGGTAAAACTACAATGTGCAAAACATGGTATGATCGTTTGACTACAAAATAAAATACCAGGCCTGCCTTTTTGAAATAAATTCAAAGCCCGGCCTGGCCTGCATCTTATGTTTTCCCAGAAATACCTCTCGAAACGCAAGCATCTGATTTTGCACAACCAGGAGAGAGTTTTGCCTGCTCGTCTCTGTCTGAAACCGCAATGTCGGAAAGCGGAGCATGCTCTGCAGCGTTTTTAAAGAACCATTTTCTCGACAATAGAGGGACGTCAAGCAGGTGCATAATGCTTGTGGGCGGAGCTTCTATTGAATACTTATCCTGTTACCAACTATACCTAGCCTGCGGTTGCTTCACTTGTCAACGGTGTTGTGCTGGTAAACAGTGGAGAAGGTATGAAAAGGCAGCATATCACGGAACGCTGAACTATATACAGTCGCCGACCGATTATTCGGACTTCGCGGGGACCGAAAAAACGTCACGAATAATAGAGCAGTCCGAAAAATCGGCAGATTGGAAAACTTGCCTTTATTACTTCCAAGTGGGCTTAAAAAAGCCGTAAATGGTGCCTCGTTTCAGGTTACACCTCCATTTCCGTTCGGCAACTTTCTGTTAGCTTGAGAATCGCTGCCTTCTTTTCTAGCGTTATGGTCGAGTACTTTCTGAGCCTCTTAAAGACACATCGCGGTGGCAGAACAACAGATGGGGCCATGACGTCCAAGCCAGCGTTCTCCGAACAAGATGAGAGGCGCAAATCCACGAGCGCAAAATGGCGACTGGCGACGCGAAGGAACGGAAAAACAAAGCAAAACGATAATGATGATGATGATGATGACGTGCAGCTAAATGGAAAAAAAAGCTAGCATAGCGTCACCTAGCGGTAAAACTCGAGTACTCAAGTAGCGCTGCCAAGCCAATCCAATCCATTTGCAGCCAACAACAAAGAATTCAAAATGGCCGCTTCTCGGTGGTGTTTTCCGCCGATCGCTCGCGACGATTTTGTCCGAATAATCGAACTTTCGGACTTCAAGCTGTCCGAATCATTGGTCGTGAATATACACTATTTCTATGGGGTAAGTCACGGTTCCGCCTTTAGGTCCGAAATATCGAACAAGTCCGAATTATCGGAGTCCGAAAAATCGGTTGGCGACTGTAGCAGATTTGTTGACGGAAGTTGACGACCTAGTTATTTTCTGTGATTTTCAGCGTTCCCTCAGCATCTCGTTGTTTTCTTGAAGCTTCTGTATTGTGCCTTCACATCTGCACTGAAATGCATAGGTCGTTTATTAAAACAGAGGCAATCAATGACATGTCAAGAATTACTTTCTCTAGAACATGACATGCACGTGCGTGTGCGCACACGCACGTGCACGTGGGCAGGACGTGTGTGCAGGACGAGGTCACACACTGGCGAAAATAGTTTTGACAACGTAGCAGCGAAAAGCTGATGCCAAGTATAGAAATTTAATAATACACTTCTGACGAAAGTACTGGTTTTGCATAGTCGTCGTCAATTTTAGCCGTCCGCTTTACAGTGATCCTCACTATTTCAATTGCCCTATATAAGAGCAGCATGCCAACTTTTTCCGTCAAGGATCCGTCGTCCGACGTACCCTTTGCCAGTTGCGTCTTCTTGTTTTTTCATCGCCCTTCACTTCCTGTGAGAAATAAATATGAAAGCAAACATTTCAGAGAAATCTATCTGGTTCGGAAAACAATAAATAAAGGACGGCAACCAACCAAATCCTAAATATGTAGGAACCCTACGTTTCAAGCCTAAGCTGCATTGTTTGAAAAAATTGAGCTCCTCAACGGCCATGGTTGCCATCCTTTATTTAGAAATAAACATACCCTACACTGCACATTCTTCGAAGATGTTACACTGAAAATGACTAAACCATGCTAACAAATGGTCCTCGTCCAGCTTCCACTTCATGTCCACCACCTGCTTGTGCCATTTCTTTACTCACTAGCTCATCAGATATTGGCCTCCATGCTTATGGCGAGGGTTATCTGACCATACTTTAACAGGGATAGACGTCCCATTTCTCCCTCGCTTCGATCCATTTGATGAGGTATATGTGCCATCTTGCCTGTCCCACGCGTTGCCGTGGTCCCTGTAAGTCCTGCTGGCCCAACATGCTGTACAGTACTGCCAACAAGAGACGAAAGGAAGGAAAGATACTTGGTTGGCTTGGTTGCTTGGATTGGATACGACTGATTGAAGCACAGTGTTGCCAGATGTCGCATGAACATAGCCCTAAATAAACCGGTGGAAGTGCCAGCCCGGCTTAGCTCACTTAAGGAGTGAGGGCGACGCCTACTTCCCCCCGGGCAGTCATCTCACCTGCCACCGTGTGACCCTTGACTACGGATCTTAGTAGTGCCTTTCTGTGTTTATTGCCCTTTGCTTGTGCCTCGCTGAGAGAAGGCATAAGCAGCTAAGGCGGGGTTCGCTTGGGACCCGTCTGCGTCCGCCGTGACGTTCGGCGTCGGAAAGAAGTCGACGTAGGCAGACGGATGACCTTGCATGGCGGGCACCTTGCGCACCTTTCTCTCCATCTCTTGGTCATACTCGGCCTGGTTGACCGGGCCAGGTGGGGACGAGTCTGAGGAGTATTTCTCTGCAGCCAGGGAGTTCCATCCAATGCCATACATCATAGCTTGGAGAGAGGCGGTGAAGGCGTGCTGCAGCGCTCGTCGCCAGCCTGACCATGCAGTTATACCCAGCCAAAACACGCATACGGGGCTCCCTGGGCGATGCGTATTTCCTCTCCCAGGCGAACATGGCAGCCTTCTCAGAATTCCAGAGAATCACCCCTCGTTGGGCGATTCGCGAAGATGGGGGCGTGGAAGTGGTGGTAATTGTTCCAAAAACCCGGTCAATGGTTTTCATCAAACAGCTTGGCGGTTTCCCTTCACGAGGACTAGCCCGCGGAAGTCATCCCCGGAGGACGTCAAACTGTCTGAGGCACTCTTCACCTCTTCCTCGGTGATCTTGTCCTTCTTCATGCCGACTTGTCCAGCACATAATCCGCCATGAGAGGAGTGGCGCCAGGTGTTCCCCCAGGTGTGCCCGTGTGCGGTGAGGAAGGGAGCCTGTGCGCAATCCTATATGGCGCGTGAAAGACTTTGCTGCCGTGGACTTGGATGGCAGGGCAAGCGTAATCTGCCAATGCTCTACAAAGTAGCGCGAATCGCCCCCGGCGACAGTTCAGCAAGGTCTACTTGCACAAGCAACATGATCAAGTACGCCCACAAATCGGTTGGACCGGGGAGGCCTCCCAAGACTTCCTGTCTGACTCGTGCCCGTGAACGGTCTCGAGCCCAGTCGGAAGGAGAGCCAGTCTCCGCCCCGTACGCCTGTGGTACACGTGGAACCACCTGGAGAAAATGATCGCGGGAGGCACCCTCGTTCGTGCTCAGGCCGATGCACCGGCCCGAAGCAGGATCCCGCTGCGGTGGTCCACCGAGGTCCCCAAGGACGTGTTTTTAAGACCATGTAGTTGGCCTGGCTTTCATTGTAGATGACCCTGACTTTTTGTTTGCTTCTTGATCACCTCAGGGTTTGCAGTCGGCCAGAAGGGCGGACTGTCGGGTGGCGCGTCATGTGTCATGTGTAAGCACCCGCTCGATTCACCATTGTATGCACTGGCCTGCATCTCTTTCTTGGTCCCAGAGCGCGAGCCAAAGAGTGTGGCGAGTGGGAGGAGACCGGCGGATGATTGAGGTCTGTTGTTGCGACATTAAAGAGGTGGCAGCGGTGATTCTCGAGGAGCGGCCGACTAAGCGCGATGTTTCCCATCCTCATCGAGCGGGAGGATCCCGCTGCCCGTCGGAGGAAAATATCCCCAAAACTGCGTCAAAGTCAAATTCGGTTGGTTCTCTTGCCTACGGGTCCAGTAAGCTCCTGTGCTTTGCAGCGCAACGAGATCGGGTCACGTCTCCTGAGAAGATGTAGTTGTCAATGCCCTTGTTGACTTCCTCAGGAGAGCTGCGTCCGCTAGCATCCGATCTTTTCCTGCACCGGCCTAGCCGCCAGGCCCTCGAGTCGTGGGGGCAGAGGTCTGGAGACTGCCGGAATCACCTACCGACACTAACCTCGGCGTCCACTCTCCCGAGGGCTGGGCCGTGACGGCCGCAGAGAGGGGCGTTTCCAGGCCGGTAGGTCGCTAGTAGGTAACTCGCGCGGTCTGGAAGGGATGACTCTGAGGCGCGATGACTTGCTCCCAAATGATCGCCGACAGGCCTAGTCTGGCACTTGCGCCGTGAGTGCTGACGATTGGAACGTCCAGACACCTGGCGATGCTGCACCTTCCTTCCCGGTGTGCCAGAAGACCTTGGAAGCCAAGCAACTGCGCGCGCCATGGTAATCAGCCGGCTCGGTCCCGCCGGCGGAAAAAAGTAAGCCGGCTGCCCGCCGGGCGTCGCTGGGATAATTTTGCCAAGGCAGCCAAGGCGCCTAGGGAGATGCATGCTAAGAAGAGTCCCGATGTCTCCGCTCTCGCAGGAACCCCGGACCTATGGTCCCTGGGGTAAGCCTTGAAACCCAACAAGAGTGTAAGCCTTGAGAACCAAACAAGTTGCCCAAGACTGCCTAAGTATGCTTCCCGGGCAAAATATTTCCTGGCCAGAAATAGCCAATACTTGTAATTCACAAAAAACACTGCCCTGCAAATTTGTTTCCCATTTATTATATTTTTTTTAGAGTGACTACAGTGACACAGATGAACTCTTTTTACATTTAAAGTGGTACAAATGTGTGATGTAACATACTATTCATGTTCGGTGGGAGTTGATAGCTCTACCGCGAGAGGCGAAGAGACAAGCTGAGCCCAGCTGTCCTGGCTTTTTCACTGTGCGTGTCCTGGCGTCTCCGTGAGCGTGAGGCGTGACGTCCGTTTGTTGGTGATCGTTGGGGCCGCTGATGCCGTTTGCCATCGAAATGTCCGGTAAGCGACAATAAAGCGAATATCTTGGAAACAGCAATTGCAAGATACCTACCTGCTCGAAGCACCGCATTAAGAATCGTAATTGCAGAATTTAATCTGGCGAGTCAGACGATTCTGAGAACCTTACTGAGGACAACGATGCACACCGCCAGTCTAGAGCTCCCATCAATGACGATGCGACCCCACTGAGTCAATCTAATGACAACACTGGCGGAGACAAGGCAGCAGGTGGTGGCCACCGTGCTTGTGGTGGGTTATAGCCATTATACCTCTTCTGCTTCCACAGTCGATTGCATCCGTGCATTCGGCGTGCACATAAAATGGAGATCACTGTCCTATCACCTTCGACACGGTGGCTGCTATGGACTCGGCGGCCGAAAGCGAGGACAAGACCAGAAACAAGTTGTCATCGACGGGGGCTCGTCGGACCTGCCATCGTTTGATTCTAAAGATGAGTCTGATCTTTATACCTGCCGAAACCAAGCCCAAGAAGTGAGCTGGTTTGTGACTTGTTACTTCTAAATTTCTCTTCGCCATTGAGCATTTCATAGCCTCGCAAAACTTTCTGTCAGTGGTTGATGTTGAGCGCAGCAAGAAGCTGTTGCCTCGGCCGCTTTGGAAATTTACTTCTCTAAACTGAGAGGCCTGTTTGGGAAGAAATGCTCAAAATTGTCTGGCGCACAGTGATTAAACCAAAACCAAAACTGTTGCTTGTTCACAAATAATTGCTAGAGACTTAAAATATTTGTTTGTAATCCTGATTGCGTACAAAAATTATTTTGGTTTTTTTTCTTGTTTTGCTCCCTTAACCTATAGAAATAATCTTGAATTCAAGGAGTAGACAGCTGATCTGGCAATAGTTTCAGAACTTGAATGAGAACATTTTTCACGAGAGAGACATGGCAGCAGCATTTTTCTGAAACGAAACAAGGAATTTAATAGGATAAATTTTGGAAAACATTGCGACCTTCGGTCATGGTGTAAGGTGCTGTATAGGCGAGGACACGCAACA
This sequence comes from Ixodes ricinus, assembly GCA_037355805.1. Taxonomy (NCBI): domain Eukaryota; kingdom Metazoa; phylum Arthropoda; class Arachnida; order Ixodida; family Ixodidae; genus Ixodes; species Ixodes ricinus. Next base: position 478,189 of record JAZHYW010003581.1, on the reverse strand, counting down.
TGGTGAGAGCTGTGACTCGATCGACCAGATAAAGTTCTATTGGCACACGCCCGAAGAGCCTCTTTTGACAGCGTCTCCTGCCAGGCATGCAATGGGACTGATAAAAAACACAAACAAGAACAAAATAGTAGCTCATTGCTATGGCATCTCGGGCGCATGCACATTCCGCTTTGCACGCCTGTTGCAAACACCAACTGCTCGCTCCTCAAGCAGTACTGCATGAGCTTGAGGTGAAGACGCTGGATGGGGAGTGGAAACTTTGGAAGGATATGGAAGAGTGTAACCCAAAAGCATTGGGCTACACAATGCTGTTGTTCCAGGGGAACTGCCAGGGGCCTTGGTTAGGCCAGGCTTCCTTGGGCACTGCGAATAGCTGCGACTCTTTCCAATTTCGGCCATCTTCCAGGTGGAATGACCAGCGCCCCAACGCGCTTGAAGATTTTCAGTAGTGGTCCGAAAAAGGGGTGCCTTTCGGGCCTAGAACTGGTCTCCTCACCCTCACATAGTCGCCGACCTTGAAGCTGGGGCTCTTGGCAGCTCGACGTTGATGGGCGTAAGCTAGCCTTGCTCTTGGCCTGATAATCTTGCCCCATCTTGCGAAGACGACGTATCTCCCAAGCAGGGTTGGTGCAAAGATCTGGAGACAGTTGGCCGTTGATGTCAAGCCAAGTCCTTGTGTGCCGGCCGTGTTGCAGCACCGCAGGTGTCAACTTCTTCATGGAGTGTAGGGCTGTCCTGCAAATCCCCCGGTCCTCGACAACCGTTGGCTTTAGAAGTCGTTGCTTCAGCAGCGACAGCTGTATGTAGAATTCTAACACATGATTGACCTTTCCCCGAAATTTGGGGGTGGTTGATGGCAGAAAAGGTCTGCTTTATTCCTCTGGCTTTCAGTCAGCATGGTTATGCTTCTGATGCCAAGCAGTAATGCTTCCCAGGTGTGCACTGGCCGTTTTTTTTTCTTTCTTACACTCAAGCGCCAAACTGAGAATAACTTGCGTTAGCTAGACACTATCCGGCCTTCTTAATGTCTTTGGTGGCTAGGCTGAAAATTGGCACACTTGCCAGTTGCGTCTATGGGTCCAGTGGCCAAGCTGAACATCAGCACTTGAAGCTGGACAGTTGCCAGCCATGTTTACCTGTCCGGTGGCCAAGCTAAAAATCGGCACCGCTGACTGGGCACTTGCCTGCCATGGTTATGTCACCTGTGTCCAAGCTGAAAATGTATAGCTGGGTATCGTACACTTGCCGTCCACGTTTCTGTGGCTGGTGACCGATAAATTTCCAATGATCAAGCCTTCCGGACGGTGGCCGACTGTTAGCCAATCGAAGGTCACAATTTTGGTACTGCTCAGGGACCCTGTGTACCCGACCCGCAGTTTGTGTATCTTACCTTGAGAGCCTTATTGGCCCCATCAGAAGCGGTGCCCCGAGCTTTGCCAGGTCAAGTAATGTCACCAGGGATGAGGGTTGGGGGTCACGTAGTGCAGAAATGCTTGCAGTACCAATAGAAGATTCAAGGAAAAGTTTGGTTTGTCAGCCAAGCCCACAAACCGCATGTGATGCAGTACCTCTGGTCCGGAAACCCTGCGAGTTTGCGGTACTGCACGGTAATCATCTGCACGCATGGAAAGTGACACCAAGGATCATGGGGACCGTAGCATGGAGCAGCGGGGTCGTCATGAGCTTGCTTGTCACACTGCCGGTGGACTGTCACTGGAGCAGGGACAGTTGCAGTGGTGCCGCTGCTGACCAGTGATGAGCTGGCAATGACAGACCTAGAGGCAACGCCATGGATGAGCACGTCAGCAGCAAGGTGACCCAGCAAGCGATGCTGAAGCAGCCATTAGGCTGGCAGGCAGGTGTGACCATTAGGCCTGACTAGCCAGGGATGATGAGAACTTCCTGTTCAGCAGGAAGTTCCATTATCCCCATTCAGTCGGACATCTCGTTGACTGTAGAAGGAAGACGCTGCAGATCAGAACCTCCAAATGTGGTGTGCCACTGAAGCGCGGACCATAGTGTACTTGCTCAGGAACAACCTGGCAGCCAGCTTTTCTTCTTTTCGGTGTTGAAAAACATTGAGTGACAGAGCTTTGCCTCTCTTTATGCTTGTCATGTATATTTTTCGGGTATGTAAGACAGATCTCGTCTCTGTGAAATCCTTGCTATAAATTTTTTTCTTTTGTTTTGGTGATTTTTGTAAGTTCCCATTGTCTGCTTGTGCGAGTATTGTGAGAACTTTGAAGCTGAAGAAGGCACGTAGAAGGCGGAACTATCCCGTGCATATGTGCAGCTTGCTGTGGGCATGCGTGGGTCTTCTACACTTCAAATGTTCTGAAGAAAAGAAAAAGTTCTGTTGATCCCTTGCTAAATACATTATGGAATCACAAGCCATAGTGATCATACCATCTCACATAGACCACATGAATAAGAAGTTAGTTATACAAATGATAGAAGATAGAGGTTTACGATACATTGATGAAGATCGAGCACAAGTTATTGACGAGTACTTAGATAGTCAACCTTCTGATTTTTATCCCCACACGGATGGCATGACTCAGGACGACATACTTTATTTATTACTTTCGGCTAAAAATAAAAGAAAAATGATATCAAACGAATATTTGATTAATGAAATTAAGGCTTCTATGTTATACGCAAACAATTTGCAAATACCTTTCGAAGTGCCTGTGTGGTTACCGGACGAAAAATGTTGGATTATTGACCAAATAAAAAATGAAATATAATTTATTATTTTCGATTACAACATGGTTTATAAATAATACAGTAAATTGTCATGAATACAAAACCAAATAATAAAATTATTACGATTATGGAAACGACTCTCGTCCATATTCTAATTAAATAGTTAAAAAAACTCTGTCTTTAGTGTACATATCGCATTCAGATCCACGAAACCTGTACCGGCCGTGGAATTTCTATTTACATTGTAATAAAATCCGTCGAAACCACAGACGTATGTTTCGTTCAAACTTGCGTTCGCACATCCTATGCAAACGTTATCGAATATCTGCATCTTCTCGGACGACAAGTTTTTACATCTCGTTGAAGTTGATGGAACGATGGTCACCGTTGAAGTATTCGTTGCCCTAGGACTATTGCACGTAGATATTAAATATGGTTCCGTTATATTGACCGAAACTGGTTCGTACCACCCTGCAGACGTGTTACATGATAGAGATATGTTTCGATTCCCTGTTCCACACACGTAATAAATATCGTTTGGCAGAACCATAGTTAGCTGTTTGGAATTATCTGTTTGTAATACGTCCATGTCTTTCGCGAAGGAAATTACGTAACCGTCAGCAACATGTACGTTTAAGGTATCTGGACTACACGTGTGATTAAGTTTTCGAAACTCTTCTTCTCGTTGTCTATGTGTCATTAATTTATCATTACAGAGTGCAGACGTTATCACTACGAGTAAAAATACAACGGAAATCATTTTCGTTTTTCATATCTTTTATTGCCACACTTGGGTTCTCCTATGAGATTCTCTTAGTTAAAACAACACAACACACTACAATGTGGTCTACAGTGTGGTAACGAGTAGTGGTGGAGATGAGTCTTTCGTCCTGTACTTGTGTAAATAGATGTACAAGACGACGAGCACGGCAAGCATGAAGTTCACATGGAGGATATTGATGTCAATAGTTGAGACCTGCAATGATAATATGTATGTATAGTAATTTATGAAAAAACAGAAATCAAAAACAACTTACGTGGATGGCACTTTGTGTATTGGTCGACGCCATGATGGGAAGCTAGTGAGGATGCAAGGCGATTGTGGTGGGTCTTGCGAGGGAAATATTGGTTCATCGCAATTCTTTATCACGTCAGCTTGCACGTAAGACGACACCCCGTGGAGAAGGGTGTTGTTGATTTTAGCCACCTTCTCAATTACGTCAAGTGGTTCTTGCTGGAGCTTCTTTATAAATATGATGTTTCTTACGGTCTCGCATCTCATATATAATGTATATTGAAAGAAATATAAAAACGGTTAATAATACTAGGATTCCTATTCCAATATATACGCATCTCGAAGCCTCGTATGTCGAAGCCTCATACTCATCACCGCCATCGCTACATTGTAGTGTTAAATTAGGAAAACGTGCATTTGGTACATCTGAATTTATCAATGAATAATAACCATCTTCTACACATTTATAATCGTGCACTTTACCATTTGTACACTTCACAGACACTGTACTTTCCCTAGTTACAGATGATCTCTCAACACCCTTACATACACCATATCGGTGTCTCGTCCGAATGTATTGAACTCCCTCTTGAAGTTGTAACTTACTACATAATTCTATAACGTATGGTTCTACTATTGCTTCATTACCTGCAGGTTCAAACCATTTTGCACCCTCGTCACAATGCACACGAAGTACGTTGTGTGTACGTCCACATACATGCGAATTGTCGTTTCTTGGTTCCATAATCATTACAGTTTCGTTATGTGCATTAGGGTAATGGAAGGCTGATATTTGCATGTAATAATGGATTGGAATGACGTATTCATTAAATACCCGTAAAAAATATTTTCCATTTTCAATACATTGTTTAGGTTGATGTTTACGAAATTCGGTAACGGTTATTCTTTCGTCCATTACATAATGGCCACTTATACTTTTCAGAATACAAAAAACGAACAACAATTTTGTAACTTCCATGGCGATCGCATCAAAGTTTCTATGTAGTTAGTCTTTTCCGATGATGTGGTTTTTCTTTGTTGTCGTCACTTCTTTCGAAAAGAAATTAAGCGTCGCCAAAAAGGTAAAACTTCCTCTACATCTACATTTTGCGCTTTATCGTTGTCGCAATGCAAATCGCAATTATATTTCCAATTCGTGTACAGTAATTTTGAAAGTATTAATATTCCAAATACGACGATTGCCCCAATGGAACATATTACCCCCTCTGATAAGAATGTGTGATCCATAATAGAAGAAGCATTTACAAATATAAATCCTAAACTAAGTATCGACACGAACGTTAGTCCGGAAATCATTTTTGACTTGTCACTTTTTCTATACATTTATAGAAACGTGTAAATTGGAATGAAATGACATCGTCTATATAACTGTAAATAGCCACAGATATGCCGTAATGCGATGCAATATACAAAAATTTATCCATACCTTCCCGTATGTATTTCGCGGGTTCTCGTCCTATTTTCCTTCTTGGTATGCAACATGTGACGTCATTAACACAATGAAAGACATCCTCCTTATACATTTTCATTTTTGTTTGTCATAAAGTAAATAAGGTAAAACAACACAAGTATTCATTGAAAAAATCAAAACCAGTTTATTAACTGTAACGAATGTGAATGAAATATTCAATCATCGTCATCATCATCATCATCAGAAGGCTTAGTCTTCTTAGCTGGTGGTCCTTCGTCTTCTTCAGTATCTTGTTCGGAGACATCTTCTTCCAACTTGTAAATAAAAATGTCGTCGGATCCACTGCCTTCATCTGTCATCGTGCTTCCAGTCGTCAGTCGTGATTTCAGTTCTTCTTCTTGAATCAGATCTGCAGCCAAAGCCTTTAAATCTTCGTTGCTATCATCCAGTGGCATCTCCCCTCCGAGAGTCCCATAGTTTGTGTTAAGTGGCTTGATTACACCACCACCAAATTGAATTCTACAGGTAATGTTTTGCAGGTGGACAACTGGTTCGATTGACATTTGAACAAAGCCCTTATACACATTATTGAACGAGGTTCCTATATCATTAATAGTCCAGAGTGGATCATAGCAGACCGAAATTTTGCCTCCAACCACTTTATTCCACGATATTAGACGCCGGAAATCTACGAATAGCAATGCAAGTATTATCGTCTTTGCTTTTTTCCTCCGGAGTTTGATAGGTAAGCATGCGTTTATAGTCTTCGGCCTCTTCCTTAGTAAACGATTTCATACCGTCCATTGCAAAAGGCATTTTGAGGGACACGAAAGTATTTTTATAGCGCGGTCTTTCATTAATTCCGAAAATCAGTTGGCTTACTTTTTTCGAGAAGGCGTCTAATTTAGTGAGGGACCCATAAATAGTTATATTGCGTAAAATGTAAAATATCATAGACACAAACATTCCGACACTAGAAATTACGGCCATATCACTATGGACGAGTGGCCAAACAGATACCCCCAGTTTCATGTCTTGCTTAAAAGCAACAAAATATTTACTTTCTGCAACTAACGTGCGGTTACATTTAACCTCACCACCACTACATATCCATTGTTCGTAATGAATACCGGGATTAATAGTTATCGGTTTCTCCGTTATGAAGCTTACACCGTTGTAAGACAGACCATCTTTCGTTTTGAATTCGAATTGACCACCTGCTTTTCCTTTAACTGAATTGAGAACCAAATCGGCATCATTAACAGTTTGTAGAAAATTATTCTTCTGTTCTTCGTAGGATAGACGGTGTGCATTCTTGACGATGATGTTTGCAGATATACTCTTCGGAAAGGTCCTGGCAGTGTGACGAGTTTGCACGTTGTTTCCAATGTTATATTGAGAATCCTGAAGTCGCTTATAATGCATGAAATAACCGCAAGGTTGGAGTTCCTTTGGGATTTCCCCCTCTGGATCCTTGGGTTGATGGACGGGAGAATCGTTCACTAAACTCCATATACCTTTCAATTCGATGTCTTTAGGCAAAGATAATGGTTGATCATCCCAGGGATCCGCGTTCTGAGCCTTCTTAGCAAAATATCGTATAAACTGCGCACAGAGCAATTTCGTAGCAGATTTGGAGGCGTTTTACCTTCGCAATGATCTTGAATGATGTCGACCAACATGAACCAGTCATATTCCGAATCCTTGGGTATACATTCTTTCTCACAAGCGTCGCAGTAAATGTTACGGGAAACTTTGGGGTTTCTAGAAAAAAACCAACTTCGGATCACACAAGCGTGTTATACTCATCGCGAAGAACTCTAGTGCGAATGATGTCTTCCCTGGTGGTTAGCCCCTATTTATACTGAAATCGTGGTCGGTCACTTGAAAATACAGATTCGTTGTAAATTGACACGATGTTGTGTTCGGAAAAAAAGGTTTATTAACCGTATCAACAAATGGCTGAGAGAAACATCCCCTCTCTGTCGGTTGTATCAAACGTCACTCGTTACGGACATAAACATGGAGAGAGTTCTTGCTTTGCATGTCGAACAACCACCTCATTCCGTTGTCAACGGCTTGTCTCTGTTGGCATCGCACAGTTGTGTAGAAATGTGTAAAGTGGTATGTTTCGAAGGTTGTTATTGTATGGATAATGAAAATAGTATACGCTTTTGCACGAATGTAATGAAAAATGTGCGTTGTGAATTTGCTTTATTAATTTTAGACGTTTATAATTTGAAAACATTTACAGAGAATTTAAACAATACTTATGTTAAAATGTTAAAAACCTATAAACTATCTTTAAACATTGTATATGGTCGAGACTGCGAGGATGTTCTAGAACGATTTTACACTAAATTGTGTAGTATTTACGAAATTACATTTTTGAAAATAGCTCCACACGGCCTTTGTTGTGGTATTTACGAAGGTATCGTCGAAAACGAACACATGTGTCTTTTGTTAAACACACATTCCCTTATTTTACAATATGAGGTCTTTGTTAACCAAATGATAGGTTTGGAAGACGATAGACAATGTTGGTCTCGTTTAAATAATGTAATCGTTACTCACGGAAATAATAGTAAGTACGAAATGGACACGACGAAATTGTACAGCGCAGTTGCTGCGATGATCATCGAGGAAGCTCCTCGATTAAAAAACGTTTTTGTATCTCCATCGTGTAAAACACAACAAGTAAATCATTGTGATGTTGTTTACGGGGATTTATTTACAAATGTTATACGAAATGGAGACGTTGTCATATTTGATACAGAAGACATAATCGATGTTTATCTTGTTGTCGTACACGATGACGACACAAATGTAAACGAAGTAGGCTTTGATATTTTTACGGTAATGTGTGGACCGTTACCTGGAGTTACGGTAAATATAATTTACAGTGTAACTTTGAAATACAATGAAATGTCACCGTACAGTATTTGCAATGTTGTGGACATTTTACTTCCCATTGGGGGAGACAAGCGTAAAGACCTCGTGATAAATACCCGAAACATAAACTTTACAGAGGCGGTAATAAAGCATTGTGTTTCAAAGTGTACTGCATTTGTTTTGTCCTGTGAAAACCTACATGATTATGAACATTTGGATTGGTATTCTATATACTGTAACGTGTCTAAATAATAATATGAGACATTTTTCAGTTCCATTTCCTTGGAATAAAGGAAAATAAAATGTTTATTTTTTCAAAACCACATGAATATTGATCCCTCCCACATTTTCATAACCATATATAATGGTAACATTGTTTTTAAAACAATTGTTATGAAAACCAGCTTCAATGGTGATCACATCGATCAATGGAATCATACACACGTTCAACAAAGTTAAATTACTGGCGTGTCTTGATATAGTATCAAGTATTTCGTCAGTTATATTTTCGCACAAATTAACATCCAATTTTCGCAACAGTTGACACTTTTTAACAACATGTATCACACCATTGTTTCTAATATAACCGATATCTCCAGCGTAAAGTTCTTCAAGTAAAGGAAGTGCGTTCCCTATAGCGATGAGGCCTTTATCAGTAATGTAGCACGAATTGATGTATAAGCATTTAATTTTCGCTGGAAAGAGACTACAGACTTGGTCAGTTATTCGAGAACAACCAGATACGTTTAATTCTATTAAATTTGGCATACTTCTAAATAAGGATATATAGGTATAATCGTTAATTAGGTTTTTTCGTTGACTCTTTCACCAACGAGACAGAGAGGATTTAACTTCATGTTGGATCGTCCCAAGAAGCGCAATCCCTTGTTGGACATCCGGAAGTATTGGTAGATTACAAGATGTTGCAATTCTCTTAAGAGGGCATAGTACCTCCAAGCGCCATAGAGAATACATGTAGATTTTTGACGTTTTCAAAAAATTACTACATGAGAACTGCTCTTTGTATTTGCTTGAAACTTTTACGATAAAGAGATTAATACTTAATTGAGTCAGTGGCGCAGATTATATCTCTCAGTATTTAGTAGAAATATTTTATTTTAAATCGTGAAATCGACTCAAAACGGCAGTTTTGACACTTTTGGGTTTAACAACGTTTTACATAATCTACAAATTTTTAGAAAACAGATGTGTTTGCGCAAGTGCCTCTAAAATTTATTACGGAATCGATTGGTATAAAAATAATAAGTGTAGGTTAATCCGTTTCGGAACTACAGCGATATTTCCGAAAGCAAGTTTTTGGTCTCAAGTTTCAACTATTTTTATGCGTTTTGCATTTTGTTCTCCTCCCGCTAGATGGCGGTCTCTGTCCGCAAGGACGAGAGATCAAGTAGTTCCTCTGTGTGGCTTGGTGCACGCATTTGTCTTGTATTCATACGCGATCTTCTTTCGCGCGGGCGAGAGCGAGAGCGGATGACGGTGACGGGCAGTTCAACGCAGCTGCGCTTCGCGTTTGGTGCGTTCGAATTTGTGTCGCTCGGAAGTGTTGCGTTCGCCTCTGGCGTCATGGGTCGCAAGCAAGCACCCTATGGCAAGCGAAAGCTTCTAAAGTCCCAAATTGAGAATACTCGGAAGCGACCGTCTGTGGAAGCTTCGCACGTTGAGGTTTCTGGTGAAATCGAGCCATCGTGTTCCAACCCGGATGGTTTTGTTTGCGAGATTACCGAAGGTGGTCCTCAAGCCGCGACAGTGCGAGGATCGCTGTCAACGCTCCTCGGCAAAGGGGACCCGGTATGTCCCGTGGCGGCGGTGGTCGGTTCTTCGGAGCGATCTGAGGCTGCAGGAACAGGTATTGGTTTAGGCTCTGATGTGGTCAAATCCACGGTCGAACCGTCCGAAAACTTGCAACCAGCCGCATCCGTGCTCGATGGTCGTCGCTTGGTCGACATTATGCACTTATTTCAGTCTGTTCAGAGAATTTGCGATCATGCTCCTTTCAGTTGTTCGTTTGCGGACATGGTGTTCGTCTCAGAACGGAGGCACGGCTTGCGCAGTTCCTTCACGTTCGTTTGCAAGATGCGCAACAAGAAAGATGTTATCGAGCCGGAGTTACCTCCTCAAACGACCAAGGCGAGTTCTAGCATGGACGTGAACACTGCTGCGGTGTCAGGAATAATTTCCATTGGTAGTGGGCAATCGAACCTTGTTGAGCTTTTAGCATCGATGAATGTGCCGTCCATCTCCAGCAAAACTTTTGCAAAGCATGAGACGACGGTGGCTCGGGGTTATTGAAACCGCGGCTCTGGAATCCATGAAAAAAGCCGGAGAAGAAGAAGCCAGGCTTGCAAAAGAATCTGGTGAGATCGATGCCGAAGGCTGCCTACTTGTGACGATCATTGCTGACGGCGCCTGGTCAAAGCGATCGTACAAGAACGATTATTCCGGTGTGACGAGTTGGCGTGCTTGACGAGTTCACCTATGACCAGCTGGCCTGTGACGACCGGGCTTGTGGCGAGTTTTCCTAGACCCCTTCGCCGCACTCATTGAGTGAGCCGAATAAAAAAACTAGTACCCGAGAAGAAAAAGAAAGAAGAAAGCAGGATGCGGCGACACATCCGAGAAAAATGATTTTGGACTCCGCTCCCGCAATCTTCGAATCTTTTTTTTTTAATATGTTATATTTGTTGTAGCGTTTAGAATCCTCCTTTTTTCAGTAAGCTTCTGCGCATGCTCGATCACCATATTTGAGGGGCTGTAATCCTCACGCTGTTTGTTTGTTTGTTGTCCTATCCCGGGGCTGGCTATTTTTAGCCTTTCGGCAGCATGAGGGACGCTAATGCTAACTAGGCCAGGGAGAAGGCGACGTTTTGACGAGGAGGGAACGAGGACATCCAGTGCTTTCGTAGAATACCGTGATCGAAGTATAGGTCACGTGACACCTACCAGAAAAAAAAGGTAATATCCCAATCACGGCTTTCCACGAAGCAGCTAAAAGCTCAACCACCAAAGAAAATTAAAAAAAATATCGTGCACAGCGAACGAAAAATACCTAAAAAACATTACAACTGTGTGTCAATATATATATATATATATTTTTTTACATGGCTTGGCTATGTTTTGTTTCCTTGATTTGTTATGACGGTCCGCGTGGGTGTCATTGGTTATACTTATTGGAAAAACTCCAATGTCGCTAGGTTCACTGACCTGGCTATCAGAGGCTGAGGTTTTCTCAGATGTTAGCAATATTCCCGTGTTTAAAAAGACAGATTTGTAAATACTTGCAGACAAAAACAACAAATAAAGATAATTTTTCTTATTTCATGTTTGTTTGTTTTCGTACGTTTCAATGCCACTAACCTTGCTATCCAGTTTTAGCTAACTCTTCGCTCACTTCGTATGATGGATTTTGTTTTTTGTCGCATGTTTAGTGCTTTTATAGAATGCCGCTATCGGAATATCAGAGCATATTTTTATTGTGGGTGCCACGTGACCTGGGGGACACTCTAGCCATAGCGATTCGAAATGTCCTTCGAGTCAAAATGTCCATTATTAGACGTTCCAACTCCTTGGAAATTATGTTTTGTTTGTTCGTTGAATATTTTTATCTGGAATCCTGGCCTGAATCAACAACTCATACATAAATCGTTCAAATAAAGCTTTCTTTTTTTTTTTTTGTTAGGACACTTGGTTTGTGTCGCAAGATATTTTGTTTCAGCTCCCGAAAGAGTATGCAAGCTCCGTCTCTCACGCCCGACAGTGGATGGAACCGCCAAAGGCACATTGTTGCCAGAGGGTGCTGCTAATCTGGTCTAGAAAAGCTAAGGGGATCATGCTGTTTTATTTTCTTCTTGATTTCCACTTTAAAATGCCCTGCAGCTCAAAACAACGAGTACACACACATGAAAATAGCACTACCTAAAAGTTAAAACTGCTAAGAAAGGGGTCTAGGACTTTTCGGTGTAGGATGTTTCGGTGTGGACTTTTCGGTGTGGAACTTTCTTGCTGTTGGAGCCTTTCCTACACACATTACAAATAATAAAGCCGACACCTTTACAGAAGGCGCCGAGAACGCCTGTATCGACCCAACGCGTAAATACTATGTGATGCGTCTTGTTACGTTGAAAAAGAGACACCAGTGAAATAAATATAACGTCCAACGTATCCAGTCCTCCCGCAGGATGGTGCTGCGCCTAACAAAGTCACTATATCATTATGTTGAATTAACAGCGCAAAACGGCAAGGAAGGATAGACAAGGGAGACAGGATAGAGCGCTGACCAGATGATCGTGATGCAGTCACTTATATCATATATGAGTGAGTGACCGTAAAAAAATGACCAAGCCTACAAGTTTATAAAATGCGAAAAAAATCACTTCTCCCTAAAATAATGCTTATTTCCTTAAGGAAAAATCAGCAGAACCCATCCTTTGGGAATGATTATCTACGTTAATGCGAATAGCATCAAGCGGTGCGTGAGTTATGCGCGTTTCGTCAGGTGGCGGCACACTCTAGATGCGCCAGCCCACTCTTGAGGCGATTCTAAATTTGTTGACACTTTCACCGCCCTGCGCACGATCTCCGCAGCCCAGCACGTGCGTTTGTGTCACTTAGGAAGGCGAGCAAAGCACGCGCCATATCGCTACAAACACTCAAAATGGTAGCCGACCAGACTTTCTGGCTTCTCAGCTTAGTCTCAACCAACGGAACTCTAAACGGTTGTTTATATCTTTACCATAGGACGCGCTTACAGCGCTGTCACAGCTACCGGTGCGCGCGCGTTCCATGCACGAGGGCTCATTCCGCTCTCGTGAGGCTGAGCTAGAGGTCTCCCGAGCGCGGGAGAGGGTGAGCTAGAGGGAGAGGGTGAGCGCGGGAGAGGGTGAGCTAGCCCTCGTGCATGGAACGCGCGCGCACCGCTAGCTGTGACAGCGCTGTAAGCGCGTCCTATGGTAAAGATATAGACAAATGTTTAGAGTGCAGTGAATGACTGCCTTCATAGCTCTGTGGTTGAGCGCGTCTGCCTGCTGATCAAAGGGTCAACGGTTCGAATCCCAGCCGGCGCCGGTCTTTTTTATTTATTTATCGACCCGCGGCGTAAGAGCTAGATAGATAGATAGATAGATAGATAGATAGATAGATAGATAGATAGATACATAGACGAAAAGTGCGTGAAGTATCAAAGAATGCTATTCGCATTAAAAAACAATTTCGAGATTTTGATTGATCGTGCACTGAAATGTCCGTGCACCAAAAAGGCCGCACCGAAACGTCCTACACCGAAACGTCCGGATCCCCTAAGAACGTAACACCTCAGAAAATACCCACACCACCTTTTCGTTTCGGGTATGTTTTGAACTGATCTTACTCACTATGCGAGCAAAAATCAATGCAAGTACTGAAAGCAATTATGCAATATCGACGTTTTTGTAATTCGGTAATTTAAATAACTATATATTTTTTTTAAGAAAGTAAAGACATCATAACCCAAGAGGAACTTCCGTGCTAAAAGGTGCAGTGGGAAGTGAAGACAAATACTTTTTTTAATGTCTACAAAAAAAATGCTATGCAGCATCGATCGCACCGTTTCTAGTACCGTTTCAAGTATTTCTAGGGCCGTCCTTGTGTGGGACCTTGGAACAGTTTATCCCAAGTCTAAACATTCTCTGATCACCTGCCCTCGCCGAAGTGACCAGTTCAGGGAGAGGTGAGATCTGCAGATAGGGGCACCTGCGAGAGGGCCCCCTTTTGTTGTGCGTCTGCAGTGAGCGTACCCCAACTTGCCCAATTTGGCCGGACGGGCGCAGATTGTGAACTTCACAAGTAAAAAGATTTTTCCTAACGAGGGCGTCTCCAATGGACGTTGTCATCAACGACTAACACGAGAGTCTGCCCCCTCTAATGGGGAACTCATATGACGACCGCGGCTGTTTAGGCAAGCGATGTGTTAGAGCGCGCGTTGTAGAACATTTGCAACTTGTGACTTTCGGCGAAGCAATAGTGTATTCCTACAAAAGGGATTTCTCCGCAAGAATGAGAGAACGGAGTCCAAGTTGTCGACTAATTTTCTTATACTCAATCTTCTCGTGCGTTTTTTTTTTATTTTTATGCTGGAAGAAGTTGTTCTATGAACCGACACGCACCCACAAGAAGAAAATAAAGTGAGAAAGAAACGAAAATAGCTTTTAGCCCTTTTCCCCAAGCTGAAAAGACAAAACAAACAACAAAAAAAAAAAGAAGAGAACACGCCCCACGCCCAAGTAGTGTGCCTTTGTTGGGGGCACCCCAGTCTGCGGGCCCCTCTCCGTCTCGAAGGCTTGGTACTTGGGAGACACGGACCGTGCCGCGGGACAAACGTGCTACAATCGCATACCCTTCCAAGGTCATCGCTTGGGTGACCGGGGTCGTCCAAAAAGCTTTTTTTTTCCTTTTTTTAGGGCGGGGAAGAAAAAAGGGGGGGGGGGTGTTTGGCCCCGATTGTCTTCCTCCTTTGTGGCTTTTCGATGGATGCGCTCTGTCTATGTATGCGTAATAATTTCTTTTTTTTTCCTTTTAGTAGTTGGTTGTACTTGCCTTGACTCGGGCCCCAGTGGGTGCATTGTCGTTGTATGCATACTATTTTTGTGTTTTGTTTATGTTAGTGCTTGCCTTGATGCGGTATCAAGGTGGACGAAAAAAAAAAGAATAAAAAATTGTCTTCGACAAAAAAGAAGAAAAAAAGGTTTGTTGTTTTTGCGGTCAGGAGCATTTTCAAAGCCCGTGGAACCTCACCTTCGTTCACGTGACATGTCGCTCGCTTTCGCGTAGCACCCCTCGATTCTGAAGGCCACCGTGTTTTTCCGTGAAGAAGGCGATTTCGGGTGCACGCAGTGTTACCAAAGGGGAAGGGGGAGCTCTCTTCTTTTCGGGACTCTCTTTTATGGGTCTCCACGTCTCGATTGTCCTACAAAAGCAACCTTCATTTATTTCTTGCTCGTGGCTTCCAAATACTGCGCGCAGCTAGTGAGAGAGGGTATAGTTTTAGCTGATTAACACGATGCATAGTTCTAACGCACAATAGTTTTGGGAAATCAAGGTTCAGCTCAAATGGATAACTCACACGTACAGTTCGACGGGCAATACCTTTCACGTATTGACTCGCGCGAGATGGCCCCAACACGGCTGAGTCTGGCGGTTTTCCAGACCCAATATCTAAATTTTGCTCTTTTACCTGCTACCATTTCGCGCACATTTTGCGCCATATCGAAATGAAAGCACATGGCGAAAGTGACGCTCGTTTTCCGCTCGATAAAATTTCACGCCAGCTTGTTGTCTTAGCTGGTACCTTGAGCGTTTCACAACGATGCAGGACGTTCAACAAGAAAAATGAAAACGTACGATGGCATCTTTTGTACACTCATTACTTCTATAACACCGAACCGCCTCGTATCCTTTTGTTTTTCTTTCATTGTACTAATTTCTTTCTGCGCATTACGGCTGTTATGACGCCAAGTCCGTCTGCACTCTCGAATTTGAACTTATGCTCAGACCAGGGGCGGACCAGTTTAAATCAGGAAAATATAATTAACACTGTAGCAAAATAAATCTATCATATCGATCGGAAATACGATTTGACACATTCCATCTGAACACGTACGGTGCACAGAGAATGCAATAGCGAGTCAGCGTGCAAAACGCCGCCACACAGCGCTACCATAACATCTCAGCGATTTTTGCATAGCACCGAGTACGGAAAAGAGAAAACAATTATTAATTCACACAAACGAAGCAAATTTATCTGAAGCCCGCACACTCCGTTATCTTGATCGACCAGTCATTGTCGAAACAGATAAGACATTGGAAAAAATGGTTAGACTGAATAGGTGAATCTAACGAACGCAATTACCAACCGACGGTCGCACGCCTTCAATATCATTTCCATTTGTCACTGCTCACCTTGGACACAATTTGGGGAGCAACACATGTTTACGCCGCCGCCCAAGGTCTTCATTCAACGTGTAGTGCTGACCAAAATAAAATGCTAACATGACTCTCAATCGCTCACCGCAAAGTATACGATTTCGAAAAGGCGGTACTGTACGTCACTTGAAATAAAAACCCAAGCTATAAAAACGAGCGTCGTAAAAAAGAGGACCAACATTTTTATTCCCACCTCCGAACAAAAACGAGCGCCACGCACTGCGTCACACAGCGCAGAGGCCGGACTCGGCCACACTGAGCTGACTGACACGAGACATACCAAGCGCGCGCGAGGGAGGGAGAAACTTCCTCCGTCGGAGAACAGAGTCACACGACACGTTTCGGGATCTATTTCACGCAGCGGCTACCGCGGGCCTTTTCTCTTTATTCGATACTGGCGCCATCTAGAATTCGCGCGTTTAACCATGTCGCGAGCCGCGCGCCACCTGGCGCCTGAAACGGACGAATAAATAGAGGTACCGCGCCCTCTTAACAAACACGACACATGTTGTAAGGAGTAAGAGGACAACATCGAACCGTCTGTGACTTCTAACGAAACTAATCGCGGCGTTTTGCTGATGATTTTCTGGAGGAGAGAGTCGGATACATGACTAATTGTAATTTTAAGGTGTTCGATATTCTTCGGCACACAGTCAATGTATTCTACGGAGTTTACGACTAGTCTTGTTGATGTTAGGCTAGAAATTTCACAGTTTTTAGATACCTCAACTGTCTCTGTAATCAGTGAAAATGAATCAAGTATATCGTCCCAGTTCACAGTACCGTGAATTAGACATGACTTGTCGAAGTTTATGAGGTGTCGAAATACGTGTTCGGCCTTGCTGAGGGAATCACGTTACGGCGAGTACGCATAAACGTTCCGCCGGGCAATTGAGTGCTTTTAGACTGGT
Organism: Ixodes ricinus; assembly: GCA_037355805.1. NCBI lineage: Eukaryota > Metazoa > Arthropoda > Arachnida > Ixodida > Ixodidae > Ixodes > Ixodes ricinus. The sequence goes on along the minus strand of JAZHYW010003581.1, from coordinate 461,259 downwards.
TACAAAGGTCTGGAAAAGAAGCATCATCCACAGCACTGTCACCATAGTTCATATTGATGACGGGGGTACTAGCAAAGCCATTTCTTGCAACATGTTCACTGTTGCACGTAGTGACTCTGCTGACATCCTCGTACTTCTTATCTTCAATCGCCAAGAAGTCTTCACCGCATTCAGGTCCATAGACAAAGTCATCTTCGCTATGTATGTAGTCACCAGTAGCACTTATCGTAGAGCTGTTTGAGCATTCAACGAGTATGCATTCTTCGAGAACTGTGCGTTCAATGGAGATATCGTCTTCGGCAGACGTCTTGTTAACGTTGACGCTGGGGATATCGTCCATGGTTTGCACCCGAGGCTCAACAGTTGCTGCGAAGGCCGACATTAATTCTTTGAATTCTTGCAATACACTTGCTTGTAAATTATGGTCGCCCACTTGGCCACCATCGCAAGAGCAATCTGGATCTGGTACATCGAATGTCAGATTTGTTTCTGGCACACTCTCCACGATAGCATCCACACCTGCGCGATAAAAAAGGAAAACGCTATGAAGCTTTTACGCAAAAGTTTTTAAAGTAGAACTCTTACCTTCCCATCTTTTCCTTGTCAAAGGAGACGCCGGCGAATAGCTCCGCAAGAACTTGCGATTCGTCAAAGTTGGATCCGTCGTCTACCATCAGAGCAAGGAAAATAGTTAGTGTGTTGGAGGCTCGGTATAGGAAGGAATATGGTCACGTCTCTTACATTTATATATATAGTCAGACTTTGAGGGAAAGAAGGTATTATCGATATTAACCAGACACAATTTTGAAATGTGAAGGGTGAAAGGATGGTAGTGTGGTAATTGAATATGCTATGCCAGATAGTTTGAACTCTTTCACTCCCCCAAACATCCGTGAGTTTAAGAAAAGTAAAAACATGAAAGGTGGAGACATCGTTATTCCAAACGGAAAGGGTGTGTGCAATCTTTAAGAAAACATACATCATTTGTAGAACATCCTGCTTTTGCAGAGATAACATATTACATGTCACATCTTGTGTAGTTTCTCACGCTGCTTTACGACTCAAAGATGGCTGTGGTGCGTGATAAGACCCATGCACACATCCTGTTACATTTCAATAAACAGATGTAAAAATAAAGTCACTACTTCCTCCATAATGGAAATATAGTATAGATGGTGGTTTTGTGTGGGGCTATATATGCACATACTAAATCTTCAAAAACAATTTTTTTTTTCAAAGTGGTAGTGTGACAATTTGAAAAAGAGATGGATATGGGTGGGTGGGTATTGTTGTTATAAACTTTGAAAAGGTATTGTTGTTATTTTTTTTCTTGGAAACTTTGAAAAGAGGGGGGTATTGTTATTTGTTTTTTCCTCAGATTTCGGGAAAAACTGTGGTGAAAGGAGGAAAGGTGGTGCATATATACGAGTATTTTTGCAGACTCAGCAAGACTGCAAAACTCGAGATGGAGGAAGTAGTACACCGTTTTAATACTTTTAAGTATTAAAACGGTGTACTACCGTTTTAATACTTAAAAGTATTAAAACGGTAGTACACCGTTTCACCCTCATGAGCACTGGAGATATTATAAAGAAGAATATCTCCTCTCACAATTACGTAATCCTATGAATGACTTGATTCATTGGATTATGTCAATCTTTGTCTTAAAATGCGTTACATAAACAAGCGTTATAATAACACGGCAGGCAAACACACACATGATGAATAAACAGGAAAGGAGAAACGCATGAAATTGAACTTTCATGTCGAAGCTGTCTCCCATATATACACATATATACATATTTACAAACATCCATGTTGGCATGGGACGACGCTTCAGTCTATCCACATCCCTGACATGATGCTGTGAAGCAGTGCGTCTGGGGAGCACTGCATGTGTGGCAGGTAGCCACTGTCAGCGGGCTGTCGAACGGGATCAATAAGATCGCCTAGCGCAGCGGTCCACATCGACTCTCGCATGAGGTCAAGTTGTGCACTATGTTTGTACACAAAGCGGACGCCACCATGGTCGACAGAGCTGACCATGGGCAGAAATCCTCCACCGGAGGTCTGCCTATTGGAGGGGAACTCCTCCAAGTGAGCACGGGGGCTAAGGAACGTCATAAAACGCTGCCACTTAGCAAGCTCCGTGGCGGGCCAGGTCTTTACGATGTCTGCAACCACTGCGGGTGGTTGGATGACGTAGTTGTGCCCGGTGGCGACTCCTTGATCGTTAGTGATCAGGAGAAGCAGCTCGGAGACGGGCTTGGGGATCAGGATGGTCGGGGGTAGCCCGACAATCGTGCACCGATTGCGCTCCTGGAGATGTCCAGCGCGTCCGACATGGCACGCTCTAAGATAGGCGAGCCGTTGGACGTCATGTGTGACATCCTCTCTGCTCAAAGGCAGAGGCTGGCGGAGGCGGTCGGAAGCAAGGTCATAAAGGACCTGTCCGACTGGGGCGAAGGGGGCGAGTCGTAGTGAGCACTCGACTTCAGCGAGTGCTGCGTCTGCCCGTCCAAGGTCAGGCGCATTTGGTCTTCCCGGCCCATTGGGGCCTGGCGTTCTGAGACGCCGTAGGCTGGAGTCGCGGGCGTAAGGATTAACGCCTGCTCGTTCCGCCACCTCGTCTACGCGGAGAGCGACGGCTGGGGGTTGGCCACCGGCTGCTCGGCGTGTAGGCCTTGTGCGTTCATCTGGAACGGATAGGTCCTGCGTCGTAGGAGGGGGAAGGGGTGTCTCTAGTGAGGGAACCGCTCTCTGTGGGGAGGGGGCCTCAACTCGAGGGGTATCAACCTGTGGAGGTACTGAACGTTCACGAGATCGCTGTAATCTCTCAGCTAGTGAGGAAAAGCGTACTCGGACACGGAGGCCGTCGGGGCCTACTACCTCTTCAGGGGGTGGGTCTTGCGCACTGGTTTCCAGCGCTCTGGCCTCTACAAAGGCCGTACACAAGGTACTAGAGTCACTGGTGACTTATGCCACAAGGGTGTCTTCCACGAGGAGGTCACAAGGACTTCAACTCTGACTAGGTTACGCACTACAACATTTTAGGAGCAGGTGAGAGGCTAGCGGAAGGACAGGAAGCTCTGGGAACAAAACCAAGACGCTACAAAGGAAAGCGGACAAGGAGGAACAAGAGCTGCGGTGTATGGCATTTGGTGCATTTTGTATGGCATTTGGTGAATAAAACCACCAAATGCCATACAAAAGTATGGCATTTGGTGGTTTTATTCATGTGTCTGACGTCAGTATGTGCGTCGACTGCCATTTTGTGCTACCAGACTACTACTTCAAAGATAGAGAGCGAATTCACCTCGTAAGCTACATAGCGCCGTCATGCCAACGTGCAAGTTCATCCAAACCTACAAGGACCCTCGAATCTTTGACGGATTCACACAGCCCAAAATTGGCCAACCACTCTACGCCCAATTTTAACTGGAAGTGAATAGATCCGCGACATTCTGCGACGAAGACGAGTGGACCCCCTACGCGAGAGCTGGATTCTTCAAGTCTTCTGCCATTGACGTTGATGCAAGTGCTGATTGTATATGCTTCTACTGTGGTGTGTCTGTGTACCTCACCAGCCTGGAGACCGATCCATGGGTATTGCATGCAGAACAATACCCCAATTGCACATATCTTCGCTTATACAAAGGCGAACGAGAGATAGAGAGGATTGTATCCGATTACTATGTGTCTGAACGCTACTGGGCAAAGTGTATACCAGCAATTCAAGCTTTGTTGAAGTTCCCGAGGACAAGGAAAACCGTCTTCGACTTTCTGCGGATGGGTTGTACGCTTTCATCACCGTGCATCGTGGACGTGTTCGTGGCTGCCGTGAAAGATGACGATCCTTATTTCATGTTTCCAATGAAGTTAACAGATGTATCTGAAGACGCTGAACCATTTTCACCTGAGTAAGAGACTGATCCGACACTGCAAGAAATGTATTACTACAACTGTTGTAAGAAGAAATAAATGTTTTGAAATCTTCATTCATGCCTCTTGGTATTTGAAATACTACGACGCTCACGTCGGAGCATTTTATCGAGTGCACTTTGGTGTCTCGGTTCTTTTCTCCGTTAACACTTTGGTGTCTCGGTTCTTTCTCCGGGAACACTTTGGCGTCTCGGCACCTTTCCTCGGGGACACTTTAGCGTCTCGGCACCTCCCCCGGGTACACTTTGGCGTCTCGGCACCCTTCCTCGGGGACACTTTAGCGTCTCGGAACCCTCCCCGGGTACACTTTGGCGTCTCGGCACCTTTCCCTCGGGGACACTTTAGCGTCTCGGAACCCCTCCCCCGGGTACACTTTAGCGTCTCGGCACCTTTCCTCGGGGACACTTTAGCGTCTCGGCACCCTCCCCCGGGTACACTTTAGCGTCTCGGCACCCTTCCTCCGGGTACACTTTAGCGTCTCGGAACCCTCCCCCGGGTACACTTTAGCGTCTCGGCACCCTCCCCCGGGTACACTTTAGCGTCTCGGCACCTTCTCTCGGGACACTTTAGCGTCTCGGCACCCTCCCCGAAAGGGCCCCGAGCGTCTCGGCACCCTCCCCCCCCGGGTACACTTTAGCGTCTCGGCACCCCTCCTCGGGACACTTTAGCGTCTCGGAACCCTCCCCCGGGTACACTTTAGCGTCTCAGCACCCTTCCCTCGGGGACACTTTAGCGTCTCGGCACCCCTCCCCCCGGTACACTTAGCTCTCCCGGCACCCCCTGCTCCCCCGGGTACCCTAGCGTCTCGGCACCCTTCCTCGGGGACACTTTAGCGTCTCGGAACCCTCCCCCGGGTACACTTTGCAGCGTCTCAGCACCTTTCCCTCGGGGTACACTTTAGCGTCTCCGGACACCCTCCTCCTCCCGGGTACACTTTAGCGTCTCGGCACCCTCCCCCGGGGACACTTAGCGTCTCGGCACCCTCCCGGGTACACTTTAGCGTCTCGGCACCCTCCCGGGTACACTTTGGCGTCTCGGCACCGCCCCCGGGGACACTTTAGCGTCTCGGAACCCTCCCCGGGTACACTTTAGCGTCTCGGCACCTTCCTCGGGGACACTTTAGCGGCCCTCCCGGGCACCCTTCCTCGGGGACACTTTAGCGTCTCGGCACCCTCCCCCGGGTACACTTTAGCGTCTCGGCACCCTCCCTCCTCGGGGTACACTTTAGCGTCTCGGCACCCTCCCCCGGGTACACTTTAGCGTGTCCTCGGACACCCTCCCGGGTACACTTTAGCGTCTCGGCACCCCTTCCTCGGGGACACTTGAGCGCCCCGGCACCCCTCCCCCCCGGGTACACTTTAGCGTCTCGGCACCCCCTCCCCCGGGTACACTTTAGCGTCTCGGCACCCCTTCCTCGGGGGACACTTTAGCGTCTCGGCACCCTCGGGTACACTTTAGCGTCTGGCACCCCTCGGGGACACTTTAGCGTCTCGGCAGTCTTCCGGGGGCCTTTGCGTCTCGGCACCCTCCCCCGGGTACACTTTAGCGTCTCGGCACCCCTCCCCGGGTACACTTTAGCGTCTCGGCACCCTTCCCTCGGGGACACTTTAGCGTCTCGGCACCCTCCCCCGGGGTACACTTTAGCGTCTCGGCACCCTCCCCCGGGTACACTTTAGCGTCTCGGCACCCTCCTCGGGGACACTTTAGCTCCTGGCACCCTCCCTCGGGGACACTTTAGCGTCTCGGCACCCTTCCTCGGGGACACTTTAGCGTCCGGCACCTCTCCCCCGGGTACACTTTAGCGTCTCGGCACCCCTCCCCGGGTACACTTTAGCGTCTCGGCACCCTCCCCCCGGGGTACACTTTAGCGTCCCCGGCACCCTTCCCCCGGGTACACTTTAGCGCCCTCGGCACCCTTCCTCGGGGACACTCTAGCGTCTCTCGGCACCCCTCCCCCCGGGTACACTTTAGCGTCTCGGCACCCCTTCCCCCGGGTACACTTTAGCGTCACCTCCCCGGCACCCCTTTCCTCGGGGACACTTTAGCGTCTCGGCACCCTCCCCGGGTACACTTTAGCGTCTCGGCACCCTCCCGGGACACTTTAGCTGCCCCGGCACCCTCCCCCGGGGACACTTTAGCGTCCTCGGCACCCTCCTCCGGGTACACTTTAGCGTCTCGGCACCCTTCCTCGGGGACACTTTAGTGCGCCTCGGCACCCCTCCCCCGGGTACACTTTAGCGTCTCGGCACCCTCCCCCCGGGTACACTTTAGCGTCTCGGCACCCTTCCTCGGGGACACTTTAGCTGCCCGGACACCTCCCGGGTACACTTTAGCGTCTCGGCACCTTCCTCGGGGACACTTTAGCGTCTCGGAACCCTCCCGGGTACACTTTAGCGTCTCTGGCACCCTTCCCTCGGGGACACTTTAGCGTCTCGGCACCTCTCCCCGGGTACACTTTAGCCTCGGCACCCTTCCTCGGGGACACGGCGAGGCGTCTCCGGCACCCTCCCGGGTACACTCTTAGCGTCTCGGCACCCTCCCCCGGGGTACACTTTAGCGTCTCGGAACCCTTCCCCGGGTACACTTTAGCGTCTCGGCACCCTTCCTCGGGGACACTTTGGCCGTCTCGGCACCCTTCCTCGGGGACACTTAGCGCTCCCTCGGCACCCTCCCCCCGGGTACACTCTAGCGCCTCGGCACCCTTCCTCGGGGGACACTTTAGCGTCTCGGCACCCTCCCCCGGGTACACTTTAGCGTCTCGGCACCCTTCCTCGGGGACACTTTAGCGTCTCGGCACCCTCCCCCGGGTACACTCTTAGCGTGCCCGGCACCCTTCCCCGGGTACACTTTAGCGTCTCGGCACCCCTTCCTCGGGGACACTCTAGCGCCTCGGCACCCTCCCCCGGGTACACTTTAGCGTCTCGGCACCCTTCCTCGGGGACACTTTAGCGTCTCGGAACCCCTCCCCGGGTACACTTTAGCGTCTCGGCACCCTTCCTCGGGGACACTTTAGCGTTCCCCGGAACCCTCCCCCGGGTACACTTTAGCGCTCTCGCCACCCTCCCCCGGGTACACTTTGGCGTCTCTGAACACCCTCCCCCGGGGACACTTTGGCGTCTCGGCACCCTTCCTCGGGGACACTTAAGCGTCTCGGCACCCTCCCCCCGGGTACACTTTAGCGTCTCCCCACCCATCCCCCGGGTACACTTTAGCTGCCCCGGAACCCTCCCCCGGGTACACTTCTTGGCTGCCTCGGCACCTCCCACCGGGGACACTTTGGTGCCTCGGTTCTTTTTGCTCGGGGGCACTTTTGGCGTCTCGGCAGCTGTTCGCGGGTACACTTTGGTGTCTCGGAACCTTCCATCGGGGACACTTTGGTGTCTCGGTTCTTTTCCTCGGGGGCACCTTGGCGCCTCGGAACCCTCCCCCCGGCTACACTTTGGTGTCTAGGTTCTTCTATCGGGAACATTTTAGCGTTTCGGCACCTCTCCTCGGGTACACCTTGGCGTCTTGGGGGTAAAAAACATTGCAAATTTCACAATACTGGCATTTCTAAACATCAAAAAAATTTCATTGACATAATGTTACGACGCTTAGGAACTGGCAATACTTTTTGAACTTTTTATTGACATTATGTATTAAGATGTAAAGGCAATGTCAATGCACTTACCTTTACATATAACGGTTTGCTCATTGCCAAGTCAATGGAAATGTCAATGATTTATCTATACATACAAATTTCACAATACCGGCATTCCTAAACATCAAAAAAAATTTCATTGACATAATGTTACGACGCTTAGGAACTGGCAATACTTCTGAACTTTTGATATTGACATTATATTTAAGATGTAAAGGCAATGTCAATGCACTTACCTTTACATATAAATTCACTCATTGCCATGTCACTGGGTTGTCCGCGGGCACACTTTGGCGTCTCGGCAACTTTCCTCGGGGACACTTTGGTGTCTCGGTTCTTTTCTCCGGAGGCACTTTCTGCCTCGGTTCTTCTCTTCGGGAGCGCTTTTGCATCTCGGCACCTTTCCCCGGCGACGCTTTGGTGTCTCGGTTATTTTCCTCCCGCGGGGCACTTTAGCGTCTCGGCACCTCTCCCCCCCTCGGGAACACTTTGGCGTCTCGGTCTCTTTCCCCGGGGGCGCTTTTAGCGTCTCGGCACCTCTGCTCGGGAACACTTTGGCGTCTCTGTTCTTTTCTCTTTCCCTCGGGGGTGCTTTAGCGTCTCGGTTCTTTTTCCCCCTCGGGGGCATTGAAGCTGCCCCCGGCACCTTTCCCTCGGGAAAACACTTTAGCGTCTCTTGGCTCCTTTTTCCTCGGGGGCATTTTAGCTGCCTCTCGTGCACCCTCTCCCTGTGGATCACTTTGGCTGCCTCGGTTCTTTTCCTCGGCACTTTTTTTTTAGCGTCTCGGTTCTTTTTTCCTCGGGGGGCATTTTAGCTGCCTCGGCACCTCTCCTCGGGAACACTTTTGGGCGTCTTGGTTCTTTTTTCCTCGGGGGCATTTTAGCGCCTCGGCACCTCTCCTCGGGAACACTTTGGCGTCTCGGTTCTTTTCCTCGGGGGCACTTTAGCGTCTCGGTTCTTTTTCCTCGAGGGCATTTTAGCGTCTCGGCACCTCTCCTCGGGGGCACTTTAGCGTCTCGGTTCCGTTTTCTCGGGGGCATTTTAGTGTCTGGGTTCTTTTTTCTCGGGAACACTTTAGCGTCTCTGGCGCCTTTTGCGCGGGGACACTTTTGGCGTCTTGGGTGTTTGATAAATTGTGCCGTCCAAGAAATTTGTGTATATGAGTGTAAAAACTGTTCCCCCCCACAATGTTACACGGAATGGTGATAGAAACCTTTTCACTATTGACGTTTTGTTAAAACAAAACTATATTTCAAAAATATAGTAACTTACATATCAAAAGCATTTAAGAGTTATTTAATGTAAAGAATGCACTTTTTTGCAGGTGAAAAACTCTTTATTCAATCAAACAAAATAGTAGATTAGCATGGACTGTGTGATTCATTTCAATTACATTTTACATCCAAATGAATAACAAGGGAAGGGGGGGTATCAATCGATAGTACAGTAGGCATACTGAAGGTGGGGCTGGTTTTGTGCAAAATTATAAAAATCAAAATCGGTCACGTTGGAACAACCAACTATGCATATAGTTTTCAGTCTAAGATTAGCGCTTTCCAAAACTGACAATGCATTTGAATCAACTGTTTTACATGGCATAGATTGCAGTGATGGAAGTGCTGCGCTCATTTGCGCTTCAAAATTGCGCCGTGAGCGAAAGTCTGCTTACATCTTGCTCCAAAATGCAATTTTGGCTAAGAATTGCGCCATCGCCTGCTCCAAGATGTGGCAGAACAAAAAAAAACTTTTTTATTTATGTATATATGTATTTTACATGTTTCTACTCACCGTATTACGTTGGTTCATCTAAGGTCAGAGCACAGTCGAAATGTAAATCCGAACGTATACAACACGAACACGCATTGTAAAAGCGCAATTCACGTGGACATTCGCTGCATTTGATTGGTTTAATCGATGAAAGAACACATACATGGAAGATGGTCTGATGCCTCACCTGCGCGTTGACATTGCTTGGCGAAGCCCACTGGCTCGTAGCGGCCGGCTGCGCTGAACTAATTGCTGAAACAAAGTTTTAAGATTGCTCGACCCCCGCGCTGATCCGTTGATACGGTGGCGGCTTGATCACCGACATCCTGTAAAATTTCAGACGATGTCGGCGGTGTCAGGAGCTGCAAGTCGCACAAAACATTGCAAAATAGTAGGATGGCGGCTACTATGCGCGCACCAACCGGGGGGCAAGGCATGTGTCTTTGACCCCCCCCCCCCCCCCTCCCCCGAAAACAGCCGCCCCTGGGCAGGGCAAACACTGGCCAGCCACGCCCAGAGGCATTGCCCCCCAGCCCTGGGAGAGGGGGGGAAGGCCCCCCCCTCACTCAAAAACAAGCTGGCACGCCACCGGGCGGCGACTGCGACATAAAACAGAACCAGGCTCCTGTACTCCCTGGTGAGATCAGTTGATCATTATGTCTGCCGTATGACTCCGTGGCGCCTCTCACCAGTCCACTTGTGTTGAGCTTCACCGCCTTGCACCGGAGGGCCAGGGAGTAGCTGCTGGCATGGGTGAGCGTCTGGTTTAGCACGATATACATGTAAATTATGCTAGTACTATTGCAGGTCCGCATTGGTGGGTCTCTGATTATACAGATTTTGTTTTCAAATGCTGAGTCGAAAACGAAAGCAGAAAAGATATATACGCGCGCTGCTATATTTGAATAAAAATGTAAGCTTACGAGTAGGTTTTCATAGTATTTTCGGGGTGCGTTGTTTTTTTTTTTTATTCAATTTCTAATCTTTTAATATTCAAGTTTTGGGTTTGGTAAGGATAAAATTTGGGAGGCGCATTTTTACTGATAGACGTGTTACCGACTATGTTGGTTTTTAATGGCATTTTACAGAAACAATACAAACAGGCGAAATGAACTCACCGGTGTAAAAGTGTGAGGGAGGCGTTATCCTAATTGGGCGTGTGATTAATTTCTTCAATTTATTTAGTACCCATTGCAAATGGAACCTACTCTGAACACGGCCCTATTTTCTAAAAAGTAAGCTCTATTACCTTTTGTGCCCTGGTTTGCCTCTTATTACGATAAGGTGCAGAATTAATATGCTCCACTATCAAAAGAGAAACCCTCAGTCATTACTCAAATATAAAGTCATTTATCGGTGCAATCAATTTATTTTTAAGTGATATGCTACACATGAAGCTGGGCATCTGCTCCAAAAGCGTCAGTGGCTGCTCCAAACGGATAGTCAGCCTGCTAGCAGAACTTGCTCCAAAGGGACAAAATGCCACTTCCATCACTGAGATTGCTAAATGTTGCAAGTTTGGTAAATTTCTGGCAATCATCTCAATCCCAATGTTTGTTACTTTTTGAGCAACACGACAAACTTAAATATCTCAAACTAGGCAACTTGCTTTACAAGTATTTCCACACAATGATCGTCAAAATCATCCATACGGGAAGATGTATCGAAGATATTCGATATGTTGCGTGTAAATGTGAGATCCATGTGAAATCTGTCACACACGCTGCGCATGCTTTCTCTGGTCAAACGCTGAATGACATGCAGTTGTGGTGCTTCATCCCAAAGACACCATGACAGGATTTCCTTCCCAAAAATCATTGAAAATGATAACAGATAAGCCCTTTCCAAGACGTTAACAAATGAAGAGGACAGCCGGACGGCCGAGCACGCGGATAAGGACGGAAGACCTCTTGCGTTCTCGGCAACGGAGATGATGAGATCAGTGAGTCCGCTGCGGATATATACTCCATATAGTGGAGTCATTTCTGCTTCGGCCGCTGGGCAGAACAGATGAAGTCTATGAGTAGAAACATTTGAAATTAGATTCTCTTAAAAATAACATAAATTACAAAACACAAAACAATATAGTAGCATTTGCGAAATCGAAATCACTCACCAAATTCACTCCAAATGGAAAGTCTGACCCCGAATAATAATCCATGTCCATTTCCAAACGCTGTCTCAAAAAATGTGGAATCACCGTAGGGGAGGAAATCAGGGGGCTGGGGTGGTGACAATCGCCCCTCCCTCTGCCCCTATTTTTCAGCTGTCATAAACTACAAAAATATTTTTAACCAACCGCAAGCTGAGCCCCCCCCCCCTCCACCCACCCTCTCTCCCCCCAAAAAACCTACCACTCAACCCATTGTGTACATTTTTTCTTTCAAAGCAGAAGTCGAGCCCACAAAAGCTAAGTGAGGGGAGAGGGGGAATGGCCACTTAGTTGTAATCTCCAAGAGGATTATTTAGGATCAATCTGCGTCCCGAAAACATCGAACCATCTGTGACTTCTAACGAAACTAATCGCGGCGTTTTGCTGATGATTTTCTGAGGAGAGAGTCGGATACATGACTAATTGTAATTTTAGGTGCTTGATATTCTTCGGCACACAGTCAATGTATTCTACGGAGTTTACGACTAGTCTTGTTGATGTTAGGCTAGAAATTTCACAGGCTTTTTAGATGCCTCAACTGTCTCTGTAATCAGTGAAAATGAATCAAGTATATCGTCCCCAGTTCACAGTACCGTGAATTAGACATGACTTGGTCGAAGTCTACATGAGGTGCCGAAACGCGTGTTCGGCCCCTTGCTGAGGGGAATCACGTTGCAGCGAGTACTGCATAAACGTTCCGCCGGGCAATTGAGTGCTTTTAGACTGGTTACAAAGGTCTGGAAAAGAAGCATCATCCACAGCACTGTCACCATAGTTCATATTGATAACGGGGGCACTAGCAAAGCCATTTCTTTGCCAACATTTCATGACACACGTAGTACTCCACTGACATCCTCGTAAAAGCAACCTTCTGGGACAACATCAGTGCGGCTTTCCGTTCGTTTCGATCCACGCTCGATCACCGGGTTCGATTTGAGACCACTGTGCGGGAGGCATTTGTAAATAAGCAACACTGTGTTTCTGTCTTCGTTTATTTAGAGAAGGCATATGATACGGCCTGGCGTTTTGGAATTTTGCAGGATTTGCTTGGTCTTGCGTCCGAGGGTAGAATGCTAGGTGCTATTCAAAGTTACTTGCAATGTCGCACTTTCGAGCGTAAGATTGGGAACAACCCTTTCCAGGGAGTTTTTTTTTCAAGAAAATGGGAGTTCCCCAGGTGAGGTGTCCTTAGCGCAACCCTTTCATTCGCAAAGATGAATTCGATTGCCCGTGCTGTACCTCCTTCCGTGCATTATTCTATATATGTAGACGTACATTCAAAATTTCTGTCTCGTCCTGTAATCCTTCAATATGTGAGCGTCGGGTCCAACTGGCAATTAGCAAGTTACAAGAATGGGCTGACACAAACGGTTTTCAATTTTCGCCAGAAAAACTGCCTGTGTGTGTTTTTCCCTGCCGGCGCGGAGTCCTGCAAGAGCCTTCTTTACAAATGTATGGAATACCAATAGCCACAAGCAGTGAACACAAGTTTCTGGGACTCAGATTTGATTCGAAATTGACTTTTGTTCCACATGGGTCAGGAACTTAAAACTTAAATGTCTCAAATCGCTCGAATGTCACTTAAGGTTCTATCACATACCGAAGGGCTCCGATAGACTATGTCTGACACGCATATACCGGGCGGCGGCTCGCTCCAGGCTTGATTATGGGAGCATGGGGTATGGCTCTGCCTCGAGCATCAGTTCTAAAGATGTTGGACCCCATTCACCACCAGGGACTGCGATTGGCTACTGGAGCATTTCGTACCTCCCCCCGGCATCGTTAGTCTATATGCAGAAGCTAATGAGCCATCCCTTGAAAGTAGGAGGTTTGCTCTGGGGCATTATGTATTCTCATTCGCGTTCGCTCTGTCCCTCAGCACCCCTACACGTGATAACCTCGAAAACATCAGGTTCCAGAGAACGTTCGAAAATAAACCAGCCGTTGTTCCTCCTTTTGCCATTAGGAATATGAATTGTGCTGAGTCTGCAGAACTAGATCCCAGGCCTCCAGTAGTTCAATGCTTAACCACTATAGCCCCGTGGGATTATCATATCATTAAGTGTGATCTTTACACTGATCTAAACATTCCAAAAAAGATACACCAAATGAAGTCATGAGGCAGGAATTCTTTCAGCTACAAAATAAGTATGAACAGTACGTAGGTCTCGAAGTACAGATGGGTCTAAAACAGACTCGGTGGTTGGCTGCGCTTATGGTGGGGCCATCTGTCCTGTCCTGCTGTCTTCCTTCCTTGTCTTTATGCCAATTTTAACAGTGATCATTATGGTAGGGCCATCTCTGGTAAAACAGATCAAGCAGAATCCAAACGTACTATACTGACAGCTGAGCTCTACTGGCCTGCTGTTAGCTGTTGATTATGCAATCTGAAAAAGGCACCGGCGCCTCAATTGTTTACGCAGACTCCTTGAGCTCATTAAGAGCACTTTGCATCTACTGAGAGCGTTAGAAATCCACTGGTTCTAGGAATTACAAAAATGAAGTTATCGCTGCCTCCTACAAGATTAGAGACCGAGTTTTCTGCTGGGTCCCCAAGCCACGTCGGCATACCAGGTATTAAGAAAAGGCCGATAGTGCTGCAAATTCTGCAAATGAGCGACAACTAGACCTACAGAAAATACCATACAAAAGACCAACACATCCCTTGAAGCGTTGCTATCTCGAACTCCGTTAGCGGCAACGGTGAATGGAATAATGAAACACATAACAAACTACATGCTGTAAAACCTTTTCAAGTGAGTGGAAAGCGCCCTGCACGGGGAATTTATGAGGAGGTATTGTGTCGAAGTTATGGGATTGGTCATACGCGTCTCACCCATGGGCATCTCTGCGTGGAGAGAATGCTCCTGAGTGTGAACACTGCAACATTCTCTATCAATAAGACACATCCTACTTGAGTGCCCCAGATACGACCGCGACTGCTCTTAAAAATTTTTCGCGTCATATCATGTGAACATTACTCCACTGCCCTTAGTTATTTTACTTGGCGAACAGCCACTGATTCCGCATGCTTGTGTCTTTAATTTTCTCAGGCGACATCGGCCTTCCTACACCGACTATGATTTTAATTAGCAATCCGAACCTCACCTCTCATCCTTGCATACACTTACACAATCTCATATACATAGTTTTATTGCACCATTAGCTACTATAGCTCGTTTCTTCTTCCAAAGCTTCCTTGCTTATGCAATAGTTTCACTCTTGGCGCATTTTGGCCTTAGTAGCCCTTGCTGCCATGAAACCCCAATCAATCAATCAATCAATCAATCAAATCATATATCTGACTAATTTCACATGATATCCGGCCCTTGATTTTTTTACACGCAATACAGTAACCCACTTACAACGACATACCACATATAACGATGTATCGTTTATAAATTAGGTTCGGAGTTTTTCGGTTTAAACCGATAAAACCGATGAAAGTACGCCGAATTCACGGGAATCGGTTTTAAGACCGAAAAAGGCTCTGTTCATATGGTTTCATGCGTTTTGATTTAAACTGATAAAACCGAGCCAAAAGTACGTCGAATCCATTTTCGAAAAATTCCGGGCTTAAACTGAGAAAGGTCACTTTAACCTTCCAGTCGTACCTCCGCACAGCCGTGGCGAAAAAGTGGAACGGTGAGAGTCTATCGAAACGTGTCAGAATGTATAAGATACACGGATGCCATCACGACGTTTTGCCCCCATGCGTCTTCGCTCATGTACGAGCGTAGATGTCAAACTTCCGGTGCCAGGCGTAGGCGATCGACTTATGCAGGCTCGGCATGGTAGTGTTTTGCTTCAAAACGTCGCACCGTGTCTCTTTTGGCGGGCACAACTGGCTGTCGGGCCGATTTTAGGCTCAGGCAAGGCTTCGTCTCTCAGCCTGCCAGAAGTCCAGTGTTAGCGTTGAGAGGGCATTTCCTCGAAGCTCAGGGTCATATTAACAGTGGAAAGAACGAGTGTGATCAACGAGAGAACCTGGGAAAGTACATGTGGGGTGTACTATAACAAGATCACGGCAATCCTGATATGCAGAAGGTGAGGTTCCATGTTTCTTGGGAATAGGCTTCATATCTGGCTTGCTTCTTACTTTCAGGCTTTTTTCATGATTCTTTTACAGTCGCGCACATATGCCACATAAGGTGTCCATTTCTTTTCAATCGTATCTGTGCCGTTATTCTTTTGCGTGAACACAAAATATCAGAACTACAAGGATCATCTGATCCAAACGTTGGTGTTAATTTTATATTCAATGAAAAGCCGATAAAAATTTTAAAGGCATAAAGATACGCCGAAAAAAAAAACACCGAAAACTGAATTTTTAAAATAAACACTCGAAAAAAGTATGCCGAATTTTGAAAGGAAACCGAAACGCGGAACCCTACTTATAACGATCAGTTCCTAGACTTAGACTGGAAATGGTCAGTTTCTAGTCCAAATACAATGATATTCAGTTGCAAGGATTGAAATTTCGGGTTTTCACATTGCCATAAGTGGGTTGCACTGTAGAGGAAGGTTCAAAGATAAAACACTAAAAAAAGCAAAATCACTTTTTTCGAAAACTGCCGTTTTTCGACTTGCATCTCCCCCTAACCCTTGTGGGAAAAGTGATTTCAGTTGCTCAAACTGAAGCCAGCTCAATTCAATTATAATATCATAAAAATTAGTATACAACTGTCGACAAATCAATAGGTCTAATGATTAAAGACTACCACCATATTGCTCAAAAAAGTTCTTAGAAAACTGGGACCAGTCTTTTGAAAGTAGCACAATGAACAGTGAAGGAAGTTCAATTTATGTTTCAACCCAATAGTGTGTGTATGATCCAGTAAAACTACAGTGACCAACAACATTTTGTTGTCCAGAAACCCCAAATTAAAGATTTTCCCACACACATCGCGTCTCTGGCACAACCAGAAAGTTCTCATGCAAGCAAATATCTATTAAAAAATGGCCAGCACTCTGAAGACTGGGCTGGTGTGAACTCCTCTGAAAGTAGGGTGGGCATGGCATCCACAAACAGGCAAAAATGTCTCCCAGGACTTGGGATGCAGAATGCCCAAGGTACAGGGAAGGCAATAGAAAAGAAGCGGGGATTCTCACTCCATTCATTGGCCTCTTCAGTAGCATCACGCAGCGACCGGGGGCAGACTGTGAAAAGCTGTGTAGGGGGCCGGTTACATCGGAGGCGTGGTGTCGACCTTCGAGGGTAGCGAAGGGCTTCCTCAAAGAATGGGGAATGGGGAGGGGAAGGCCACATCCGGGAGGGAAAAAGAGTGAAAGTTTTCTGGACTCACCAGGATCAATTTTTTTTCCTTTTTTTGGGGGGTGATGGGCTTCTTGTGACGCTCTGTTGAAAGCGCCTCATGGGAGATCCGGGTGGTGTCACGATGTCGCTCTCGGCTGGGTCTGCTGCTCGGTGCTCCGAGCTTGAGATGGAGCCGCGGACGGGTCGGGCGGCCTATGCAGTGCTGCTGTCCATGCCTCCCTGGGCCACATGGCAGAGGCCACACTGTCGGAGATCCTGGGTTTGGCTCGTGCACTGAGTCCTGTACATGAGGCAGTCCCTACCACTTCAACGTAGTGCCCAAGGAGCTGCAGCTCGATGAAATCTCTTTCGTCCCAGGTTAGTTGTCTGTCGGGCGGTTCGAGCGCAACAAGGTAAGGTGGGGGGTGAGCGGAGAGACTGGCACAGCAGACATCAGTTTTCTACTTGCAATCACTGTTCTTCGGGTGTATGGAATACATACGCCGCCAGATTTAGATAGCTTCACCTTTGTTCAAGTGAAGTCATGACGAATGAAGCTTTCATGCTGCTTTTTTTTTGTACACTACGTTTGGGAAGGAAGTAGTTTACAAATGGAGACCGAAAAATACCCTGCATACCCCCCTCTCCCTTCCACCGATTATCGGAGTGGGAGGATACAGTAGACTACCATAAACACTAACTGTATGTCTCCACCCGTGGAAGTGCGCTCTCCAGGTTTTGAAATTCTCCATTTTTTTATGCTATCAAGGCAGCGACTTTCACATTTCTCGGAGACTGTTCCTACTCGAGCAACACATGAAGTGGGACCCAGTTGGGCTCCAGGTTGGTGAAGGAAACCCCGATGCAGCCACAAATGAGGTGCCCAATTTATGATGGCATGGTTACCTTTCTTTAAAATTGCAGGTTCTGTTTAAATGCCCGAGGAACCAGGAGGAAATAATCTGAGCATTTAGCTTTCAGTACTTAATAAACAGCATGATAATATACGAGCGAGTTCTCAAAACTTTAAACACAGATGCACAAGTTCGTTGACCTGGGGCAGTGAGCACAAAACTGCCCAAGCACTGTTCGTTGTTTCACCAGTTCCACACAGAACACACGAATGCTTGCTAATTTTTCCAAAACTAAATTACATTATTTGGCATAACGGTTCCATGTTTTTTAATTTCACGTAACATGTTTCTGTAAAATAAACATGTACTTCTGAGTTAAAAGATTTCTGCTTAAGCCCACAAGGTACAGAAGTCAAATGGACAGCAAAATAAACTATCTTCCGTTACCAAGGTGTCCTAAAGTTCATTCTCAAAGCATTGACTGTTGTACATGAGGAGCTTCAAAACAAATTCTTAAAAGATTGATCAATTTAAGGACCAGCACAATGCTGAATAGTTAAGCCAGATGACTGGGATTAGGTATGCAAAACACCAATCTAATTTTCGATCCAACAATCAATTTTCAACAACAACAACAATCCAATTCAAGCTAGACAACGCCCTCCTCTTTTTCTATTTCGGCGAAGTAAATATTTCTAAACATTGAGGCTTTGAGAGGCTTAGTATCTGGTAGCAGTGCAGCATTTCAGTCGCAGCTAGCTAAGTTTTCTTAAATGTTATAACCCTAGTTCGAGCCAGACAGCTGCCCCAAAGCGCATAGAAGCACAGAGCAACGGCTGTGTATGCATTGAATGAATCTTCCATGCAGTTCACAAACACTAGACTGCCTGCTTGCAGCTGCTAATTTTGTTAGCAGCTGTAAGCAGGAAAATTCGTGAATGAAAGGTAGCCCTTGACATTGTACTTATACAGGCACTGAGCCCCCCATAATTTTTGGACCGCCTTGATAAAACAGGCATCTAAAAACAACCAATTCTCCACCGAAAAAGGAAGTGTTTTCGCACTGTAGGCTTGCACCCAGTTTCCCTGCACCTCCTGCATCGGTGCTAAAAGTGTAGGAATCGACATACTTCCGGTTGTATCTCAACACACATACCGGAAGTACACAGCCTTGCTACATTCTCCCTGCACAGGTGGCGGCAGCAGGTGGCTCGAACAAGTCTAGTATTTATGCTGTAAAACACATTGAGCTAAGAGTAACACCAAAACTGGAATCCTATTGCCAGAAATAGAGTAGGTCAAGAGGGTGGACATTAATTACAGTCTTGGTATCACTTCTTCTAAGCCAGGATGTGGTTTTGCAGCATACATATTGCTTGCAAAACCTCTTCCTTTTCGGCGGACAGTTGTTTTTTGATATGTCTGTCTTATCAAGGCAGTAAAAACAATTTTTTTGGGGAGTTAAGTGTCTATTTCAGGAACAAGTCTTCACTCACCAGTGTAGTACAGCTAATGGCCCGTGTTTGAAGAATCCATCCAGTAGTTAGCGATTTGTCGTAACACCCAGTAGTATACAGTGCTTGTATTCTACAGTATAGCCTCCAAGCAATGTTGAAGGTTGAGAGGTTCATCAGAGATGGCCCCTCCACACCATTGGCAGCTTGTTCCAAAGTTCAGTGCGAGAGCCGACGGCCGTCCAAGGTTCCGTCAGGGGTCCTCTCGAGTGTGCAGGTGACTTGTCCAGGTACTCTGACATTTCCTGAAAGGAAAAACCGGAGCAGCAGGTATTTCGGCTAAACACAAAAGCACAATCAGGTCAGTAATCCTTTAGATGCACTTAGGATTCAATAAGGCACTGTGTTACAGATTCAGGATTTTACAATCCAACGTTAAAGATGTAAATACAAAAGCAAACATCTGCCCCTCGTGCTAACATCTGCTGCTTATCACTCTTAGTGATACCATAAGAGATAGTAATGCTACATGCACAACGTCAGTGCAGCTCTCCCGGAAGTTGCTATAGACGGCGCATTAAAGTTCTGTGATTGGCTGCCCCGAATCCGAGGTCATAGTGGCAGGGTATAAGTGCTTGTGAATGTGCAGGGCTGGTTAGGTAATGATGAGGCGGGAGTAATTGCTCTGAGGGCTCTACAGTGATCTCTTATTAGCAGAGCAAAGCTCCGCCACTATGGCCCGGATTCGGGACATTCAATCCGGCAGAATGTTAATGCGCGTCGTGCATATAGCAACGTCGGGTAAGAGGCTGTACGTGACGTCGTGCATATAGCATTAATCTATGAGATAGGGCAAAAAACCAAACACGCGACTTCTACTTCTGCTGCTTGACAGCTTCCTCTCGAATGGGCACTACCTGTTATTCTGGTAGCCTGACACAAAGCTTATGTCACTTATTCGAACCATTACCATTAAATTTAAGCGTCGGATGTCAATGCATATGTTATTTTCACAGCATAAAAAACTTGGGTCTGTTTTCATTTGTTAACTTCCCTGTTGCAGAAAATATGTGTAGAAAATGAACTCCTCCATACCATCAATGCTCTCTCCACTTGCAAGGCACCAATGGGACAAGTAAAGCCAGCTGCTGAATTGTACATGGATTCCCAACAGCAGCTTCGAGCAGGTGCATCTCTGAAGCAGAGCAGCATATGCCGATACACTCTTGATGAGATAGTGGCACCATTGAAGCTCTCTCATGTCAGGCATCCCACTGCTCCCATTGCGACCGATGAACTGGTCCAAGAACATGGTCATGTCTCTGGATGTTTTGGACCAAACCATAGCCCAGCAAGTATGCAGTTCTAGAACCGATGACTTGTGGGCAGCCCGATTCACGGTGAACTGGATCGGCCAGACCGAGGAGTTGGATGATTTGTAGAGGGGGCCTCCATCCGTGTTGAAGAGTTAATCACCCCACTGCTGCAGAACTCCTGAAGCTTGTAGCCCCTTGTACAACATTCCAGTTGTGACGTCCCTGACTCTGTTGCACTGCTGTTGGGTCTCATTTTCCATTTTCTCAAGGTTCTTGTGCAGTGCCTCTTTTCTACAGCATGAGGTGCATCAATTGCTGCCTCATGTCCAGGATTGAGAAGAAGCATCCTTTAGTCCCTCGTTGCACTCACAGCTGATGTATTGGAGCAAGGAGGCAGGTCAGTTGAATGAAATCTTGGGCCATGTTCAGCAGCACTCCATACAATCATCACAGTAGTAATGATGCTAGAACACTGGACTCTTGCTTTCTGACGCCCAAATCTTTCGAAACAAGAACTTGCTCTTTGAAAAGCACGTTCTCCTTCAATTCTGAACAGTGCGTCAATGAGGCGCAGCTGGTCATCTAGAGCACACCAGCTGAATCCGTAGGCTGTTGGGAATGACATGACCAAGATGATAGCCGACGCCTTGGTGGTCTTTGACCAAGGCAGTGCTTCATCACCGAAGGTCCTGAAAACAGTCCGCAAGGAGTTGCGCCTGTGTCGAACGGTGGTAAAGGTTTGTCTGAGGCGCCGCCGCTCCCATTCTCACTACGGTTAGAGGAAGAACCCCTGTTCGTCCAAACTGCGGCTAGAACTGCGTCTTGCATCTCCTGTGATGTGTCTGTAGTAGATGGAGACTCTGTGTCCTCCATCTCTGATGTGTCGGTGTCAAAACGCAGTACATGGCGAGGCTCTGACTCGGAGTCAAACGGGAAAACTTTTCACGTCAGCGCTGGCCATCACGCTAGAGTTTCCCCACCTCCCTTTGGACTGTGCATGGTCGACCGAGGAACGACGTAAGGCTCTTCCTTGTTGAGGTACTGTTTTCGAGGCCCGGTTTTGTCATTCATGGACGTACGATAGTTTTGTATAGCATTTGCAGCAGTCCTTCCACATTACCATATGATAGTGAGCTTGTGTGATGCATCTTACAGGTGAGATATCGTGGTGCATTAGTGTAAGTTGCACAGGCTTTATAAAAACAAAAGAAAGAAAAAGTGAACTTCAGCACGGAAATTGTATTTTCCTTCTAAAGCCTATGCTAGATAGCAGAAAGTGCATGCACACGCTACGACTTCGAGAAATTGCAGACATGCATTTCCAACCCGGGCTGGCTTGCTTATTTGCCCTTGGGTCCTCAGGCTTGGAAGCAGCTCTCGCTCGTGTAATGACTCATTTCTTTGAGGCAGAGTTGCCTCTGCTTTCCCAGTTGGTCACAGGCTGATGAACTGTATGATAGGTATCTGAGAAAGTAATGTGAACAAAACAGTCGAAATTTAGTCAATAGACCCTTAACAAGTCCAGGTCACAAACAGCATTGACGGTCATCATTGCTTGCTCACTAAGTGCGTGACTGGATCCGAGCCCTCGCCGGAACGCTGGCGCTTGGCGCTCACTTTCAACATATGCTCAGAATATGTGAGCAAGCAATGGCGAACAGGCATTTCTGCATGGACCTTGGAAACTGCTCTATTTACCGTATTTACTCGCACAATGAGCCGGCACTCGCGTAATGAACGCACCCCCCAAGTCGGCTCTCAAAACTTCGAGTTTTTTTTCCCTCGTGTAAATAAACGCACCTCAGCTCGGACGATCAAGGTACGGCCCCCCTCCCTCCACGCCCGCGAAATGAACGCACTTTTCTATCCTGGAGCAGCGAGGTCGCGAATGCATGTGCCGCGTGAGCGGAACAAAACGCCTCGCGAACCGGGTTAAAAAAAAATAAAAAAAAAAGAACCGTACTAAAAGCAAGAAAAAAGTATGAGAGATTTTTTTTTTTTTTGCTTACTGCGCGCAGTTTGGATTTTGGGTTGCGCGCCGCGCTCAAGGAGTTAAGAAAGAGAAGCGGAAAAGCCCCACGCCCTAAGCAAAGCGAAACAAAACAACTTGCGAAAGGCGCGAAAAAAAAAAAAACTCACGGAACCAAGAGAAAGAGAAAAGCAAAACAAGGAGCTTTTTTTCTCTCTTTTTACCTAAGTCACTGGGTCTGGTCGCGAGTTGCGAAGAAGATGATAGGTAAAGAGAGCCGGTGAAGCCCTCGCCTAAGCTAAGGCAAAACAGCTTGCGAAAGGCGGCAAAAAAAAAAAAAGATCCACGGAATTAAGAGAAAAGGAAAAAGCATAAAAAAGAGGGGCTCTTTTCTTTTTTCGCACGACGCAGCTTGGTCTCCAGGGTCGCGGCGCCTCGCTGCGCAGCGGAGATAAGAAAGAAAAGCAGAGACGCCTCGCCCAAGCAAAGCGCACCGCCGTAGAAGGCATCCTGCCCTCGCCTCCTCCTCGCACTCTTTGGAAAGAGAAGCGAGAAGCGCTTCAGAAATCCACACACTTTTCTGCCACAAGAGCAGCGAGGTCGCTGAAAGCATGGGCAGCGTGGGCAAACAAAACAACTATGCAAAGGTGGGGGAAAAACACAAAACAAACACAGAAGCAAGAAAAAAAAACATGGAAATCCCAGGAGCGCCTTTCCTCCTAGCACGCCTGGTCCCCGACTGCACCCGAGAGGAGGAGCTGTTCCCTTTTGTATGCTCCTTTCCCTCTCCCCCGCCGGCATGCCCTCAACCAATCGCAGTAGCGAATGGGCGGAATGTGTGCGGAAGTCTTGAGGGCATGTCGGCGGGGTTGAGTTTAGTCGAGATCCAGCGGGCGCGGAGCGTCCTCTTTATTACAAGAAAAGAAAGTGCTACACAAAGTTGCCACGGAAGGGCGTGGACATGTCCCGCAGTGATGGCCTGTCGTCAGGGCCAAGTTGTCGGTGTGGATCAAGGTGGCGGGGTCCGCCAGCAGGGCGGCAAGGAGCCATGCCATGGCCTCTCTGAGGTAGATCCGTGGGCTGGGTAGAAGTGATCACTGCCAAGGCAGCGGTAGGTGTGACGACGGCGAGGCCAGTCGAGGAGGCGTCCGCGTACATGGTGTGGATGGGGGGGTGGGCACAAAGGGGACCGAGTGGGGAAGCACGTTCCCAAAGTTTCTGGATCACGCGGCACCACTTGACGCGGGGGGGGGCGGCCTGACTGGGCTGCCTCGAAGAGAGGGCGGAGTGCATGGTAGCCGCTCCGATATAAAGAAAAATAAAAACACCAAAGTCCTGCCACTCGTCGGTAGAGCTGCTGCGGCTGCGGGGTCTCAAGGAGACGAAGAGTGTCCCGGAGGGCCTGCACCCGCTGCGGGGTGTGGGAGAGTGTGCTGTTGGACGCGTCCAAAGAAAAACCTAAAAACTTGATTTGGCGGGTGGGTACCAGGACAGGTATCCTTAGGGTTAATACGGAACCCGCACTCCGTCAGTTGATCAACAAAGTCTAAAACTACTTCCTGAAGGAAGTCGGGGTCGGAGTGGGCGACGAGTATGTTGTCGATGTACGCCCATGCCCACACACCCTCAGAACGCAGGGTTCTCGCAAAGGCCGTGGCCAGGTTCTGCATTATGAAGGGGGCCGGGCGAAGGCCAAAGGGCATTCTCGTGAACTCATAGTAGATGCCATCAAGGCGGAATGTAGTAAGTCTTCGCGCTTGAGGGTGCAACGTGACGTGGTAAAAGGCCTCCGCCAGGTCCACCTTCGCGAAGTATGGGCTTGGCGGAAGGGGGACCTGGAGGAGGACTTTCGGCAAAGGATCGAGCCGAAAGGGCGGAGCGCGTAGATGAGGTGTTAGATGGCTGGCATCCAGAATGAATCTGGACTCGGTGGCACTCTTAGGAGCCAGCTGGATGGGGTTCAAAAATGGGCCTCTCTTAGTTTGGACTACAAGTCCTGATGCCTTCATGGAGGCGACCGCGGCGCGCAGTACAGGGAGCTGCTCGGGGTCAGGGGGTCTATTGTTCACGACGGAACGGGCGGTACAGGGCACACGCAAATTGCCATATGTGGCGGGAGGATGAAAGGAGAACTGGGTCGCCGTTTTGTCCCAGTCTACATTAGGGGGTGGAGCACTCTCTCGGACTGGCTGCCAGGGGCCTGGCCTAAGAAGGTTGGGGGCCCGGGAGTCATCGTCGTCGACTGCGTCGTCGTCCTGGCTAGCAGGCTCATCAGGCACAGGGTGGCTTTCGAGCCACCTGAGAATGCGGTCGGCCGCAAGGGCCCATGTGTCGTCCTCTTCGTCACTAGACGATGAGGACTCGGCGTCGTCGGAACCGGAAGTCGGTTGGGGCGTTAAAGAAATGTTCGCCGCGTGCATGGCCTGGAGAAGTATGTCGGGTGGATGTACTACATCTTGTATGACTGCAACGACTTGTTGGTCCCCGACTCCTACCAGAATTGGTCGGGGATCGTCAAGCACTATATTTAGTTCCGTCACAACGCGCTCCGCGAGAGTTTTTGAAGAAGATGTGGCAGTATGTGGAGGCAAACTCACCGGAACGGTGGACGGTGGAGGAGTCATGGAGGGTGGGAGGGGGCGTAGTCCCGGTGCTGCCACAGGGGCATGCGGTCGATGAGTTCTTGGGGGGTACACTCACTGGTTCGAACCAAGAGGGCCGAACAGTTCACTCGACGGGGTCGGTCTCTCGGTTCTGCTTGGGAGGGCGGCCTCTGCCGCCTCTGGCCGCCTGGCCTCCTCCTCGGCCGCGGGTGGCGGGTCGGCTGGGACGATCGAGCTGGGGTGGTGGGGGGAGCGGGGCTCCGAGCAGGAACGACGCCGACGGATCGGCGTATCCTTGGAGGGCCGCCTGCCAACCGGACATGGCGACATGATAGAGAAGTCGCACTCTGTCGAAAATCCGCAACTTGGCGGAGGGCTTGGGGGGGGGGCTCTGAGTCCCAGACGTGCAGGAACTCCTCGAGGAGCTGGATCTCGACCACGTCCCTGGTTCCGAAGAACTTGGAGGATCGACTCGCCTTGTCGACGAACAGGAGTGCATTTCTGAAGTCTCGTTTCGTGGGGGGTCGGTGACGGTGAAGAGGCGCTGTCCTCTGGCCCCGGTCGGCTCTCTGCGGGGCCGGATCTGTCTGGGGTAGCGGTGGCCACGACGCTCGGGCTCTCTGGTATACTCGGAGTCGGAGTCGTCGTCGGAGTCGGAGTCTGTGATGTGTGCACGGTAGCGGCCTGGTTGATCCTGCGATAGGTCAAAGCGGCCGTACAAGGGCTCCTCCTCCTCGTCGGTCGTGGTGGCGGGGACAGGCTGGGAAGGCGGTAAGCGACGGTAACGTCTGGGAAGCGCCTCCGGGAAGGCCGCTCGCAAGGCGGTTGTGAGGGCGGAAACAAGTTCCGCAGTCTGGCTGGAGGTTCCGGGCGTGGGGGCCAGCGGGCCAGAAGGGTGGGAGGGGGTAATCATGGGGCCTCCCCTGACCAGTTCCGCCAGGCGGCGTAGCTGCATGATGAGGGCTTCCATCGCGGGAGGGATGTGCTCCACCTCTGTTGGTGGACCTGGTATTCGGAGGCTGCTTAGCAGGAGAGTTGCGTTTTGGTGGCATCGGATGCTGCCGCACTGTGACTTGGGAACTAAGGGAAAACATACAAAACAAGCACACACATCCACATAAAGATAATAGTGAACGTCACTGTTCATCATCAGAGCTTGAAACGACTCGGCAGAGAAGAGCCTGCACAGCTCCCTGGACTCATCACTTGATGAAGGTGAGGGCTACAAGCGGATTGAGGGATGGTCAGGAGATCTCTGATGGCCGCTGGGAGCAGGGATTCGCAGTGGTGGGTGGTCCTGCCGCAGTGAGGCGACCAGGGCTGCCCAGTTCTTTTGTTTTACCACCGCACCCGCGGTCGAACAACGGAGTCCCTGGAAAGCGATCCGTCGAGCACTCGGCACAGTGCACGCACCCGTGAGGTCTGTGCCGCCTCTCGCTAAGGGTCTCCAACCAAGGAAACCCAGACGTGCACCGGATGAGCTGTACACACTGTGCCTGGCGATCGGCCGCCGATGGCCCGCGCCGCACGGCGTTGCACACTTCGCTGAGTTGTTCCCCGAGGTGCCGCCGGGACGGGGACCAAATGGCCGAGCAGTACTCTATATAGTGGAAAGTACGAGTGCCGTGTAGAGCGCGCGCAGGAAGCTCCTGCTCCACACGGCCTCATCACCCGCGACTCATGAAGCCCGGTGTCCGCCTTGCCTTGGAGACGACACCACAGCAATAGGAGCCAAAAAGTCGATATTCCTTGAGAATGTGCTGCCCAAGAGGCATATAGAATCAGAAACGGCAAGTGGAGAGCTGGATACAGTGTGAACGGGGTGCCATTCGTTCTGCTGTTTGAAAAACGGATCACGCTGCTCTTACTCTCACTTATCTGAAGACGCTGCATCAGTGTCCACTTTCCTATTTCAAACAAGTAGCCTTGAAGGTTTCCGGACTCCCGCGGGTGACGAAATGGGTGCCACGATGGGCGTGTCGTCGGCATACTGTGCGAGAAGGCACTTGTCGTTCCGAGGCATATCGTGGCCGTAAAGCAGAAACAGGGTGGGACCAAAGTACCGATCCCTGGGGAACCTTCGACAAAACGGGGGATCCTGCGATGAGACGTGAACCTTTGTATGCGACTCGCTGGCTCTGCGGCCATGGAGGGAACCCTGTGAGCCACGCCAGAAGCGGACCGCATCGCAAAAAGGTGAAAGTCCGCCAGATTGTGGCAGCTAGTAAGTTGTGATAGAATGAGAAAGTTTGATATGACATTACAGGGATCAAAAGACAAAGACAATCAATATATCTCTCTTGCGTATGTCCTATCTAAGCCTTTCGCCAAGAATGTGACGCTCCTAGGCAGACCAAATGTTTTGAAAGCATACGAAGACCAAACAAAAAAAAGGTTCTTCCTTGCTTTCATAAGCTTTCTCGCTAAAAAGATATCCCCCCAAAAGCCCGGAATTTAGTGGTTTCGTTTTGGTAGTATTTTCTGCAATAGCCTTGTTAGTTTATTTTTATGAGGTACGAAAATTAGTTTTACATCTCTCGGCCGGACCTGCAGTTCAACCACCACGCTCACTGAAATTGTGTGCTAACCTTTTCTTTAATGCATGGTAACCTTTTCTTTAGTTGGTTCACTTGGTCCTTCTGAACTGGAGTTTTTCTTCCCATTATTGTGCTCGATTTTTGTGAAGGGAAACAGGAAGCACATACACTTTGAAGATTGTCGTTGAAAAGGACTGCACCATGGTAACATAATAAAGTAATAAACGTAACTTAATTGCAAAATCCCAAGGGTGTGGCAGCCAACGGTTTCTCTTTGTGTCTCCAGTTAACCATTGCAGGATGATTTGCATGACT
Source organism: Ixodes ricinus (assembly GCA_037355805.1). Taxonomy (NCBI): domain Eukaryota; kingdom Metazoa; phylum Arthropoda; class Arachnida; order Ixodida; family Ixodidae; genus Ixodes; species Ixodes ricinus. The sequence goes on along the minus strand of JAZHYW010003581.1, from coordinate 433,452 downwards.
CTGCTTATCGAATTGTTCTTCAGTCATTAACTGTAGCCCGTCATGTGCAGGATTTTCTGGACACCACTGGCAGATGCCCATCCTATTTAGTTTCCATCGCCTCCACTTTATTAACATACAGCCATACCGCCACTTCTTCTCCAATCTTGTTTCTGCATGAGCGGACGATGCAGACCGTGACTAAGAGCATGGTAGAAATAGGAAATGGGTACGAGAGTTCGAGCAAAGTCTGTTTAAGCAGTCCTTAAGCGAATGAGCATGGCTGTAAAAACTCTGTCACCCTCAGCACCGCAGCAATGGCAGAGCTGGACCTCCTGCGACTTGTTGCACCAATCTCGCCGCCACCCGGCTTGCAAAGATTGGCGGTTAAGTCTCGTGCAATGCGAGGAGTCGTCTTCCACTTTGTACAAGCCAGAGTTCAGACGAGGATGCTGCTTGCTTTTAGTGCTGTGTGGCCTCTCCCTCAGTCGAGGCTCCTGCGTGCAATGCCGCCAAGTCTTGTAGATTTATTTCGTTTGCACACACAATCGCGAGAGCTCTCTACGAACAGACATCAAATGGTACCTCTCTGCAGTAGCTGATGCCTGGACGCCAGAGTTTGGCTAGTGGTTGCGAAGTGCTTAACCTGCGTGCCAAGTTGCTAAGAATGCTGGTGTTCATCCTCAAAACCGAAGACGCAAAACTGCTAATAGTGGCGAAAGTGGCCTCGCCTAAGCCCTTCAGTCGTCTGCGTATAATGCGTAAGGTAGCGCATTTTGCGAATTAGTCGAACGTCAGAATACGCCATGCGCGCAATCTTTTCGAGTGAAGGCCTCGATCAGCGGTCTGTAAATAAGGCCACAATGTCGTCCGGCATGTGCTGTGTAAAGATGATGCCCACACCGGGACGTCGTGTCCCAGCGTAGAGTTGCCCTCCAGCACAGACAGAACAAAATATCAAAAGTCGGGTAGTTTAAAATGGCTTCATTTCCTCTCAGAATCCTTGCCCCAGGTGACTGAGATAAACGAGAGGTTGATCGCCACCATGGCGATTCTTCTTTTCATTATAAACCATAACCATAGAAAGGTGTGATCGTCACCAATAAAGTTGGGCTTGCTATTGCATTTTTCTTTCCCATACCGTATTATTTTATGTGTACCATATCTTCTGTCCGACACACCAATGGTTTCTAGCCATTATCCGGGATCCTTGGGTTGGTTGAACGATTACGATATCATAGGAACATGCAGTACAACGGACGGACAAAACATGGTTCCCAGTCAAACTCTAGACTCTGGAAACAAAAAAACAAAAAAACACAGATCAGCTACGTCTTTGTGACCAAAGCATGCGTGTATTCCGTCCCTGTGTCATGTGGCACAAGGTGTAGGACAAACGGACGCTGCCTCAACCCCACGGGGTGAGGGGGCACCTGTGAAAGCAGGTGTTCGGTGAGCGGCGTCACCACGCACCCCGAGCCATGCGGGTTCAGCCTGGCCCACGTCCGACCGTGGGTTAGCACTTCCCCACGGGCCCGTGGGAAAGCGAGCATCCTGGTGGTTGGAGCCGGAGCCCGAGGTAGGTCTGGGCCCTTTGGGGCCCCCGGGCGAGCAAAGGCACCACTTCGGCCCCCACTTCTCAGAGGGCAGGAGTCCTGGTAAGGCCCGGCCAGGATGGCTGTCTCAGCTGCCTTTCTTCTACTACTCCCCTCCGATCTTCTCACTTTTACGTATCCTGTACTTCTTTTACTACTCTCTCATTTCTCTTACTCGCTTTTTCACCCCTCTTTACAGGTAGCAAGGGCTTCCTTGTTCTAATGATGGTGGTGCCCTGCAGTGCCTCCTTGTCTCCCCGAATCCAGCTGAGCTAGCGCTTTATGGGTATAGGCGTGCGCAGGATTTTTTCATTAGCAGGGCAAAGGTTTCCCCAGAGCGCCAAAGCACAGAGACAGCCAGGTTCTTGCATTGTTTATGGAAAAGAGCGCATTAATCGTCATTTGCAAGAGACCTGTAAAAATTTTGTTGAATTGAAAGCGGACTGCCGTCCGAGTTTACAGTCATGGCTATGTCCATTTTGCCGAGGGTTAAGCACCTCTCGTTGTTTGCAATACAGATCCCCATCTGTAATGTCACCCTTGACAGTTGGGTGACATAGATCAGAAATTTTCTGCAGAGATTCCTTGAGCGATCTGGCAACTTCTTTTGATGACAGTACTGAAGCAAGCTGCTGCTCCACAGGAAGGCTGACGAAAACATTGCCCTCTCTAGTAAGGGCTTTTCCAGTGTACTCTTGGCTGCACTGTGCACAGGTCACTTCAACTCTTTTTCTTCTTGATGTCCGCTTCACATTCACCGAGGAGACTCATGCAGTCTGGGCAGGGAAAAATGAAACAAAGCTGCTCAGTGAAATCCTTGCGAACTTCATGAACAAAAACCGTGTCTGGAAGATAATTTTCTTTTAGGATAGGCTTCGCAAACTCAGGGTGGAAGCGCTGCGCCAATTGCGCCTACCCTGCGCCAATCCACTTCCCTGCGCCAGCCTGTCTCCAAAACGCTAATTTCAGCTTTTTTTTTTTTGATTTAAGCGGAAAACGCTCGGCCACCGGCCACCATGTGGTGTGTACTTTTGTTGAGGCGTCAGTGCGGGCGACTCGCACCAACTCGACTGGGGCTCCGGAACCACGTGTAACCGCAGGAAGAAGCGCTGATTTGTCTCATCGAGGAGATGTCGACGACAAGCAAGAGCTGATATACGAACACATCGGTTTGGTTTCGGGCATAGTTGGTTGGTGCGGTTGAAACGCGTATGCAGTTGCCCGTGGTGCCGATTTGCCGTGATCGTGGGAGTGTGTGTCTCGGCACCGGTGGGCTACCTGACCCTCAACATGAGCAGAAGTAATTGGTCTCCTAGCTTCACTGTTATTTGGTAGCGTACCATATTTTGGCGCTTAGCCGTTAAAGCACGTACTATGTTGATTCGTTTGTTTTTCTTTAACGAACGCAGTTAAAACACAGCTATGTTATACTTCGTTTCAGCTTGGGTCCAGACGCAGCCGATGCTACGAGCGCGAGCGTGTGGCCCCTGAACAGTGCTTGCATTGAACGAGCGCGTGCTTGGCAGGGACGCTGAAAGCCCGGAGACTCGCGCTTGTAGCACCGCCTGCGTCTGGACCAAGCTGAAATGACGAAGTATAGTTTCGTTTGTTTTTCTTTGCGAGCACATGCACATGCGTCAACATGAGTAAAAATAAATGGTCTTTACTAGTTTTACCTGTTATTTGGTAGCGTACCATATTTGGACGCTTAGTCGTGAAGAATCGCGAGCACAGACACGCGTTCTATTAGTGGCTGTGATATTTTAAGACAATATATTTTTCCATCCCCTAAAGTAATATAGATATAGCTTTGTATATTGGCTTGGGTGTAGGGATTGCTGTAATTCCTATGAACAGGGATTAAGAACATTTGTATTTAATGAAAACAGGTCAGCAGGGACTGCTTTATTTTTAAGAAACATGTTGTGGTACCTTCTTTTTTATGGAGACACGCAATGCACAGCATTTTATGGAGTACACATGGAATTGGTGCTCTTCTTATGAATGCTTAAAGCTGCATATATGCGAGTGACTGTAGTATTCTAAAGATATAATCTTATTTTATTTTGCATCTGAATTTTTGTCAAATGTCAGCAGCCTTGTATTTTGTTACTAAACTTGATATAGGGCTTTTAAGCAGTGATTGAACATGTGTATTCTTTATTTAAACAGAAACTGTAGTCAGTGAAGGTAGTTTATCTGACACCTTGCAGTGGTTTAGTTACTGGATATGTTTTAATTGGTCTATTAAATACACGGTTTTGTACTGGCGTGGCTGAAGTTGTGCTTTTATTGTCGGGGCCTACCATATAAGTCTATCATGACTCTGCCTGCTGGCGGAATGGTTCCCAAAGCCTTTTCTTTGCATAAGTTGCCAATATTCCATATTTCAATGCAATAGAAATGAAAGGTATGTATGTATATGTTGCTTGAAAATTATTCTGGGATGTGCATGCATATATTTTTGCTTCATTTTCACATTTAGCAACAACAAATCCTCTTTTAGACACCTTATGTTTGACCTCCGTGACACTGCTCCAAAACCTACTTCTACGGCTAAAGCTTAACTTTTGCTGCTCGAGCTGCTCTAAAGCGAGCCTTTTACTGCTCCAAAACTGCTCCAAAGTGGGACTTTGCTGCTCCAGCCCTGCTACAAAAGGATCTGGCCCGCTTCCACCTACTCGCTCATAAGTTTCTCAACTATCGTCCACGGCATTCCAGATGTGACTGCGAAGTCCATCATCAAAGTGACCAGGTCTTCCGCCGAAAAGTCGGTGTCAGGAGGAGTTGCGCAGTTGCCACCATCCTCGCACTCGTGCTCCTTGTCTACAGCCTCCGTGAAAGATCTTTCAGGATCATCTTCCTCGTCTCCAGCTTGCTCACCGTCGGAAGTTCTATCGTCTGGCGAGCAGTTCCCAGTTGCCGATGGTCCATTATTGACCGGCACGGTCGGCACAGCCCAGTTTGCACCATCGTTAGATATCTTTTGTGCGTTCGGTCTTTCGGCACGAGATGCCCTGTATTCCGTCATCCGCGGCAGGCCCTTTCCGTCAAATGACGGATCTAAGTAGAGTTTATGCCGCTTTGGCGGTATGGGCGGTTACCACATCTTACTTTGTATTTACTTAAGCAAGTACAGAAAAACTTGCAACTCCCCGTCCCTGCGGTAACTCGTAAGCGAAGGACAACCGCGTCTCTGGATTTGGATTTGGATTCTGTTCAACAAAAGTAGACATACTGTCCGTTGGGTCTCCTGGCAGCATTAGCTCGACGATCTCCACCCAGAGCAATTTTTTTCTTATTTGTATCTTTATACTCTTGATTTTGCCTTGCATGCAAGGCCTAGCAAATACTTCTCGTATCAATCTTTCGTTGGAAATGGCCGGAGCCATTGCAGTAGGCACACACAAGCACAGGCGAACACAAACAACAAAGCACCGAAGCCTACTCACCTATGTACCTCGACCAGTTCGGCGCCTTGGCTGTTCGAACCTACTTCCGGCTATCAACTCACGAGCTGATTTGTTGGCGCCGCGTTGAACGCTTCTGGATTCCGCAACGTCGAAATACGTCGAGGTGTTGAGATCTGTCCTGGTCCATATCCCCGAAAACGCGTGTATTTACGCCGACCGAGGAAGCGCTCGTCCTGACGCCCCACTGTACGTCGGGGTTACGCCTGCCAAATACGCCCTTAAATACGTCGCAAATTCGCCCTATGTGGTTTGGCCTTAACATATCATCAAGCAGTTTCTGCATTGGGTGTGGTCGTATTTTTGTTATTACGCTGATAAACCATGCAAAGTAACCCTTGATATGATTTCCTTGCAATTATGGACAAACAAAGTACACCGAACTACCGTAAAATCCCGAGAGATGCCCCACCCCGAAAGACAGCCCACCCCTATTTTTGGCTTGATTTGCTATATTCTTTTAAACACCGAAAGATAGCCCATTACTAGTAATAGTAGTGTTTTCTATACCGTCAAAACCCGAATATAATACGAGGTTGTTTCTTTTTTTTCAAATTTTGCTATGTAAAATTTGCGGCTCGTATTATACGCGGGTCCTAACAATTTTCAGCTTCGACGAGGCGCGATCTAACGCTGTTTGACTTAGTTTCGTTTTCGAAACAATAAGGCGCTCAAAGCAGTTATCATCATCATTAAAATTACAATGTCCGAGGCGCCACCATCCGTCCACAGTCAGGCTCGGCAATGGCGTCGACGCGAAATTAATAATCGGCCGCCTCCGGAAGAAAAGTCCTTTTGGTTGCGGAAGGGATCGGCAACAGGGCAGCCGGACGACAATTTGCCATGAATGAGGGCAGATTCCGCGGATGGAGACGACAAAAGCAAGCTCTGTTTGCGTGCAACGGAACGAGAAGAAGCTTTTGGAGCCCGAAGAATGGCATGTTCGCCGACGTCGAGGCAAGTCTGCCCCGCAGGGGCACCTGTGAAAGCAGGTGTTTGGAGAGTGGCGTCTCCACGGACCCCGAGCTCCGCAGGGGGCGCCTGCACCTTAGGTGCTAGGTGCTTGGTGAGTAGCGTCACCACGGACCCCAGCCACGTGGGCCACCATACCCGCACGCAGGGGGCACCTACTTCATAGTAGGTGCTTGGTGAGTGGCGTCACTACGAACCCCGAGCCATGTGGGTTCGCCCACCCACGTCTGGCTGTGCGTGGCGTACCCGTGTCCGGGGAAAAGGGGACCCTGGTGGTTGAGCTGAGCCCGGGGTATGTTTGGACCCTTCGGGGCCCCCCGGGCGAGGCAATACACCGCTTCGGCCCCTGCTTCTCGTAGACGGGTGTCCTGGCTTGGCCCGACCAGGATGATTCAGTCAGTCGCCTCTTCTACCCTCTTCTTCCTTCTTTCACTTTTCCTCCCACCTCTTTCTCTTTTCTTCTACACTCTCTTCCTTCCTTTTTCACCTTCTTAGGCGGCAAGGGCCAACCTTGAGTGGAAACAGGTTCTGTCCCTGCAACCACACTAGGGTATAGTGCCCGGGCAGCACTGGTAGAGTAATTGTGTCAGCCAAGCCCATCTTGCTATGGCACATTACCTACCCCTTGTTGGGCTCCGTGGTGGGCGGTGCACCCGGGCACTGAACTTTCCTTCCCATCTTCATGGGTCCTCGCACTAAAACCGTCCCCGATCGGCCCCTGAAAAGGGTCCGCACCGAAGTCCAAGCCACAACGAAGACACCACCTACACCTGCTAGATTCCCCAAGTTTTTGGTTCTTCACTCTGAAAGTGAGAAACAGCTGTCAAAGTTATCTCCATTCCTTGTCGCAAAAACACTCGAAGCTTGTGTCGGAAAGGAATTTAAAGCCAAGAAAATGTCATCAGGTGACCTACTCGTCGAAATTGAATCAAGCGAGCAGAGTGCTGCTCTCCTTGCCTTGAGGTCAGTAGCTGATCATGAAGTAACCGTCACACCTCACCGTACCTTGAACTCCATCCAAGGAGTTATCTCGGAGGATGACCTTCTTGAGACCACTGACACTGAAATAGTTGAGGGCCTATCTGATCAAGGAGTTATTGCTGCAAGGCGCATCTCTTTGCGTCGTGATGGCCAAGAACGTAAAACCAAGCACATAGTTTTAACTTTCCAATCCACCACACTACCTGATGCGGTAAAGGCTGGGTACCTGCACTGCAGGGTTCGGCCCTATGTTCCAAACCCTCGGAGATGTTTCAACTGCCAGAGGTTTGGCCACGGCTCTCAGAACTGCCGTGGTAAGGCCACATGTGCAAAATGTGGGAAAAATGACCACTCTGCAGATTCTTGCTCCAATGAAGCCCAGTGTGTAAACTGTAGTGAACCACACCCCGCGTATTCTAGATCGTGCAAGACGTGGAAAGAGGAGAAAGAAGTGCTTACCTTGAAGGTCAAAGAAAACCTCTCCTACCCGGAAGCGCGCCGTCGCTTTGCGTTTTTGCGCAAAGGTGGCTATGCGCAGGTGGTGCAGCGGGGACCTGCACCACTGAAAGTTGCAGTGGCAACCCAGACGTCCTTTCTGGACTATGGGAAGCCACGGCAGTCCCCCACGCCCCAGCTGAAGATTCAGCTTCCAGGGCGTGCAATCTCGGCTGGAGGGTCTGCTGACCCTCTCAGCCAGAGTGCAAACCCTCGCGCTCTTGCGGGAAAACAGCCTAAGCCCTCTTGCGTAGAGGGTACGCAGGCTGCTTCCCAAGCTCAGGATGGGCCGGCGGCTACGGCAGCCGTCCCTCCTCCGCAATCTCCTTCCAGGGAGAAGGGTCGACACTCTCGCCCACACTCCCTGGAGAGAGCATCATCAAAGGAGCGGCATGGCTCTCGTGCCGCTCTTATTGAGCGGAGTCTTGGCCATCCAGGGCACTCAAGCATCCGACCGGTACCCAAGAACCATTAAAAGGAGGCATCTGAACAAAATAAAAGAAAAAATGACAACGCCAGATTCTCTAACAACCAAGTTTACAAGAGTGAAAATCACGTCTAACCAAGCGAAATAAGTGGTTATGTAGTAAGTGGTAACTACGCTTTTTTCTGCTCGTCTTTATGTGCCAGCAGTAGCCCACCCTTGAATTTATGGTATCGCGTTTTTATTTTTGGCATACTTTAACAACTGTCTTTGTTCAGTACATAACCTAGCAGAAAAATTCTCGCCAATAAAAAACCCGCTGCCCTTTAGTTTGTACGCAGTCATCAAAACGCTTTGCTTGATTTTAAAAGCACTAAACTTTATGATAATCGGTCGTTTTGTGCTCGGTCTGATCTGGCCAAGGCGATGTGCGCGTTCTATGTCAGCTGATTCTAGAGAGAAACCAAGTTTTTCGGCATAGCGTTTTCACGCGCTTCTCCGATTTTGCCCATGTTTCACTTTGACAGTCTTGAAAACCGTAAAAGATTAGTAGTGTTATTCTGTCGTGACTGATTTTCCAGGTTATCCTGCTGTATCACTATCTGTTCTAGATGAGTTGTTAAGTTCGTTGCGACAGCATTTGCGTTCTCAACATCAAACTGCAATTGATTCAGCGGAACAGAATCGCTTTCCAGCTTGCTACTTCGAGACGATCAGGCGTCTAGTTTATTTTTCATTGATCCCTGTTGGAACTATTCAGAACGCGCGAGGACACCGGAAAATGGGAGCAAGCACGCGTCCAAAGCATTGGAGCTGCCACGACCACGGCCGCTTGAGCATGAGCTCTGCACTACGATGAGAAAAAAAAAGATGCGATGGCTCCCGAACGACGTTGACAATTCTGTACCCGATGTCGGACAATTAAATTAGTTTGTTTTTATTAGATCAAAGCATCGACCTCAGGCCCAAAAAGATCCGTCAATCCCTGTATACTTTTTAGCTCACTTAGAAGAGCGGCTTGACCCAGTACGAGTTTTGGGAAAGACGTCAAAGCTTCAACAATCTGGAGTTCCTGTTCAACAGTAAACGGGCCTGGGTTCTGCTCGACATCCCCGGACGTCGGAAGGTGCCCCCTAATTACTGCTAGGGCGACCTTACTAATTCAGGGGTGGAGCATTAAGCCTAATTGCGCCACCCTCGCCAATTCACTTCCCTGCGCCAGCCTGCTCCAAAACGCCAATTTCAGCTTTTCTTTTTTTTTAATTTAGCGGAAAACGGTCGGCTACTGGCCACCATGTGGTGTGTACTTTTGTTTAGGCGTCAGTGCGGGTGACTCGTACCAACTCGACTGGGACTCCGAACCACGTGTAACCGCAGGGCGAGGCGTCGATTTTAGTTCATCGAGAGTGAGATGTCGATTTTGACTACAAAGAGCTTGATATACGAACACATCGGTTTGGTTTCGGGCATAGTTGGTTGGCGCGGTTGGAGCGCGAATGCAGTTGCCCGTGGTCCCGATTTGCCGTGATCGTTGGAGTTGGTGCCTCGGCACCGGTGGGCTACCTCGGCCATCAACATGAGCAGAAGCAAGTGGTCTTTACTAGCTTTACCTGTTATTTGGTGTCGTACCATATTTTGACGCTTAGCCGTTAAGAAACACGCACTATGTTAGTTACGTTTGTTTTTCTTTGCGAACACAGTTAAGAAACAAGCGCTATGTTAGTTTCGTTTGTTTTTCTTCGCGAGCGCATGCACATGCGTCAACATGAGTAAAAATAAATGGTCTTTACTAGTTTTACCTGTTATTTGGTAGCGTATCATATTTAGACGCTTAGCCGTGAAGAATCGCGAGCACAGGCACATGCGTTCTCGAGCTCAATTTGTCTTGTCAAAACGAAACCAAAACCATCATTGTGTGCGCGAATGTGCACGCTGTCGTGTGTTGTCTCCCGCCGTCAGACCACTGGCGAAAACAATACCCGCGATCTTAAGCGAGTTGGTTAATTGGCAGTGCTACACACTTTTTTGTTTCTTTCCTTTAGCGTGGAGGAGTGGGGGTTACATCAGAAACACTCCCGCGCTGCCGATTCCTGTGCATCTGAATTTTTGTCAAATGTCAGTAGTCTTGTATCTTGTTACTAAACTTGATATAGGGCTTTTTAAGCAGTGATTGAACATGTGTATTCTTTATTAAACAAAAACTGTAGTCAGCGAAGGTAGTTTATCTGACACCTTGCAGTGGTTTAGTTATCTGGATACGTGTTTACAATTGGTCTATTAAATAGACGGTTTTGTACTGGCGTGGCTCAAGTTGTGCTTTTATTGTCGGGGCCTCCCATATAAAGTCTATCATGACTCTGCCTGCTGCCGGAATGGTTCTCAAAGCCTTTCCTTTGCATAAATTGCCAATATTCCATATTGCAATGCAATAGAAATAGAAAGGTATGTATGTATGTTGCTTGAAAATTATTCTGGGATGGGCATGCATATATTTTTGCTACATTTTCACATTTAGCAACAACAAATCACTTTTAAACACCTGTTTGACCTCCGTGACCTGCTCCAAAACCTACTTCTACGGCTACAAAACTTACTTTTGCTGCTCCCGAGCTGCTCTAAAGCGAGCCTTTTACTGCTCCAAAACTGCTCCAAAGTGGGACTTTTGCTGCTCCCAGCCCTGCTACAAAGGCTCAGCCCGCTTCCACCCCTGCTATTACATTTCGACAAATACACAGGGCATGAAGAATATACTTCAAAGTGTGGGGTATGGCACCGACATCAAAAATGGGTCAGAACTGCGACACGTGACGTCGTGTTGCTGAGAACTAACCTGAAGCAAGAAGACACATGAGCAAAACGCTCCATGTCGGCGCCGAACCCCGGAGAGCTGCCCTGCTGCCACCCCCTTTTGTAGTCCTGTCAATCATGTGATGCTTGTGTGTTTACCAGTCGATGTTCACGGAAAAGTCGAGAAACTGTGTCGGAATTTCTGCTGTCGGCATGTCGCTTAATGGGCAGAAGCCCGAGCGGTCTTCCATTATGTGTCGCAGCGTCCGCCTGACACGTCCCTGTTGCGTGCCAAGGTCAGCACCTGAAGCAAGAAGACACATGAGCGAAAACGCTCCATGTCAACGCCGAACCCCTAGAAACGATCGCATTGACCATTCCTGGAAACGATCGCAGCTCCTTCAGGTTTTCAGGTGCTGGCATGTTGGTCACAGCGGCTGTCTTCTCTGGGTCAGCTGTGATGCATGTGCTGTACAGGATGTGACCCAAGAACTTGATTTTGTTTTTTGCAAACTGACGTTTGTTCTTGTTTAGGGTGATTCATTGCATAGACATTGGAGTACCTGCTCGAGGTTCATGTCATGTTCTTGCTTGTTAGTCCCAAACACCAATATGTTGTACATGTGACATACTTGACCTGGTATTCCTTTGAGAATTTGGAGCATCTTTTTGAAAAAATGCAGGTGCTGTTGAGATACCAAATGGCAGCCGTTGGAACTGGAAGTGCCCTACGGGCGTGATGAAGGTTGTCAGTTCCTTGAATTCGGGTGCCAATGGAACCTGCCAGTAACTCCCGTTTGCGTCCAGATTGCTGTGTTTGGCACACTGTGGCCTATGTTGCTGCAGTGCCAGAAAACTCCAAATTCATTCATTCATTGTAAAAAAAAAAACAATTTTCTTCGTATTGCTATGTTGTCTGAGCTCAGCCTCACCGCAAGTGTCAGACCAGTCGAAAAGATATTTCGCGACATGCACCTCGTCACTTTCCATGCCCGAATACACAAAAAAGTAATATACTCACTGACAACTGCGTTGACCCTAATAGGGTTCATGCCTCTTTTTCCTTATGAGCATTCGACTGCTTCCTGTTATAGAGTTCTCCACCAGTTCTTCAACTGTAAACACCTGCCTCAGAAGCTCTCAAACATATGTTCAGTCTTCGCTGGTCCCAGCTTCAGCATGTCGAGAACTGCCTTGTTTACTTTATAACCCCCAAGGTCCGCCTGCTCGTTGTCTTCCTGCATCCTTTGTAGTTGCCTGCGGCCTTTCGCCGTTCTCATTGAAATGTAGCGCTACCACATAGACTGAAAAGTTAAGGCTATAGCGGGTACGTGCAAACAAGTGGTTAGTTTGCATACCTTGCTTGTATGCTCATAACGAAATGTGTATGCTTCGGCGCAATCAGGATGGCCGTGCTGTGGAAGCACTCGGTTTCATTTCATTTCATTTATTGTTCCCTTAAAGCGCCCGTAAAGCTTTCCATAGGGGGCATTTACAACAAACAAAAACAAAGAAAGGTAAAACACAGGGTTAAAGGTTGCTAAACATAGAGAAAAGTAGCAAGTGCAGCTCTGAATCCAGATGAGTCTTGAATTGTAACAATATGTTCTGGCAGAGAGTTCCATTCTGAAAGTGATAACTGCAGTGGAGAGAATTTAAAAAGGTTTGTCCTTGGTGTTACCAGATGAACTTTCTGCGTTGGTCTCTGCTGAGGTTGATAGCTGCAGAATATCCTTCAGCAGCGGCTTTGACAATCTTCAGTGTCTCATGTGCCTGGAGCCCTTGATGAAGTAGAACACCTTATTACAAATTGTGTGGATTCAATTCTGCTATTACAACAATAATACGAAGGCACATAAGAAAACAGTAAAAGTAGTAGTTTTGTGTAATTAAATTAAAAATGTATGATATCCGGAGGGTAATACAAGGTTAGAGCTGATGAGAACAGACCCAATTGGTAGGTTTAATAGGCTGTCACCAGCATCCTGCTTTCCTTGTAGGAGAGAATCCTCTAGTGTCTTTTGGACGTGTAATAGAATTTCTTGGTAGTATTGTCCTTTTACATCGATTCTAGCTTTTTTGTTATACTTTTGTGAAACCCGTCCTATAGCACAATGATCCTTTCACTTAGTTTGGCACAGATGGCCTCGTAGCTTTTGCGCCATAAACTCCCGAATCTCTCTCTCTAGGCTGCCTCAGGGTTTTCTCTGGAGGCAGCCTACTACTAGTCCTTCAGACCACAAAAAAAAAAAAAACTGTGTTGGAAACTTTGATTGCCAACATCAAGGCACTGCCTTTTCCGGTTCATCTAATGCACATCTCGCTTTGCATCCCTGCTTTCTTTACAAAGTGGCAAATTTCATAGTAAAATTATATAGTAATTTAGTTTTACTGCTTGTATGCATTTATTTGCTTTATGTTGCTCGTGCTGAGAGGCCGACAAACCCGGCTTCTTGTACTCCAGGTCTAGGACATCCCGGTTGAGACAGTACAGGTCAAAGAGCCTATGCTTGGTGATGCAGGCAACGCTCCAAGCCTCCTCTTTAACCTTATACTGCTGTCTGCAGCAGACGCTTGCTAATGGTGTGGGCATGCTGCCACGTCGGGAATAGCAGCAGCACCTGTTTCCCAAAGTTGAAAACATGAATTTGTGCATATGTCAAGCACACTTTGCCTCTTCCCAAGTAGCACAAAATGTACCCACAATGTTAATAAAACGTTGTCAACTAATGTTAGTAATGTCCAAAAAAATCACTTTGTGCTTATGCCTAACAATTAAAAAATTTAATTATGCAAAACTATTAAATTAATTACTGCAAGTGCTATATGCCCCAATAAATAGGCCCCCTCCTCCGACTTTTACTAAAATGGTGCCAACCCTATTTTCGTACGATGCGTATGGATTTTACATTATGTGACTGTCACTCTTACTAAAACACGGTATATGAAGAGCACCTGTTATAAATTTCTAAAAATGATCTGCTTACTTTTGAGTGCATCCACCTTGTGCGGCATCAGGGGCTTCTGTGGGGCCCTAATTTGTCCCCCTGCGATAAATCTGTTAGAAAGAGTTCCAGTGAAGTTTCGCTGAACCAGGACCTCGGTCGACCATATATGGCTACGGCTGCTGCTTGACGAAGTGAGAGTTTTTGGTAGTGCCATCAGTGTCTCATGCGAGCCTTTGGGGATTGACACTTCATTTGAGAGATGCACCTGCATATAACAGCATGAGTGTCATGCTTTGCCTAATAAACCTACCCATTAAAGAAAGTGCAGTCAAACCTTGTTGGTGCGTTTTTTCAGGGGACTGCAGCAGACAAGTATGATCTGGGAAATCTTAGCAAGCTCTTGTGAAGCATTTCGATGCGACAAGCTACTCTCGCACAACAAGCGTCAGTCAAGCTTTTTCGTCCCGTTTCCTTTAAAAAGCAAACTATTTATAAAAAATATTTTTCTAGCCACTACACTAATCCAGGTGCTCGGCCATGAGCTGCTGCTCCTTGCACACCGTGCAAAGGCGGTGATGTTTGACGAGAGTGGCTAGGTGCAAGGGCTACATTGTAGAGGCAAGGTTATAATGTAACCACCTGATCTTGTCAGGAGACCCTGTTTCTGTCTTATCATAGCAGCTGTTATCCTTGCATTTTGCCTTTCTCTACTTTCCAGCTTGATGCTTCGCAAGATCACCGACATTGTGGCAATGGCATCACCGCGACAACCACCATCAGCATCATCATCTGAAAATTCAGATGGCAACATAGCTTGCACATTCAAAGTGAATTTTAGCCAAAGCAAATAGGGACACAGTGAAATAGCTTGCATTTATAAGTCAAAACCTTAATTTCCAGTGACGCCATAATTGCCAATGGGCACGAACTTGTGACTCCATGCAAAAATAAACTAGTTTCACTTGTAGAAGCAATGGAACCGAGGACATGAGAACGCATGCATTGGAGAAAGAGAAGGAAAGTTGAACTGGCTGTTGTGAAAGCCCTCTTTTCCACCCATTTCCCTCAATTTGCCTTTCTGCACCGCGCGTCTTGACTAGCTGGGCATGACCTTGGGCTCGGCTCGGCCAGTTCATATATTTTCTTTTCTTTCTCTTTCTGCTGGGTCCGTGACTACTATAGGTGTAGGATAGGGTACCCTCGCCGTGTTGCTCGCGTCAAGCTTTGCAGCAGCAGCGGATGCCTGCACAGCGAACTTTACTGCGTTATGCCAGTGTGCTAGGAGTAGCAGCTTATGCCGTGGAGTACACAATTGGCTTAATGGCTCAGAGATTTTTCTAATTTTAATGAGGCAGCCCTTTTTAGTTATGGTTATGGGTCGATGCCTTATACAGTAATGTCTCATTAACATAAACCCTTTTAGTATCGACAAAAGTTTTGGGACTGGTCTCTTGCCATGCAATTGTTCCTTGTCGAAACTCTCGGTCTAGACTATGGACGTGCACTTTGGGGATGGAATAGGTAGAATAGGGAATAAGGCATACGAGACGCGAAGGCGCATTACCTACCCCCTCGTTGGAAGCTCCCGTGGTGGGCGGTGCACCCGGGCACTGAAATTTCCTTCCCATCTATATGGGTTCGTAAACTAAAAAACCTTCTGATCGGGCCCGAAAAGGGTCACGCACCGAAGTACCGTTTCCGATCTGACATGCCCTTTGTTTCTGAAAAAGTTTCCTAAAATTCCCTGGTTCTACATTCCTGAAAATGAAAAGCCACTGGAGCAAACTGTCCCCCCTTCCTTGTAGCCAAGGTACTAGAAGGCGTTGTTGGTAAGAACTTTCATGCGAAGAAAATGGCATCCGGAGACCTCACCTCGTAGTGATCAGTACTGAAACAGCAAAGTGATGCCCTCTTGGCTCTCAGCTCTGTTTGCGGACTACGAAGTCACTGTTACTCCGCATCGCCGATTGAATGTACTGTCCAAGGGGCAAATTTCCGAGGACGACCTGCCTAGACACATCGGACCCCAGAGCTAGTGGAGGGCACTCTCCAGCCAAGGAGACATGTCGACCTGCTCCACGAATCCAATATTCGATCGATGATGGCGACGCAACGAAAATCTAAACACGCCATCCTAGCCTTGACAGCACCACCCATACACTGCGACTGCTAGAGGCAGAGCTACCTCCTGTGCAGAGTCCGACCCTACGTGCCGGTACCCCCAGCGGTGCTTCAAGTGCCAGCGGCTCCGGCCCACGGGATGCACGTAGCTGTCGGGGGGGCCGACACATGTGCTAAGTGCTCAAGCAAAGAACATGTTGCCGACAGCTGCGAAGCAATGAAGCCAAAATGTGCGAACTGCGAGAGGTAACCACCTTCATACTCGCGCATTCCCTGCCCTCTTTGGAAACAAGAGAAGAGAGAATACTGACGCTGAAAACCAAAGAAAACATTCCATGCGGCAGAAGCAAAGACACGATTTTCTTTCTTATCGAAGGGTGGGATATGCCGAGTGTGCGAATGCGCAGGGGACCGGCACGGCCAGTAGCCGGCCTCGGCGGGAACCCAGAGCGTCTCCGGATGATCATGCGGCTCCTCGACGAAGTCCTCCTAAACCCACAGGGGCGGTGCCGAGTGGCGCCGGGTCCCAAGCCCAGGAGCGGATGCTGCGCGCAAGCTAGCATCCACCTCAGAGCAGGGGAAGAGCCCCCTGAGCCGGGGCCGGCCACCCCGCGCCTCTGGTCCGAATAAGCCTGGTGAGCCGTCACGGGCAGTCGACCCCCAGGGGCGGCCGCCGGCGACGCATGAGGAGCCCATGGACGAGAGTGGGCTCCAGATCCGACGAGGAAGGCTCCCCTCCTCAGGATCCGTGTTGTCCTTTCTCTGCCTTCCGGTGGCTCCACTGGGAGGCAGGCAGATACTGTCCGAAAAAAGAACACGCTCCCCGTGTAAAAATTGATTTTAAGCCATTAGTGATGTCATCATATGTTTCGTTCTATTTTTAAGTTTCTTTTTATTTTATTTTATTTTATTTTTACCTTTTTATTTGCTGTGAGTAGACTTATATGGGTGTCATGCAATGGGACACATGTCGACCTTCTTTCACCAATATTGATGACGTGAACATGTTTCGTGATGAGCCTCGCCCTGTAGGCACTCGGTTACAGGAAGCTCATCTCAGCTGACAGTCATACACAGATCTTAAATCGTCGCCAATGCTTTTGGAGGGATTCGCCTTTCCCCCCACTCTTCCGGTGGTGTTGCAGTGGTAGTGCAGAATGGGGTGGTGTGTGCTCAAGTGCCTGCTTCAAAACGCCACTTGAGGCAGTGGCAGTCCGTGTCCTCTTTGATCGCCTCATCACCCTTGTATCACTCTTCTACCTTCCACCTAACAGATCGATTGCATCTCCATGAACTCCCAAGGCCTCGTAGAATCAGACTGCCCAAGCTGGCTTTTTTTTAATCTTAGGTGATTTTAATGCCCGCCATCTCGGGGGAAGCTCTCGTCAAGATTCCCGCGGTTGGAGTTATTGAAACCGGCCTCCTATCGCTATCTGGACTCTTGCCTTTTAAATAAGAAAGAGAACCAACCTTTTGTTAGCTCTGCTCATAACACATTCACATCAATAGATCTTTCCAAATCATCACCATCTTCCCCCGCAGGGGGCACCTGTGAAAGCAGGTGTTTGGAGAGTGGCGTCTCCACGGACCCCGAGCCCCGCAGGGGGCGCCTGCACCTTAGGTGCTAGGTGCTTGGTGAGTAGCGTCACCACGGACCCCAGCCACGTGGGCCACCATACCCGCACGCAGGGGGCACCTACTTCATAGTAGGTGCTTGGTGAGTGGCGTCACTACGAACCCCGAGCCATGTGGGTTCGCCCACCCACGCCTGGCTGTGCGTGGCTTAACCCGTGTCCGGGGAAAAGGGGACCCTGGTGGTTGAGCTGAGCCCGGGGTGTGTTTGGACCCTTCGGGGCCCCCGGGTGAGGCAATACACTGCTTCGGCCCCTGCTTCTCGTAGACGGGTGTCCTGGCTTGGCCCGACCAGGATGATTCAGTCAGTCGCCTCTTCTACCCTCTTCTTCCTTCTTTCACTTTTCCTCCCACCTCTTTCTCTTTTCTTCTACACTCTCTTCCTTCCTTTTTCATCTTCTTAGGCGGCAAGGGCCAACCTTGAGTGGAAACAGGTCCTGTCCCTGCATCCACACTAGGGTATAGTGCCCGGGCAGCACTGGTAGAGTAATTGTGTCAGCCAAGCCCATCTTGCTATGGCACATTACCTACCCCCTTGTTGGGCTCCGTGGTGGGCGGTGCACCCGGGCACTGAATCTTTCTCCCATCTTTATGGGTTCTAGAGCTAAACCACCCTCTGATCGGGCCCTGAAAAGGGTCCGCACCGAAGTCCCTCTAAAAGACACGACCTCATCTACTCCTACATTCCCCAAATTTTTGGTTATTCACTCAGAAGATGATACACCACTTTCCAAAATCTCCCCCTTTCTTGTTGCGAAAGTGCTCGAAAGTGCGGTTGGGAAGAATTTCAAAGCTAAAAAGATGCCCTCAGGCGACCTACTCGTAGAAACTCAATCCAGACAGCAGAGTACTGCACTCCTTGCTTTGAACTCCGTGTCTGACCACAAAGTGACCGTTTCACCCCATCGTACACTTAATACTATTCAGGGCGTTATCTCCGAAGATGACTTGATTGAGGCCTCTGACACTGAAGTACTTGAAGGGCTCTCTGACCAAGGAGTTGTAGCTGTGAGGCGCATCTCCCTGCGTCGGGATGGTCAAGAGCGGAAAACCAAACACATAGTTTTAACCTTTGAATCCACCACACTTCCCGAGGCTGTTAGGGCTGGCTATCTCCACTGTAGGGTTAGGCCTTATGTGCCTAACCCTCGTAGGTGTTTCAAATGCCAGAGGTTCGGCCATGGTTCTCAGCATTGCCGTGGAAAGGCCACGTGTGCAAAATGTGCCAAATCTGACCACCCCACAGAGTCCTGCACGAACGACCCACACTGTGCAAACTGCGGTGATCCCCACCCTGCATACTCTCGATCCTGCAGAACGTGGAAGGAAGAAAAGGAACTACTTACTCTTAAAGTCAAAGAAAATCTCTCCTACCCAGAGGCACGCCGTCGTTTCGCATTCTTGCGCAAGGGCAGCTATTCTCAGGTGGTGCAGCGGGGACCTGTACCACTGATGGTAGCAGTGGCGACCCAAACGTCCTTTCTGGACTATGGGAAGCCACGGCAGTCCCCTACGCCCCAGCTGAAGATTCAGCTCCCGGGGCATGCCATCTCGGCTGGGCGGTCTACGGACCCTCCCAGCCAGAGTGCGAACCCTCGCGCTCTAACAGGGCAACAGCCTGTGTCCTCTCAGGCTGTTTCCCAAACCCAGGATGGGCCGGTGGCTGCCGCAACCGTCCCTCCTCTGCGATCTCCTTCCAGGGAGAAGGGTCGACCCTCTCGCCCACACTCCCTGGAGAGAGCATCATCGAAGGAGCGGCATAGCTCTCGTGCCGCTCCTGCAGCGCCTAAGGGGCAGGAACGGGTGAACTCGGGCGACACCTCGCCCAGCACCTCCTCTGCCCCTCTGGCTGGGGCTGGTCGTGGACGGGGCATGGCGCCCCATTCTCCGAGCCTGCCCAAACCTGCAGCAAAGGCCCCGCCTCAGGAAGCAGAGGCCATGGATGAGGGTACAGAAGTATCCACTCATGCGTCTGAGCAAGACGACATGGAGTGGCAGACTTCTAAAAAACAACAGAAAAGCAAAAAACCTGTAATCCCCCCAAAGTGACGCTGATTTTTTGTTGCCATATGCGGCAGATTTACGACTTTTTACATATTCTTACCTAGTTTTACTTTTTACTTTTAGCAACGTTTTAACTTTTTAGAGGAATGACCAATTTTCACTTTATGCAGTGGAACTGCCGCGGTCTTTTACGTAATATTGACGACGTTAACTTTTTTATGGACGAGCTACGTCCTATTGCTCTCTCCTTACAAGAGACTCATCTTAGTGATCATCATAAATCAGTGTTGCGTCGCCATCAAGTTTTTAGAAAAGATCGCCCCGCATCTAACTCATCCGGTGGAGTGGCGGTAGTTGTCCAGAGTGGGGTTGCCTGCTCTCGGGTTCCTCTCACTACACCTCTTGAGGCTGTGGCTGTACGCCTCCTTTTGGACCGCCTCAGCACCGTTGTCTCCATTTATAATAGCATTCAAATTAAACCGTGCGCTATTACACAAATAATTCCGAAACTGGAAAAGTCAGCAGAACCCATCCTTTGGGAATGATTATCTACGTTAATGCGAATAGCATCAAACGGTGTGGAGTTATGCGCGTTCGTCAGGTGGCCGGCACACTCTAGATACGCCAGCCCACTCTTGAGGCGATTCTAAATTTGTTGACACTTTCACAGCCCTGCGCACGATCTCCGCAGCCCAGCACGTGCGTTTGTGTCACTTAGGAAGGCGAGCAAAGCACGCGCCATACGCACAAACACTCAAAATGGTACCGACCAGACTTTCTGGCGTCTCAGCTAGTCTCAACCAACGGTACTCTAAACGGTTGTTTATATCTTTACCATAGGACGAGCTTTACAGCGCTGTCACAGCTACCGGTGCGCGCGCGTTCCATGCACGAGGGCTCATTCCGCTCTCGTGAGGCTGAGCACGGCCGCTACATCACTCTCCCGAGCGCGGGAGAGGGTGAGCTAGCGGCCGTGCTCAGCCTCACGAGAGCGGAATGAGCCCTCGTGCATGGAACGCGCGCCACCGGCAGCTGTGACAGTGCTGTAAAGCGCGTCCTATGGTAAAGATATAAACAACCGTTTAAAGTGCGTTGAATGACTGCCTTCATAGCTCTGTGGTTAGCGCGTCTGCCTGCTGATCAAAGGGTCAACGGTTCGAATCCCAGCCGGCGCCGGTCTTTTTTATTTGTTTATCGACCCGCGGCGTAAGAGGTTAGATAGCCAGATAGATAGATAGATAGATACATAGACGAAAAGTGCGTGAAGTATCCAAAGAATGATATTCGCATTAATATACCCCAATGAATGCTACGAACCGCCGGAGCCAGTCTATAGCTGGGTCCATGCCCCGTGACCCTCCGGCTAGGGGGAGCAAGGCACGCAGGCGTGAAGTCACGTGGAACGCGTGGAAGCCTGGATTCGCTATGGTTCGTAGCGTTTGATGTGGCCGTGATGCAACGGGAATGAAACGGGGTGTTGTATAGAATATTCCCAGATAATAAAATTGATATCTTATATATCGTGATATCAGGATAAGCCGAAGTGCGGCCTCTCGAGCATCTGGTTTGCACTGAGATGGTTTCTTAACAGTCACGTAACCGGCATCATTAAGGTCTCGTACTTTTGCTATTGCAAGCAGATTTAGGGTGAGGGAGAACATTGGGATCGGACAATCATCCTCGATCGTTAGGAGTGTAAGGCACTTAAAGTACCCGTAGTGTAGTGCGAAACTAAATGCTCTATAATTTTGTTTAGACCTTGTACTCGGTGCAAATATTTACGCCACATACTGTTGATTGATAAAGGGTTCACTTAAAGTATATTGCGGTTGTTCTGGTCTCACGAGTTATAAGATACAGCCTGATTCTGCAGGGGATAGAATTTTCCTTTTTATTGAAAGCATTTATGACCCACAAAGCAATAGTTAGGGTAATAGATAAATATAGTGTAAGACGGAAGGCGCAGGTACCTTCACGTGAACGTTATAAAGATCTTGTTTACACAATACTTTTTTCATACTAAATTTTTCTTTTGTTTTGTGGCACGAGCATAGTCAGCATGAAAGTAACGGTTTTGAATCCTTGAATGATTTGAACGACATTTTCAATTAATGTCGTTTAGTTTTCGCGACTACTTCGGCCCTTTTCCGTTTTTGTCACCATTTTATGTGCCACGGAGAACACTCAGATTGGCAGCTTTCACCGTGATGTGATTGGTTTACTTCGGCTCATTCGGTATACTTTGTTTCGACTGAGCAGCACAAAACCCGATGAAGTTTGCATTACCCAGATACGTAATATTAGATGTCACTATTAAATCATATTGGATTAGAACTTCACGCACCATGCATAAGCCCCTAAGAGCCCTGTCCCACTAGAGCGACCAACAGCAACAACCGACAGCGACCAACGTGGACGAGCAACAAACGACACTGACGGGCTACCTGTTTATCTGTTCGTCGGAGTCCATCGTCCCACCCAACGAATATGATGCCAAAGACATAGACATGGCAACTGTTCCGCCGGGGGGACTGAAGTTGATGACACAACACGGTAAAATACACCGACAAATCAAGTCGGGCTACGCAGTTCTCCCGCTTTGCTTGATGGGCCAAATACCCGCCGACAAACATGGCGAAAGTGAGGTAATTCTTTTTCGGCGCGCACAGGGTGCCGAAAACACGCCGCCACTCGTGTACTACACGGTGGTATGTCTCCGTCCAGGACACATCTGATTAGATAAATTCCGCATTGTTGCATAGATTATACATTAAATAAACTCCCGGAAGAACATGGGGCTAGTACACTCTATCCGTGGTTGGAGTCCCAGCTACCCCGAACATGCTTCTGCGGCGGGTTCATCATTCTCAAATTCGATTTCCTTTTGACCCTGTTTTATTAGAGCGATTAGACATTTGTGTTTCTTTGTGTATTTCTTGAAACTACATAGGCTTCAAATGAACACTTCTTTAGTGTCGTAATGTAGGCGAGTTGGTTCAAGGCAGACGGAAATAAACAGCGCACAAAATAGACAAGGACGAAAGAAGCTGCGAACGACACAAGCGCTGAACTCACAACTAAACATTTATTGAAAAAACACCAACGAAGTAAACCGCACTATCGCTTCAGCACGTGTCAAGATAGGCAATTTCTTTTTGTGACGAAAAACCGATGTTTGGCTGACGCATGCCTCTTGCCCTCTTTTGTTATTGCATATGCTTCCAATAATTCTCTGGTAGTTTTATCTGTGCCCCTCCCGATGATGGTGCTGTTGTTGAATTGGGGCTGGCATTTACAGGCAGCACAATGCAGAGGTAAGTGACCCCCAGCGGTCGACCGGAGTGTCCAGTCATGTTCACGTGCCCTGTCATTAATGCATCGGTCAGTTTGGCCGATGTACACTCTTCCGCAGCTTAGTGGGATCTTGTATACGACGCCAACCACACAATCAACATACTTGTTCCTGTGCTTTACGGCACATTGGCTCTTGCCTCCAGCCTTTTCCGCAATTCTAGGGCAGAGTTGCGCCAACTTTCGAGCTGTCCCGAAAAAACAACGGGGACGTCAAACCGCCCAGCTACCTTTTTCAAATTGTGCGAGAGTTTGTGCATGTAAGGGAGTACCTGGGGTCTGGTTGTGGGTCTCTCTTTTTTCTGACTTAACCCACCCTCAATCTTTTTGACAACGTCTGCGCTACTGCCAGAATAACTGACGCTGGGAAGCCTGCATCTGTCAGCCGCTGTACCTGCATCCTAAAACTTTCTGACATTGAATGGTAGCAGGACTTTTCCAGGGTGGTCTGGAGGCAAGAGGACGCAATGCTTCTTTTACGAGTTTAGAGTGGGCGGAATCATAAGGAGAAGTCCCTTCTTAGAGCGTGGTTGGTAAAGCCAACACACGTGACTTTCTTCAAAATCTAGTCTAAGGTCTAAAAATTGGAGGTGTGCCCCATCCTGTAGTTCATGGGTAAACCTTAGCCACCCAGAATGCTGAGTGAACACATCCAACACTGCTTTTACAGTCCTGTCCCCAGAGGCACCTCCAGACCTTCTTGTAACCACTAGATAATCGTCAACGTATCTAAGAACTTTGTTAACACCCTCCTCGTCTAAGTTATCATTGATTGCCCGATCACATTTAGCCAAGAAAATGTCACAAAGTACCGGCGCTACAGAGGAGCCAATGCAAATTTCTTCTTTTTGCACATAGTAGCCATCGTCATACATGATTAATGTCGACTGCAAATAAAACTTCAATAGTTCCATAAAACTATCGACTCCTACGCCGCACTCATTTTGAAACCTGATGACACCGTTTTCATCAATACATTCCCGCACAGACACAAAGAGCCCCTCGTGAGGCACGGAGTAGAAGAGGTCCTCCACATCTATAGAGAATGCCGCGGCATCTGCGTGTTCGCCTGCACTAAGGTATTCCACAACCGCCTGCGAATTTCGGACTAGAAACGGGTCACGGAGCTCTAGGGTACTAAGATATGACACAAGAGAAACTGGCTAACCTGTTTCTGCCACGCCCCCCTTTCCGTTACAATGGCCCGGAAGGGTGAGCCCACCTTATGCGTTTTGACGGAAAAGAAAACATTTAGGTGGTCTTCCTTACTATTCTTTATATCTTTTCCTAATTTGGTCAGCTCAAGAGTATCGCACAACTTCAGTGCTGCGCTTCCCAGCGTCAGTCAGCTTCCCAGCGTCAGTCGCACAACTTCAGTGCTGCAGGCTTCCCAGCGTCAGCTATTCTGGCTGTAGCGCAGACGTTGCTAAAAAAGATTAGGGAGGGTTAAGTCAGAAAAAGAGAACCGACAACCAGACCCCAGGTACTCCCTTACATGCACAAACTCTCGCACAATTTGAAAAAGGTAGCTGGGCGGTTTGACATCCCCGTTGCTTTTTCGGCACAGCTCGAAAGTTGGCGCAACTCTGCCCTAGAATTGCGGAAAAGGCTGGAGGCAAGAGCCAATCTGCCGTAAAGCACAGGAACAAGTATGTTGAATGTGTGGTTGGTGTCGTAACAAGATCCCACTAAGCTGCGGAAGAGTGTACATCGGCCAAACTGGCCGATGCATTAATGACAGGGCACGTGAACATGACTGGACACTCCAATCGACCGCTGGGGGTCACTTACCTCTGCATTGTGCTGCCTGTAAATGTCAGCCCCAAATCAACAACATCACCATCATTGGGAGGGCACAGATAAAACTACCAGAGAATTATTGGAAGCATATGCAATAATAAAAGAGGGGCAAGAGGCATGCGTCAGCCAAACATCGGTTTTTCTTCACAAAAAGAAATTGCCTATCTTGACACGTGCTGAAGCGATAGTGCTGTTTACTTTGTTGGTGTTTTTTTCAATAAATGTTTAGTTGTGAGTTTAGCGCTTGTGTCGTTCGCACCTTTCTTTCGTCCTTGTCTATTTTTGCACGCTGTTTATTTCCGTCGAACACTTCTTGTCAATATTCATCCTCGTTTTTCCTTCTAGCATGTCCAACGTGAACATTGATGAACAATATGAACCCCAATATTGTTTGGTGTTCCATGGCCTCGTTCATGATGAGTTCCCCTGGCCGCCGTGCTCCTGATTTTAACCAAGAGCTAGAATTCCTCTTTGTATAGATGCTAGGGGATAGGAGGTTTTCTGAGGGAGGTCAAGCACCCTATGTACTATAAAAAGCACGAGAAGAACGAGGGCTTTCGTGAGGTAGCTGAGGCCCTTGGCTTCGACGACTACGGTACGTACCAGCAGTATATACCGTACCGCAGAGTTATGGCGCCTTTCGCGACACAGCGCCATATCAGCGACACGGTGGATGATGGTAAGCGAGCTCAAATGGCAGTAGCAGACGGATGCAAACGAAGTAAGCAACACGGAGCACGAGAGGGCGCACGCGCGAAAGGGCTCTGGGTTCTCTTTTTTGTCTTTTCTTCTTTTGAGCTTTTTAATCATCATTCACCACTACCAACTAGCAAGTTTGCAACCCTGGAAAACAGGTTCGTCGCTAGCGTTTTTCGCTGGTGGGACAGCCGCTCCGCGCTGTCAGAGATACATGTCCGACGACAAACAACAACTGCTCTGTCGTCAATCGTCTGTCGGCTTTTGTCGGATCGTGTTCGTTGCTACATTAGGACAGTATCAACGCCAAGTCGGTGTTTCTGGCTCTAGTGGAACGAGGCTCTAACACAGTTGTGACACTTTCATGCACTTTTACTTAGCCAGGAAGTTTTAATGCGATACCGTTGTTTAGCCACTTCACCCGGTTTTCGCGATACGCAATATGGCTTCGAATGCGCCGTGCGTTTGCACGGCACAAACGCAGGACTTCCGCGTACTCACGACGTCCGCACACGCAGGCGCCACGCGTATGCAGACGTCGTCCTCTACGTTGTCCTAGAGGTCGTCCGAGAGATCGTCCGAGATGTCGTCCTAGACGTCGTGCTTGACGTCGTCCTCTAGGACATCGTCCTTGACGTCGTCCTAGACGTCGTTCTTGAGGTTTTCCTAAAGGTCGTAATTGAGATCGCCCTAGATGTTGTCCAGAAGTAGTTCTGGACGTCGTCTTTAACATCTTCCTTTAGAACATCGTCTTTATGGCCGCTCTAAAGGTCGTCCCAGAGGTTGTCCTTGAGATCGCTCTAAAGGTCGTAGTACTAGATGTCGTCCTAGACGTCGTCCTAGCAAGCAGATAAACCCGCGCCGCGCATGCACATAGCGGCAGTACGCGCATATTAACATTTGCACTAGTTCGCACATGGTCAATAATAATAATAATATAATAATAATAATAATAATAATAATAATAATATTTAATGCAGGTGCTTCAAATACAACTATATACACTATCGGAACTGTCAAAGCCCTAAAGGCTTGTAGGACTAGTTCCCTACAAATTACTTAAGGCGCACTCAAAGCAAGTTAGTATACAACTTTCAGAGATCTAGAACGTGTGACAGAGAGAAATATATACAAACAGAGGAGTAGTGCACAGCGCACAAAAGTCACATCAAGTAGAAGAAAAAAAAATTAATTGGCACTTTAAAAAATGTTGTCTAGGCAAATAGTCTTCAATTTACGTTTCAAAGCTCCTCGAGAACTTACGTCGAGGAGAACAGAGGGAGGTTGTTAAAAATATGGGATACATAATAAAGGCGAACGCATTTTCCAAAATGTGTTTTGATGCGCGGCGTTTGATATGGTCTCACATCTCGAAGGGCGCGACAAACAGTGTTGGGGGTCTTAAAAGTGTTATCCCAGTAGTGCCTAAGCACTACTGTTTCCAAAAATAATGATCTAAAGGTTGGTAGCGAGAGGTCGTTAAAGAGGTTATCAGATCTTTGGAGACTGGAACCGTAAGCTACACTACGCAAGATGCCATTCAGTAAGGAGTTCACTTTAGACTCTAATAATGCTGTACACTGTCCGAATACAGTTATTCCGTAACGGAGAATACTATAAACAAGGGCGTGCGTCAGAAGTCTTCTTGTTGTGGTGGGAAGAAGTATGCGAAGATTATATAAGGTGCACGAAGCGGCTCGTAATTTCTTGAAAATATAGAAGAAGTGAGAGTTCCATGACAGGTCGCAATCAAAATAAAGTCCTAGATATTTCGTACTGTTCACATAATCAACTGGCGCACATTCGCAAGAAACACAGTCTGACGTGTGAAGAAAAATTGGTTTGTTTAAAAGAACCTGTTTTAGCGGACTACGAAAGCACACTAGTTGTGTTTTCTTCGCGTTTACGCTAATGACATTAGCAGAAAACCAGTTCATGAGCCGTATTACATCTGACTGGAGTAGCTCAACAGCCTCATGGTAGCGTACATGACTCGACAACAGGACAGTATCGTCAGCGTACTGAAATACTGTGCAGAAGTTGACCGCCTTCGGAAGATCGTTGACATAGATGTTAAAAAGAAGAGGCGATAGTATCGAGCCCTGTGGAACACCAGCCTTTAGGGACATTTTCAAACTCCGAGCTCCACATATTGAAACGAGTTGTGTACGACTTGACAGAAAGTTTTCTAGCAGTGAGTAAAAAGGGCCTCTGAAACCGAGGCTGAACAGCTTATTTAAAAGTACCTTATGTGAAACTGAGTCGAAAGCTTTAGAAACATCTAGAAAGAGTGCACATGTGAAAAGATTATGGTCAAATGCATTATGAAGAACATCGGAAAAGTCTTCAAGTAAGGGTTGGGTGCCTTTTCCCATAACAAAACCGTACTGTTGGGGAGACATAAGGTTAAATTCATCTAAGAACGCTGACATTGTCAGGAAAATGTGTTTTTCTAAAAGTTTCGCCAGTGAAGGCAAGATAGATATAGGACGGTAGCTTTCGATGTTACTATGATCCCCATTTTTGTATAAAGGCCTGACAATGGCTGTCTTGAGATCTTCTGGAATATTACCTGACGTTATGAAGCCGTTTAACATCTTTAGTATCACATGCCTCAATGGTGCATAATTTCTCCGCAAATCAGCCATTCGGACGTTATCAATTCCAGGAGACAAACCCGGCTTAAAACTAAGCAACATACTATGTAGACCTTGCTCTGTAATTTCAGGAAGGAAGGCAGACGCTACATTCACCGAAGCTGCTTTTAAGAGACAAACTTCACTATCGCGTGAAACATTTGAAGTTTTTCCGAAATGTACATTAAACGCATTTGCCGTGGACTGTTTGTTACAAGGGAAATATCTGGCGATCGTCTCGTCGACAGAGTGTTTCGCGCTGTGGCCTCCTCGTAAATCGTTTACAACGGACCAAGTTACACGGGAATCATAACTTGAATCTATTAACTTCTGTTTAATATAGTTACGTTTAGCGGAGCGAATTAATGCAGTGACTTTGTTGCGCTGACCTCGGAATTCATTCCGCAGGTCTATGTTATCGGGAGAGCGACGGCAACGCGTCCACAAAATCTCTTTATACTTAATAGCGGCGATAATATCATTATTTAGCCATATATGTTCCGCACGCCGCTTTCTGATAGTAATTACTTTTTTACTGCATCTTGTAAAAGTCTGCCACAGATTAATAAACTTCGTGTAGAGTTCTTGATTTGAATATGTTAGTAAACTTCCCCAATCATAAGAAGAGATTAATTTGTCGAATAATTTCCGATCGACAACCTCTATACGTTTTTTCTCTGGACAGGCGTGTCTTAGAGGCGTATCAGAAACCAATTGAACTGCGGTAAAGTAGTGATCTGCCAGTTTCTGCGAAATGACAGCAGACTTAACTGAAAGGCCGTGAGTGCGTATATTCATGTGGTCTAGACAAGCAGAAACAAGGTGTTCATTCAAAGTTTCCTCTCTGGTAGGTGCTTGAATTGTACAGTTGAGACCAAATTCTGAGAGAAGATTCAAGTAGTCACATACGGTTGACTTTGTGGGTTTCAAAGTGTCAAGGTTCAAGTCGCCGACCACGCAAAGTTGTTCCTCAGCTTGAAGGTCAGTCAAGCAAGTCCTCAATTCAACTAAAAAAGACGAAGCGCTTTCTGACGGAGGGCGATAGCAGGCGACTAATGCAATAGAGTATACTGAGTTGAAAATTTTGAAAGTGACACACTCTGCGTGAACGAAAGTATTTTTTAACTGCTCTGTACCCCATGAATCTTTGACAAAAATTCCAATACCCCCACCTCTCCTGTCAGAGCGAGTATAGAAGAATTGCTGATAACCAGGTATTGAGAACTGATCAACATAAGCAGCTGGTACATTTATCTCCGTTAAGACCCACACATCGACAAGATCGTGCAGGGAATTGGCTATAAGACCAAATTGCTCCCAATACTTCCTAGCACTTCGAATATTAGTGTGAAAAATGGTGAACCCGCTAGTTGAGGAGTCAAAATTACTCAAAATGGAATCGAAATCATCGCAGTCAAAAAATGTGAAGGTCATGGTTGCTAGGCAATGCGCTCTAAGTCACTGGCACAAGTAATGCGAATGAGTGGGGCGCCCTCTGCCTTCTTTGCGTAGATCTTTGCGTTTTTAACCCAGACATATCGATATTGTTTCACTTTGCTTTTCGCCCGGGCTTTCCAAAAGAGATCCTTGTTCGTTTGTGTCAAGTTCTCGTTAAAAAAGAGTTTCGGGAGTTTTTGTTCGCGGGCGAGAGTTCCCAGTGAGCTACGCAAGCTCAACCAGCGGTCCCTAGCACGCGCAGAGCGAAACCTGACTAACGTAATGGGTATGGAATCACGCGAAGAGGGCAGGCGATGAACGGCCTCAACCTCTGAAGGATGGAAGTCAGAAATGCCGAGTTTTTGAGCTATATCATCAAGCTCAACCGGAAGATCTTCATTGGGTCTGCAGGGAAGGCCATGGATCTCAAGGTTACATCGACGACTAAATTGCTCGGAGTTGTTGAGCTCAGACCTCAGTCGTTGGATCTCCTCTGATTGGATTGACATGGAGGACTTTAAAGAATTCACCTCGGTCTGTAACTCTCCAACAGTAGCATCCTGCTCAGCCACTTGTTTGAGCAGAGTGTCATACTGAGCTGAACAGAAGGCTACTGACTTAAGCACCTCATTGACAGACTGTTCCATGGCATCAACCGCAGATTTAACGGTGAGCAGCTCATCGACTTTTGACGGAAGCTGGGCGAGCGAATCCACGCTACTCTTGAGAGAGAGAAGCAAGTCGATTTTCTTGTTTACCTCGGCTAACTGGGCTGCAAATGACGTGGACTCAATATGCGAATCCGCTTCCAAGCTCCCTCCTGTCGACTTAGTCACAGAGGTGCGGCACAAATGACAGAGCCACTGTTCTCGTTTCGCTGAACTCATGGAGTTAAACGTGCTCGCAGCAACACCGGCACATGACTTTCCGAGGTGGTAGCTGTTTTCACAACCCGCGCAAATCAGGTATCTTCCATCAACAGGTAAAGGCTCGTGGCATTTGGAACAGTTATTGGAGGCCATGGCAAAATGGAAGGAGTAAAAGAAGCTAAAAATATAGCTTCCAATCAAAATACAAAAATAATAATAATAATAATAATAATAATAATAATAATAATAATTCCTTTATTTTTCCATCAAAAAGTTGAAAGGTGACGGGAAAAAAAGCTTTAAAGAAACCTTGAATGGCCCCTAGCCTGCCCAAGCAACAGTCGCAAAGCAAGCACCGAAGGAATGATACAATAAAATTTTACAAATTCATAATATGAGTGAAAAATTTTCAGACAGAAGAAACCGCGTTTTCCAAAGCAATATGACATTGAATCAACACCCCCACCCCTCCCCCTAAGACATACAGTGCATTCTAACTAAGCTCCAACACAATCAGCGCTCATTGTTGATAATAAGGTTCGAAATAAAATATTCCCGTAAAATGCTCACCGATGTACTGGTGATATCTATATCTAGCCTAGTCAGCTGATGAAGGACAGTTGGTAAAGTATATGCCATAGTTTGATTGCCGTAATTAGATCTTGAAAAGGGTACTTCCCACGGTTTCTTAGTTCGTGTTGGATATGTATATACTTTTTGTTTTAGGTTCGATAGGTTTTCGAGGTGACGCTGGGGTAGATTGTTTTCTGTAATATATTTTGCACATAAACGATATCTGTATGAAATAAATTTTTTTGTTACACCACGGTGATCAAACATATCATTAATTGGGTATTCAATGTCAAGATTACATATACCAATGATGGTTGTGAAACAGCTTGAACATTAAACGATTGCACAGAGACGAAGCAATCACTTCATTGCGAAGTGACCCGCTGCAGGCGCGCTGCAGTCGGGCTGACGTCAATGATTGCGTTGTAAAACATTCATAAAATAAAGTGTTTACTCAAAATTTCCGTCTTACTGAGAGTGTGCTGCGTCGTGAGTCTCATGACGAATGCTATCGCAATTCATAGACAACCGACAATACTGGTTTTCGCAGGCAATATTTGTTACTATGAAACATCAGGAATACAAATAGACCATTTCTAGCACATTTAACTCCACCAAGCTTGCTGAAATAGCTGCCGAGGTCAATGTTTTATTCTGCAGCGCCTATGAGGTGTAGAATGAATCTCTAAAACGTATGATGAGAAGCGTTCGGTGGAGGTCAAGAGATTGTTTATTTGTCGCAAAAAGCTCAGAGACAACTCACAGTACCGAAGGGAGGCTCAATGTAACTCTCGACGAATTCGACAAATTCAACTACAACGAACATTTCGGACAAGTACCGACACTGATTATGCACTACCCCCCCCCCCCCCCCACACACACACACACACAAACGGCGTCATAGCTGAACAGAATCCGTCTTTCATTCCCCCAGCCTGGCGGTGAGGATGAAAGCCGACTTCTTCAGTCGAGTCGAGCCAAGACAAAAGCCGACCAGTGGTGAACAAGCCTGGTTCAGCTCGTACACATTCTCTCTTGGCCGCCGAGTTCCGGCGCAAGAACGCTTCGGCAAACACTAGCACACCGGGCGGAGCGAATGCAAACAGGCTAGCGGGCTGGCTACTGTCCCCAGCGCTCGTGTCTTCGATGTCCTGTTTGGACAGCGCTGACTGCGGAACGCTCGAGTAGAGTCCGTCCTCGGACGGCTCCTTGCAGCGGGTATTTGTTGTGCCCTTCCTGCTTAGCCGTCCGTGCGGCAGCCTCCCCTGCTGCCTGTCGATGAGGTCGTCCCTGTTTGTCCGGCCCTGTTGGCTACTCTGCGAGCTACATTGTGCAGCAGGTTTTGCGAGTTTTTTATTTTTTATTTTCTTCGCGAAATGCTAAATACCGGACTCCTCGGAATCGCAAGATCAGTGTTCTAGAAACGGGTGAACAAGAACACAGACGACTCAACTGATTTCCTCTTCGTTTCAACAAAATACTGCGTATCTTGGCCGTTACCATTTCTGCATACTACTAAACATGTCCTCAAGCATTGATATTCGGTCAAAATTAGAAGACCATAGTCTACTGACACTGTAAAAACGGCAGTGAAATGCTTCATTTGTCCCATATCTAGCAAGAGCTTCCTACCTTCGACAATGCTTCGGCGTCTCGTGCGCGTCGATCGTGTTCTCTCAGCTAAAGCACGGCGGAAGGCATGGAGCACCTACTGAAGGAGGGGCGTTCGAACGATAGGCCCTGCCGTTCTCCCTCTATTAGTGACTAGAAATATTGTCGCGATTAACTTTTTACCCTAAATGTAACTCTAATTGTTTTTATATCCACTCACCAATATTCTCCCGTACCTCGGCACAATGCGTTTCGCAATTCGCAAAAAATTGCTCAATATACAACGTTGGTTAGGTCTCATTTACATACTCAAAGCAGACGAATATAAATATTAAAAAAATAAGCGTAATCCACCCAATTCGAGTTTTCGAACTTTGGAACTTTATTCTCACCACAGATACAGGTGGTGAAAACTTTATACTTGGAAAGTTCCAAACTAAGGTTTTGTTTTTATTTTAGTAAATTTAACAATATATTGGGACATTTTAGAGATTTGTTGTGGTCTTATGTAGACGTAGGTTGTTAGAAACGTACATTCTGGCAGCTATGATTTATACGAGCAAAACATTTACAGTGAATGCTTCTGATTCGCAGCTAAAGTTCATTTTTAAATCAAGAAACACAATCCCTTCGCAGCCAATAAATCTACACTATCAGTCAATATTGTACTATTAAAAAATACTACACTAGAATGCAAATTAACCGCCTATAAGACATTAATTCGGCCTAGGTTAGAATACGCAAGCATCATTTGGGACCCTCACCAACTAACTATATCTTTCGCACGGTATAGAAAAAATTCAAAACTGGGGTTTAAGATTTATTTTTTCAAAATATAGGCGCGCGGAGAGCATGTCCGATTTGCTTGAACAATCGAAAATGCAAAGTCTTGGTGTTAGACGGATCATTGCGCGTTTAAAGTTCATACATCAACTTTATCATGGTCACCTTAAGATGAGAGCTGATAATTATTTGAGGAAACCGCATAGTCACTCTAATCGAACTAACCACAGTAAAATGATCAAACCGTACATCAGCCATAATGACACGTTCAAGTATTCGTTTTTTGTTCATAGCATTGAAGATTGGAATTGGTTGCCGGAGAAATTAATTAAAATTTGCGAAACGCAGTCGTTCGTTGAGGGTTTGACTAAGCACTTTTAAGAAATTTTATAGCCAAAATGTCATTGATTTTAACATGTAGAATATCCTAAAAATTCATCTTTTGTATCAGCATTCGATCAGCATTCGTTGAATATAATCTGATGAAAGGATATATTTCTGTACAGTACCCTTTGCTGAATGAGATGAAAACCGTAAGTGTTTAAATTTTGTGTCATTGCTTGTTTGAATTTATATGTGCTATATTCTCCGTCGTTATGTATTTATGTATTGTCATGTTTTTCTTCTTAGCGTTGTATATGGTACTATTGTGTATTGTTGCCAGGGCCTGCCAGGAGCCTGAAAAAGGCCTGCAGTATTTTCAAATAAATAATAAATAAATAAATAAATACAAAACGCCGAAAAACGAATTGCAGAGCGAGGAGCGTGAGCAAATATTCCACATTCTGCGTTTCCTAAGCTTTGAGTGGCATAGCCCGAAGGAAAGTTAAACAAAAATCACGGTGATTTAACTCCTGGAGGGCGGAGTACCATCCCGCGATTTCAGCATCGCGAAATAAACTAGTGCGAAACAAGTGGCAGGGCCGAACTCGCTCTCTTATCATCTCGTGCACGTGAAGCAGAACGCTCATGCAGATGCGAGGGGCATTATGGATTCGGGAATGAGGGCGGGAAGCACCGCTCGAGTTCCATGGGCGAACGCTAACGAATTTCGCGAGCCAATCGGATTGTCTGGCCGCTCATCTATCGCCGTCGCTTGTCGGGCGCGATAAAGGCCCTCGCCGGTGTCTCGTGCAAGTTGCTTCGTTAGGCGGATTAGAATATTGATAAGGAGAAGTGCTTTGCGTCCTCGGATGCCGGGCTAGCCCCGCCGCCGGTGGCATTTATAAACCATGGCTTGCGGGAGCTCAGACCATTCAAAAGACGCGTTCGCGTCGAGGCCCTCAAAAGCTGACGCGCCAGTAGGGCTGGGTAATTGATAAGCACTTTATAAGGAACGTCCGTAAAGCTGAATTCTAAGTACACAAAGATTCAATGCGATTGACCAAAGTGTTTTTCTCGCACTCTAAAGAACCTGAAGTGTCCACTTTTCCCCGAAGCATTTCAGAGAGTGAACTACTGCAATTTACGTCGGCTGAAGATAAGCAAAGAACAAGATATACGTTCTGTACTGTTTCTGACTGCCACGAGCACAAAATCGGGCACCGCGACGAGCCACTAACTAACATCCACGGACCCTTCGCCCGCCCAACTGGAAACGAAGCCAGCAAGAAGTGATGGCCACCAATGCTCCGAGCATCCGGATCACCATCAAGACCACCACACAACCAGACGCACTAAAAATCAAAACCAAAAACACCCGCAACGTCGACACCTCAACCTCGTCCGCCCACAAGCTCCACTCGAACCATAAGCGAACTAAGCGCACATAGAAATAACCTAAAGGGACCCCGCAATCATATTTAAGTGCCTACCTTTTTTGCGGTTTCCACATCTCTTGAGGTTCGGGCAAGCCAGCGGGCACGGAGGGAGTAACTAAATATCAGTGCGTCATATTTGAACCGGACGACACGAAAACCTCCTCCACCCACGGGGGCGACCCGCGTTGCCGAAAGCGCGGGGTATGTGAAGTCTTTAGTTCTGGGCTTACTACTGGTCAGAGCCGCTAAAAGCTTCTTATAGTCGAAATACAAAATATAAGTGGGGCGAATTATTTATGAAAGTAGTTTTTGTTCAGTATCTTAGATCAGAAAGATCAGAAAAGGTGCAAATGCAGCTGATAAAGTACGGAAACAAGAAATGATCCGTCGACATATCCGCCATCAAGCGGTGGAAAAGGCGGCGCATACTAGAAAGGGGTAGTGGAAACAGGCACCGAAGATCGACGAGTGTAGAAAGGTCCCGGATGTACGCGGCGGCGCTGCGGTCGTATACGGGCTTGAGGATCCGAACGGTTCCGAGCGTTCCGAAGGCCTTCGGCGAGAAGGTTTGGCTTGCGGTTTGACCGTTTGGCAATATGGCAGCGCGAAGTGGCTGCCATTCTGAACTTATCTTTACCCCGTATTTGCTGTCGTTTGTGGCCAATGAAGTGTCATGCCGAAGTAGTGTGTAATCGCGCAGCAAATGCAATGCGAGCCGCCCTGGCTGCCCGCTTCCTACAGCCTATCGAGAACATGCTTTAGTGGAGCCCTCTGGAGCCGTCGGCACGGAATGCGGCAGCCGTGAGCGCTCGCTGAGCTCACTACCCCTTTTCTAGTTCACGGCTACTGAAGCGACCAAGGACGTCATAAAGGAGGTTATTTTTTGCGTGTTTTTATAATATTAATTTGCCTATAACTTTTAAAATAAAGTGAGATTCGAGAAAAGAAAAGTTTCATTAAGTTACTACGTTCAGTGCACTCATGTTTGGTGCAAATTAAAAACCAGTAAAAAAGTCCTTGCAGGGCCCTTTTAAGTATAGCTACTGACAGCTTAAGAAAAATCAGGGTCTTGATTTTTGCCTCGTGCTTCCTTTCTTCAGAGTCTATAAGAAGGATTACTAAAACTGAGAGGGCATGTGTACCTTTTATCTACGAGAAAGAAAAAACATACAACAGTTAAAAATCCCCAGACAGAACAGAATAAAAGAAGAACAGAATAATACATGTTAAAATTCGTCTAGGCGTTTCTTTTTTATTTTAAAGAAAAGAAAGTTTAAAGCTTTGTTGCAAGATTAAAGTCTGATACCCAACAACAAGAACTCGACTTCGTTGCTGCGCTTGAACAAACTTCTACGTTTCGTTTGCCGCGAACCGTGGCGTGAAATTAGATATTTACTTTCTTCGTGATTTCAAATGAAAACAGCGTGATCCCCTAAAGGTTGTCTTCAAAATCTCTTGACTTTACTTTTCCGCCTGAAGTCTGTCAATGGGTGCGGCTTAGGTTGCACCTACTGTTATCAGACTTCAGTGGGAAAATTGAGTTGCTAGGATTACAGCGCGCGGAAGGACAGGGAAAAGACAGATGAGCCCGGAAACCCTAAAATTGTTTTCGGGGTGTTCCATTACTTCGAAAGGAACTCTCCCGTGAACCAACACAAACCAACTCTAGACAACTTAAAAATAAAATAGAAAAGCGGAAAGAATTAAACCGACACACACCGTGATTTGGCCGCTATTTCATGAAATTGAGACTTGGCTATGTTAATGTTAAAATGTTTTCACTGGAGGTTTCTTTTCTTAATACAAAAAAGTCTAACTAAATAAATAAAATGACATATTTTTTAGGAAGTAACGCGTGCTAGTATCCTTTTTTTCAAACCCCGTGGAGATGACTGCAATGCACTGCGCTGCTCCTTAATTTAAAAAAGAAGAACAAAAAAGATTTACTGGGACGTTGAAGACACTTGTGTACTGCGCCTCACGTGTTAGAAACAATTGATTAATATTGGGGGTCGGCTATTCAAGACAAATTAAGTTTTAATCCTTAGTATATCTTTTTTTACGTCAGGAGATTCGCTAACTTACGCTGAGCAACAAGTATAAACGCTACAATCTTTAAAATAACTAAACATCGCGAATACAATATAACTTTTTTTTTAAGAGGGGAATATTAAGCTAAATCTTCGATGCTTTCTCGACACTGAATTAATTTCGAGGGTAGGCTCTTGTTCGCGCGAGCAAGAATATTTTGGCCTCATATTGTGTCGGTACTGAATATTGAGAGGAGTGGATACCATGGATTAATTGCATATTTCTTAAAGATGAATTTTAAAACCAACGATCTGCCAAACCACGACTCGTGAGGGGAAAATAATATTATCGTCTCCAACATTGAGTGTGTTTCCTCGACCACGAGCTAGGTTTCCATAGAGCATTGTCCGTTAAGTGAAGCAAGAGTGAGGCATCTTACCCAAATAATTAATTCTAAATTAGAGAATGATTACAAGATTATATGTATGGAGATATAAGGCACGAAACAAAATTACTACTTTTAAAGCCGCTCTTAAGAAGGAGTTTGCCTTGAATAATATTGAAATACTTAGTACCTTACAGTATTGAACACAACTATAAAATAGTGAAAACAATTTGAGTTTTCCTTTGAAAGAAACTAAGGCTCTCAGAGACTTCCTTGAGATTCCGCTGGTATCAACAAATCCATGTTTTGAATAATTAAATATAAGGTGAAAACACTAATCTAAAGGAAGATAAATTATGAATGCACGCAATACCGTGCATTTTTAATACATTTTTGTAATTTGGGAGTTAGATTAAGTTTGCCATGGCGAGAAGAATCCTCTGCGGACGCTTTGAATGTCAAAATATTTCAAGGAATAAAATATACTTTGTTAAAAAAACAGCAGAAGATTGAAGGTATAAAATGCACGATCAAAAGTTTGGTTCATGATTGTTTGCTTGATAGACGGTAATTGGTAAATAAATTGCGTTGGGACCACCGCTATCCGGAGCACTCCTACGGCGGAGCGGAGATCCTCGGCTGCTTTTATTGGGCACCCTCTAATTTATAGCGCTGCGGTAAAAGCGCAGCTTACAAGGAACAGACACAAATTAAGGTCCGCCCTAAATTCCACCCTTGCCCTCCACTTTCCCCCTCGAACCTTCATTCTTTTGTTTCGAGGGGGTGGAAAGTTATTACTCTCTTTAGTGTCTTTTTGTTGGAATATTCTTGGCTTGCTCGTTTTCGCTTTGCAGTAAAGACTCGCAGAGTATGGTAGGCGCGCGAATAGGATACAGTGGAGAGCTCATATGTTATGCAAGTATGGACGCAGCACAAAGGGGGCTTCGTTACCGTGCGCTCATTGTTTGGTGTCAGCAGGTTTTTAGCGGCGTTGTCCTTTTATGCCCGGCTCTTTCGACGAGATTCTTTCTCGAGAGCGATGAAAAGGAGCTTTCGTTGTGGACACGAATTTTTGGATCTTTGTCCCTTTCACAAGAACGTTGATGAGAAGAAACACACACACACACAAATATTACAGTGGAAACCCGGGAATTTGCTTCAGTCTGATGCTGAGGACATCTGCGACTGGCACTTTCAGCGAGCACCAGTTCAGGAAAATGTAACAGAGCACTGACGCAACAACAACCGTGGGTCAGAGTTTGATATTGAAATCCGCACCATTGTGTAAACCGATATTCTGTTGGCAGAGCCGGAGGAACGTTAATCCGACCGCTCTGAGTATAATATATTTCAAAGCGGCACGTACAAACTGTGGTAAAAGCACAAGCTGCGAAACATTAGAAAACTCGCCGTTTGCTTATCCTACGCCGGTGTTACCTGCAAGAATACGCACAGATGTTCTTCCGATCCGCCGGTGGATTACTTCAAATGCTGTACTCAATGTAAAATTATGAAAATGAAATTGCTGACATCCTATAAATTACTTTGCTTCCTGCCGGCTCAATATTTGCTGAGCACTTGGAAGAATAGAGCCCTGCCGTGTCTAGACCTAAGTATTCCCGGATATGAGTGATGTGTCCGTAGTATTCAGGTATCGAGCGTACCTAGTTCGAATAAAATCGTCTAGAACTAACCTAACTTTGCACTCCAAGTTCCCTACACACGGCTCCAACCCATATATACCCGTGTTTCAAGTATATAGGGGTTGGATATACGTATATGCCTATCACAAAGCGCATACACTCCTTCCTCGAAAACCCGTGCATAGGGTAGTTATAAACAAACGGGGCATTAAGATGCCTAAGGGGCCGAAGTACATTCGATTAAGTCCATTAGGAAGCCGGCGTTCATGTTAAATCTCTAAAGTCCATTCACATCAGGGGAATGCTTTTTTCTCAAAACGTAAACTGTCAAACTTGGCCAATCACACTTCGCTTGTCTTGTTCCTGCACCCCAACCAGCGCAACAATTTGAGCAACCATGTTGTAACCGACAGTGATCCTATTTCACTTTTTCTTGATCTTTTATGTCCTGTGCTTGTTTGTGCGTTTCATAATTCATATATCTGCTAACTACTCTAAATTCCACCTCAATTCATAAGAGCTCAAATTAAATAAAATGAAATATTACGAGTGAAATGAATGATATGAATGATATGAAAAGCGCCACGTCTCAGGGGACTTCGGCGGCCAGGCAAGGAGTATCACAAAATCGGGGCAGGAGTTATGCTCAAACACTCAGTACAAAAATGAACAAATTTTATTTTAGAACGAGTTTCAGCTGGCACCTGTAATTACAACTATAGATCTAAAGCGCTAACAGCTTTTTAGCATATCAATACCCAAGTTGCACGATGCACACATTGCTATGATCCGCGTATAAAGGTCATACGCGCATCATTATACAGGGTGTCCCTCAAAATATTTACAAGGTTTTTCATTTTTTTTTTCACCGCAAAAACTACACTATGCATCACCGATCGAAACATCTTCCGCCCAAGTATAGCACTAGAGGTCCGAAC
Organism: Ixodes ricinus; assembly: GCA_037355805.1. Taxonomy (NCBI): domain Eukaryota; kingdom Metazoa; phylum Arthropoda; class Arachnida; order Ixodida; family Ixodidae; genus Ixodes; species Ixodes ricinus. The sequence goes on along the minus strand of JAZHYW010003581.1, from coordinate 393,531 downwards.
CAGATGCAAAAGGTTCAGCACCAACCGTTATCTTGTTTAAAAGTTATAATGTTCAATCGTAAAATGGCGGCCGATGGACCTCTTATAATGCACGAAAATCTATGGCCCGTTGAAAATTACAAAAGAAAACCTTATTCATTTTTAATAAGATAACGGTTAATGCTGAAACTTTCGCATCTGCTTATGAGCCCGAGCGTTATATTTCGGCGGAGAATGAGCATCCGGTAATACGTAGTTTATTTTTGCAATAAAAAACAAAATAATTATAAAACCTGCAATATTTCTTTAGGGGACCCCCTTTACTTTGATTTTGTTAATTGAAACATATGGAAGTGTTATTGACGAATCAGCCTCAGCTAACAGGCATAAATGCAGAAAATGTGTTTCCCGTTTCGCTTGCCCACTATTCTAAGGTGCTTCCCTGTTTCCAAATTAGTTAGTTTAGACACAGAGCCCATTCGACGATCACAGGTCATTCATGAAGCCTCGACTATACGCGTATTTATCAGCTTTGATATTACCCGCGCACATCCGAATACGTCTCAAACGAGCGAGGTAGCACAGCCTGTCGTCTGATCGATAAGGACGAAAAAGCTGATTGTGCAAAAGCCGCGGCACATTGGCGACCGTAGAGGCTCATCTACAGCTGCAGGCAGCGCATCTGATTGCGATCATCGAGAGCAAGGAGGGAAAAAAAGATATCTGTCGGGAAGTAGTGCCAAACACAAACTAAGAAAAAAATCACCTCGACAATGTATCCCCGCACAGAGAACGGCAGCTAATAAAAGAGCTGGTTCTGTGTCCCCCGTCCGACGAATCGATTTCATTTCCAATGTGAGATATAAAGGACACAGAAACGAAAACGAAAATCAAGCTTCCCAAATTTTTCTCGCTCAGTGATCAGAAAGGAAAAACCTTTGACGCAAGCGAAGGAAGAAAAAAAAAACGTCTAAGTGACAAGAGAAGCAAAGGATGAACCTAAGGGAGTCTAAGGATGGGGAAGAAACTGGAAGCCAAAAAAAGAGACAAAAAATGGTGAGAAAAAGGCCTTAAAAAACGAAGTGACCGAGCAATATCGACATTAAAGCTTCCTCAGCGGACAAGATGGTTTTTGAAGGCTGGAGATTGCGAAGCCGGGCAGCACGCAAAGAAATAAGCGCATATAGGGTACACACAAGTGTGGCAGGCACAGACGGACAAATCTAAACACACACACACACACACACAATACACACAGACGCGCACACACATAAACGCATACACACGCACAAAAGCGAAAATACGTACACGTGTCCGAAGAAGGCCCTGATTTTGCCCGAAAGGCTGCCGTCGTGTCTTGCGCGCACGTTTCCTGCTTTGTTTCCTTCTGTCTGATTTTCAGTTTAGGAAAGAATGGGTGAGCGGGATCCCAGAAGCGAAGGGGAGCACCCGCGCCGCCGTTCCTGTTGACGCCTGCTGTCATAACAATCGTGAAACACAAAGCGAAGAGATGAAACAAAAACGCAACCCGAGTAACCAAGAAAAATACGGTAGGGGTCGTTTTCGGCGCGCTGACGTCGCTTCGTCGTGCGTGTTCTGCCCTACGGGTAATATATATATTTATTTGTTTTGCTTGTAAAGCAAACGCTGAAGGTGACCGTTTGTATGCGGGCATTTCTGCTGTCCCTCCGCGTCTTCAAAATGAGACGGGATGTTCGCTGTTCAGGTTTCGTCCATTGAATTATTGCTATTATTCTCACTGTCGACGTCGTTCGCAAAAAGGAAAAGATGACAGCTACACTTCCTTTTTTTTTTGTGGGGATTTTATTCACTGGAATCGAATTGAGTGTCCTTGGCCCGAAGCTTCCAGCCTTTCTCTTTCATCATTTCTTCTGTCCCGCCAGTCTGCCGTGTTATATCAATACCATCTAGAAGAGAAGGCCGGCGTCTTTTCTCCCCCAAACGTCATCACTCGTGGTCCACGCGGCGCTGCCAAGCTTGCGTCAGCAGAGCCACCAGCGCACAGTGCAGCGTCGAACAACAAGCTTGACGCTAGCTCAGGGCACTTAACGTGTCTGCCGCTTGGGGCGGGTCGGGAGCCACGAACGATGACGTCATGAGCAGGCCTTTTCTTCTAGGTGACATTTGTTTTATTCCGTTACTTCTTCGCTGCCGTAAAGAATTGTTCCCGACTGTTGGGGTATAAATTGTTTATTAAATATAAAACGAGGTATTCTACCTGAGAAAAAAATACTTATGTGGCTTTGACAACCAGAAAAGTTATCGCTTTTTTCATCAGTGTGTTGTGCCAGTGGACACAGCTGTCTATAACTTGGATCTACGGTGTTCGGGATATACGCGAAAAATATTTGTCCATCGTGTCTCTTTCATAGCAGATATCGTTGAGTTTGAAACGCACGTTTTTATTTATCCTATTCTTGCGAAAACTAATGAATACTAAATGTTTCGAGGGACCAAAAAGACACGTTACGATTCCCGGTTCTCGTAATCTGATTGCATACTCATTTCTTGTCAATTAATTTTATGGCGTTAGAAAAGGAGACAGCCTTCGTGCTTCCAAACACGGAAATGACCTGTCTTCAAAATTCATAGGATTCAGTTGATTCAAAATTTCTCCTCTCATGCCCAGAGATTAACATTTTTGAGGGTTCTATTCATCAAACGGCAAGAACAGTTGAAAGAGTAATGGCGGATCACTGATTCTTCTTGCGAAACATCAGTCTCCGTGTGACGTAGCTATAGAAATGATCTAATCTCACGGCAAATTGACCTAAATTGCTTAATCGCATACGTTTTCTTCTGTCTATAATAATGTCTCGTCTCTGCCACGGAACGACAGGTAACGACAGCAAAAGAAAAGAGACATTTCTAGAGATGCACGCATCAAATCACACAGAAGCGTAATTCAGAACTATATTATGCAACACTGCACTATGGACGCTGCAGAATAAACTGAACCAATCGCTAACACAAAACTCACCATGACCATACGGGACACCCAACGCGTTAATTACATCAATCTTCTTTTGTTTACACGTCGATGCCACCCGATGGCTCGTTTGTTGGTTAGAACGTTTGAAGTAAAAAAATAAATAAAACAAGCAATTAGGTATCAACCAATAGATACAGATGTAAACAAAAATAAGTATTCACAAAGTGCAGAACGAAAGGAGCGTCCCAATTCAAGCGTCAGATCCCGAATCCCCGCATTTCCCGGCAGAGGCATATAGGTCCACGTTAAATGCCCCCGCGCCCCCATTCTCGCATCCGAGGGGGAGTTGTAATTCAATCCTTCAAAGGGCCACCGGCCGCGCGTTGATACGAGACGGGCTGATGCGTGTTGCAGACCACGTAGCACGGATCTGCTGGCGCGTTCAGTCGGTGTTCGGTGCCGGAGGCTTATCTGCGCTCCCGTGCCGCTGAAGATGCGAGCTTCCGTTGAAGCGCCGCTTCGGAGGTCGTCATATCCATTGCACGTTGCCGGGAATGGATATGACGTTGAGTGACGGAAAGATTGGGTTTCCCTTCCGATTGGTTAGAACCCCTCCCCCGCTCCCCCCTTCTCCCGCCCTCCTCTTTCCGCTGCGCCACATTATGTGAACAAGTCGATCTCGCGCAACATTCTACACCACACGCGCTATTCCTCATTGTTTAAACTTGCTGCCATTTTTGTTCCTTTGCTTTTTTGAAAATCTGAGCCACTTTTTGAAACTCAATAGTGGTGATTGTTGTGCAAGTTGTTGATCAATTTTAGGATTCACGGTAGTGCTAGAAGAGAGGGACAAAGGGTGAAGAAATGTGGTGTCCAGTTCTCCTCCTTTTGTGTTCTGAAACTTCTCCGCTTGCCATTTATAACCGCGTACGGCCAGAATGCTTTGTTACAATAGGTGAGGTGTATTTAAACCAAAATACTTCGAATGAAAAAAAAAAAAGACCATCGGGTTCTTAGAAGAAGAGTTCGGTTCGGTGATGGCGTAACCTAGAGATCCGATAAATTTACCGGCAGATCTGGTGCCCACGCAAAAACTCAAGAATAGGCCTACTATAACCTTTGTATTTTCTTTTTTTTAATTTTCGTTCGTGCCTTTTTGTGGTAGAATGAGTGGAACAAACAAACAAACAAAAAAGATAGAACGTTTCGTCAGCGCTACGTGACCGTAAAGGTAGTTTCCGCTTCAAGGAGTAAGGTTCCACTTGAAAACTTCGACTAAGAATTAAAAAAAAAGAAATGTATATACCTGGTTTGCAGGAGAGACCAGGCGGCTTCAGCACAAATACACTTAGTGCTTCCACCGTGCTTTAATTGCGAAAACAAAGAAGAAGAAAAAAACGAATTATATTCCTCATGACAGAGTTTCTCTGTCGGTAGTGAGAGCCTTCCTCGGCGTCTGGCGATTCGAGCCGATAAAAAGCACTTCTTCGGAAGCAGTTTTCGAGATAGAAGATCCGCTCCCGCGCTCCAAAAGAGGTCATAATCCGTATCGAGTTGGGAGGCCCAGCGAAGAGCAGCGACGCAGCGGCCGGGTTGGCCCTTTTGATGGGAAAACCCCTTCTCCGAGCGGCAGGTAAGAGCCACAAGTAAAGTTTAGACGCTTTCGGAAGGAATTGGGCTCGGGTGGATGATCCTTTTGCCGGGGCAGTTAGTTTATGGATTAAGAGGGGATTTGGAGTACAGGCCGTGGGTCCGCTTTCAACCGGGCTATTGATAGCGTCTCTGAAGCTCTTCTGTCCAACTCTGATGCCATTTATTGAGCGTGAGAAAAGACCGAGTGATGAGGGGAAGGGCGTCGGAGACGCGGAAAGTTTGTTTCGTAAGTAATAACAAACAGACGCCGAAAAACAAGATTACATCCGAGGATAAAAAAAGAGGCAGTTTAAGCGGTGTAATTTAACCGTGAACGGCAGATCTCCCAAACTCCAATTGACACTTGTAGCTAGGTTGCTTCAAAAAAGTAACTTTGGATCTCGAAGCTATATTTTATTTGGATGATAAATGAAAAGAATGGTCAACGTGCAGGTGAGCTGTGTGTAAGTTATACACGATGATTGAAACGTAACACTGTGGTTTGAAAAACGGGACGCTCGTGAAGGTGAAAAAAAAGAAACAGACAACGTCTAAAAATATGGATTGTGTGTATGTTTATACAGCCTAGAACTTGGTCTGCCTTAACGGGCGACCAGTCTCCCAGATGTAGATGAGAAATTTAGCCAGTGCAGTAGAACCACCAGCCTGGGGTCTTTAACATGCATCGCGCAGTAGTGGTACGCGACGGCACGCCTGTACGATGCTCATCCAGATCGAAACGGGCAGGGATGGGAATTGAACTCAGTATCCTGGGTTCTGCAGCGCGAGGTTTAGAAGGGACAAACGTTGTGTGTACCTTTTTCTTCACCCTTCACGAGTGTTCCGTTCTTCAAACCCAGTCTCAGGCTTCAATCGTCATGTATTATAAAGGAGTCTCCCTAATTTCATCCAATTTTAGAATATGCAATAGTTAATGTATTTGTGTCTTGTAAAAAAAAAGAGAGGAAATCTATGTCTATAAAATTGTCAGACCTTTAAAGTGCATAACGCAAAACAGAGCGAAAAAGTACGACAGTTGAAAAACGAGATTTGACAGAACCATGCGCTCGTCCCGTCGATCCTCGTTTTTCGACTATCGTATATTTTGACGCTGATTTTCGGAGCACATTTGAACCAACTCGTCCAACTTCCCATCTTATAGGATCATTTAAGAATCACCTATGTTCGAGACATACTTGTACTTGTGTTGTTCCTTTAAAAAAGAAACTGTCTTGGTTAAGTTCACCTGAACAAACTATCTCGCACCCTCGTTTTTCTTTTTTATTAAGCAAACCGCTATGATTTTACAAAGCGATGTATAGGCACGTTGGACGAGTACATTAGAGAATTTTAGCTAACCGTTACCGCGTTCCGCGTACCGCGCTACCTTGAAGCCTTTGAAGCATGTTTTAAAGCGCGTGCCCCGTGGGCACGGTATCACCCGCACGCGCTTAAAAGCATGCTTCAAAGGCTCCGGTAGTGCGGTTCTCGGAACACGCTAATGGTTCGGTAAACGTCTCTATTGTAACCGAAGACACCGTGTTGGGCGCACACACTGGCCTTAGTTCCCTGCAGCGCGTCCAGATCTTTTCAACAAAGACGTTCCCGTCCAACTTCACTCACACTGTTCAGACCGCGGATATTTATTGCGGGCACAAAGGAGTCCCCACTCCGAAACCCACCACGGGCAGTTTCGTTTTCCGACTTTTCCCCAAACGCTGCGACCGCGCGCCTTCCAGAAAAGTCCGCTCTCCCAAGGTCAGGCTTTCCCCCAATGCCGCAGGGCACTGCGGCAATGCTGCAGACCGGCGCGGGAGGGGAGCAAACACGTCGGCTCGAAAACGATAGGAAACAGTCGCGCTCTGGACGAGTTACCGCTAACGACCGGACAGCACCCCCCTGCTCGGAGGGAGCCTGTTATTAATATCGATCCCTGGCCTGGAGTGGTCTGCACGCCCGCATGCAGCTCACGCTGAGCTCGTGACTTGCCAAAGGGACGAGGGAGTGAACGGAGAGGAGAGGAGGCAATGTAAAAGAAAGAGAGAAGGAAAGGGCTAGACTGCCTGGCACGCCTATTAATTACCCGCCTATCCTGGTGGCTACGCGCCGTTGTGTTTAGCGGTTGTCTCTTGTGCCTCGAGCGAATCTTTTTTTGTTTTTTTTGTTTTTGATTTGTGAGTTGTTTGTTTCTGAAACTACATGGATCTCTTTAATGTTTTTTGCATTGTTTTTTTTTGTGTGGTGACAAAGCCCGCGATATCTGCTGTTCAGAACCTGTGTCTGAAAAAAGAAAGATATAATGAAGTGCTTCTTCGTGTTTACATTGTCCTCGTGATGAAGAGTGAAAACCTGGGTGCGCGAAAGGTTAGTAACAAGTTTGTTTTTTTCCTTTGGGGGTGGGGGTGGGGAGGGGGACGGTATAGATTCATGCTAAAAGTAGACCCGCATATTGACCGACGATGCATTACATCGGTCGCTTTGTAGACGGCTGTCAGTACTGTCGTTTTGTGTTTGCACCTTCCTGTCCCTTTAGACGGTAGGACACGCAGCTCTAATGCTCCCACGCAGGAGTGAAAAAAACCCATAATATTCGTGAAATGTAAAAAAAAAAATCACAAGTCATATCTGTTTTGTATTCTAGGTTAGGTACTTTTATCATACGGTAACGTTCGTCTACTTTCGCCTGACAGAAGAACCAGGCAGAAGGAGGCGAATGCCATACGCTTTACTCTCAAACACTTTTTAATGTCTCATCAGTAGTAAATGTAGAGTAGACAACAAAACAGATTACAAAAAAGAAGTCTCGTTCGTTATCAGATTCTAAATCTCACTTGTTGCTAAAACTTCACTTGTATAGCGTAAACAAAGTGAAGTCGAGCCCATGAGAAGACAGTCCACACCAAAGTATTCTGCTGTCTTCCTGGTATCACATAACAATGATACAAATGAGAAAACAAAAACTGCCTGCTGAGGGATTTCATACATCTCCATAACATCCCCAAAGTTCCCTAGGACAAAACAAATAAAAATAAAAGACAGGCATTGATAAATGAAAGAAAGGGTAGTTTCGCCTAAATGTCCCTTCGATCTGGCTACCCTGTAGTTGGAATAATGAGAAGCGAAGATATCGTTTGTACACCGTTTCACATTAGGGAGTCGTAGGGAACCGTTTGTGCACATCCGATACGGTACTAAGGGCCCTCCGCACACACTACGCATGCGCGCTACCGCAGAAGACTCGCATACGCACAGTGCTTACCGGAGGGCCAATCGCACCGTATCGGATGTGCACAAACGGTTCCCTGAAACTCCCTATTACGGCTTCCGACCGCAGCGAACGCTACATGCAATCGGATGGAACCGATCAAGGAGCGATAAAACTGCATCGTCCCGGATCTCGCCGCCTCTCTTGGTTCACCTGCCATCACCTGCTACATGAATCACGCACGGACAACGAAAGCCCTCGGATCATGGGGCCTTTACTGTGCGTGATTGGTATGACCGGAGAACTCATAAAGACGACGAGTGCAATGACGTTGCACTTTTGGGGCCGCCTGATTTGCTCCCTGGGATCGTCGGCTCTGGTCGGATGTTAGAGTGAAGCCCGGTATCGACCAACTCGACTCGCTCACGTCACGCCCCCGCGGTGGCGGTGAGGTCGGTACCGCGCAAGCGCAGACGCTTCACTCCTCCCGAATTCGGTTTCTGCGCAAGCGCAGTGCCCACACCTGGCAGTGTGGGCAAAGAGGGCTCGTTTGTGTGTAAAGACTATGTTGGTGTGTAGCACTAAGGTGCGAGTGCTCTTTCGATAGTCTAAGTCTCCGGCTGCTCTTAACTGTCTTTTTCTCGCCTATTCTTTCTCTCGTTTCCCGCTTCTCCTGCCGCGATTGTAAAGTAACCAGCCATCCCAAATCTCCGGAAAAAAATCTGTTTAGTCGTTTTCTGTTTTTTCTTCTTCTTTTTTTGTTTTTTGCAAGAACTATATTTCCTCATCGATTAATGCGTGATGTTTCACTGCCTTGCGGGCGAAGGGAGTGATTTGTCGATCTATTTTTTTTCCGAACGTCGCAGCGCACGCGGCGTCTTATTCAAACTTCAAGAGGGCTTTTAAGTTTGTCTTTCATTTTTGTCTTCGTTCTCCCAGACGTATTCTCGAGAAATTGAGTCGCTGAAGCGCACCGCAAGCATTTCCACATTCCACAATCAATACTGCGCTTGAGACGGTAAAAGAAGACATCATCGGAGAGAGAATTAATTACCAAAGACTGAAAGGGGGAGGAGGGGGCGGCGGTTGCGTCAAAAGCTAAGCAACGCTCTGACGTATTAAAAATCAAAGCGGAACATTAATAACTCTGCCCAACCGAGAATTTAATTAATTCCCGAATTCAAGTGAAAGCATTTTGAAGCAACCGGAGCCTGAGGAATACGAAAGCTGACACCGAGACAAGCGAACTGAAACCTTAGGACGGTATCCTTCTCTTCTCTTGGTGTCAGATTTTGTATTGCTCCGTCTCGGCCGGGTTGCTTCAAAATGTTCAGTGCAGACCAGCTCGCTGGTCTACACTGAACTTTTTGTCTACAGCATGAGTACGTTCAGTTAATACGCTAAAACGCTATGAAACAAGAAAAACAAAAACACTGTATATTCCAACTAACAATGTTTTCGAAAGCTAGTAATAATATATAATGTTACATCTTGAACAGGAACTTTGAATCGCCCAATTAATATTCAGCGGAAAAATATTAAATTTTATATAAATGCAATGCTGCGTTCTGAATAATTAATTAAATTATATCGAGTGACTTCCAGAAGCCTTCAGAATTTCATTGGCGCAGTCTCTGCTTTGCGTTTTATATTTTTTTGTAATGCTAGATTGATACGTGTTGTCACGTGTATATCCTATATTATCACGGGCAATAGCTCTCCGAAGCCGGGGTCACCTATAGCGCTTTGAATATATAAAAAAGCAACGATCCATTGTGTGCTGTACAAATAATGCATACACAATCGCTCACTTGCGGCAGATTGTCATTAACCCTCTCGGGTCTTGGTTACAGAAGATCTTTAGGATAAGCTCATTGATCACCCGGAGTCGATGCCCCGCGATCCTAGGCTTTTGAACGTGCGAGATTGATTTAGTCGGTGGGAACAAAAGCAAAAGGACGACGAGTGTCCTAGCTGTATACTCTTGGCGTTACTTGATTCGCTACATCGGATGGTACGGTTGGCCGCGGCCGTAGACCTTAAAGTCTAACTGAGTAAATGTAGCCCGCCTGCCTCACAGCACGCTTTAGTCTCTTCTATTTGCTCAGTTGCAATGTTCTCTCGCAACTCTCCCCTTGGTATGCCTAAGGTGTTGTAGCGAAGAAGTCGTGGTGGAAACGACCATGGCACATCGAGAAGTGCCGACGTGAGAACAACGCATGATGACAAAGATTAAATAGTGATCAGAAAGAGTCTCCTCCACGGAACACCATTTCATCGTAAAACTATTACTGTTTTTGTTTTCATGTTTTTTTATAGGAGTTCTGGTGAAAGTACGAATGTGTACTGTTTAAAAGATAGCTTCCTTTTCTTTTGTTTCTTTCCTACAATGCGATTTACACTGTTCTTGTGTCAAAATATGTGCGAGTAGGGTTTTACTGTATGATAAAAACCCGAAACTGTGAACAGATAAAAAAAGACATGCACGCACACCGTCTCAATTTGTACTCATTCTAAAACATACTAGGAGCGAGCTTCAGGAAGAACTCCGATGTCGGAATATTTTTTTGTTGTTGTTGTTTTGTTCTAGATTACGAAGTCAAACTCAAAATTGAAAACTTGACTGTTTGCATTGCACTCAAACGTTCATGCGTGCATACATGATCAACCTAAGTTGATCACATATGCACAGTCGAAACACACCATTAGATTCGCAACGTCATATCCTCTCACGTGGACGCACGGTCGGTACCATGCATCCACCGATGACGATCGCGCATATTCCTCCGACTCCGAACTTTCCGCTGGCTTTCGTTTTTCGCACCGCTGAAAAAACAAAAACAAAAAAAAAAAAAAAGAAACCAAGCTTTCATTCCGCTTCCATCTGCGCGAGAATGACGCCTGGCGCGAGAGCTCAGGCTCGTCGTCGCGCAGCTCGCGAATGTATGGGCATGGACATTATTAATGAAGTCGTTTCGACGTCTTCTCCACGTCCTTCTTTCACCCTAAGACAACAACGGGCGCCGGCCAAGCTCCCAAGCTCTTAAATTCGGTGCTGAATATTTCACGGAACATTGTCCGCGCACTGAGGCTCCGTTGCCTTTGGCTCCCTCGGGAGACGCGTGGAGTTTATCTATATAGTGCCCTCGTTTTTGTTTTATGTTTTTCTTGTTTGTTTGTTTTTTTCGTGAGAACTAAGCTTTGTTCCTTTTTCGTCCGGATTTCTCGGGTCTCTCGGCTCTTCGTGCCAAACAGTGCTTGATTTTTCTCTGCGTCGACGGCAGCGAGCTGCTCTCTCGTCTCTCGGGCACCACGATACCCGCGAGCCCACAATGAAGAGGAGCTGACGGTCGCGCGAAAATGACCGGCCCCTTTTCTAATCAAATGTAATGATATAGGCTCTCGCCAAAAAAAAACTTTTCCACCTCTTTGTTTCGCGGTTTTCAATGAAAGCGAATCTCTCCACGGGCATCCCATGTTTTTTCCCGTTCGCCTGGGGAAAAACGCAACAGGAAAATCCCCACGGCTCCGTTCCATTGCGTTCTTATGGAGAGGCTCGGCGACGGTTGTATTTTTTAGACCCCATGGGGAATATTCCGACAGCAATTACGCGAGCGAAATTATTGTCTTTCGAACTTATTCTTGATTGTTTGATTTCCGCGTAAGGCTTGAAATGGAAATATTATTCTTTTCGCTACCGCTCGAGCACAGGGAAACAATAGGTTAATTTCAAACTGCGTTGAAGGTTTTACTATTTGACATTGATTTGCGCTTATACTGATGAAATATGTCAGGGAAGAATAAATTTGGCCGACTCAGAATATTTTGCTTATTCTATATGAAAATAGAAACTGAGAAAAAACTGTCGCGCAACAAAGTAATTATTTTAAGGGAACTGCAAAAGCAAAATCTCCTCATTCTGATCTTTCTATTGTTTCAATAAGAACATTTTAACTTAAAAGCAATGTTCCACTGCAGCACTGAAATATCAAACAGGACGTTTTTGGATTACAAGACTTGGCATTTTCGTGAAAATTGTATTTCTTTTATTTTTTGTACAAATTCTGTGACCTCAGTTGACGCTATTTCATGAGTGGAAGACAGCGGATAAAACAAATTAATATTGACCAACAATAAAAAAACGAGAAATATTGATTTAACAATGACATTATTACAACAATCACATTGATATCTTGCTGTCAGGGCATGAGCTCAAACATTGATATGGTTATTACTTTTTAGTTTAATTGGAAACGAATCTCATGAATCTCTAAATTACGTGCCCAGTTTTAAATGTGTATATCTGCTGTCGGTGCCGTGTGAGTTTCTTTTAAAAAAGGAGAGTTTAATACAATTGTTACACGGGCATATTTAACTGAAGTGACGCTGAACCACAGTTAGCGCACAATACTTGCAGACAACATTCTGCGGCTATGCTTTTGAAAGTTATGGGCGAACATGCGCTTGAGCATCTCGAGCACGTACCAAAGCTGTGCACGAGCGCCTTCACTTCGTGTGAAATAGCTGTCCAAGAGTATAGTGCGGTTACTGCGGTCCCGCGTAACAGCAGTTAAAGCTGACTTAGGCACGGGTAAGGGTGCTCTTGTAACAGGTGTAAGTCGACCTTATTGACGGGGTATTTAGTATATTGAAAAATATATATTTTAGGTTTGTTCTGAGGAGAGGTATGCTTATTTTATACGGCTTTAATATTCAGCGAAATCCTCCATAGCTTGCAAACAATAAAAACTAAATATGCACTTCCTCATTTCCAAACGACTAGTTTTGCTCCTTCTCCTTCAATAGAAAGAAAATATTAGTTAGAGACATGACTCGAGTTCAACCTAATCTACAGTTTTAAAAAAAGATTAAAGTTTTTACCATCATTCTTTTTATAATACTTACTGTTACAGTTTTCGTTAATTGGGTCGAAGCTGGAGTTTTGCTCTTTGGATCAAAATTGTGCACATACAAGGAAAGCGATGATTGAAAGTGTTTTGATGCGTTGTTTTCACTTTTTTCTTGTGATCTTTATACGTGTCACTGTTTAATATGTATATTTGAGAACAATACACTGACGCAGTGGCATTATTTTGAACTGAAGACGACGTGGGTGATATTTGATGTTTTATATTAATGCCTTCACAGGTATATTTCTTGACCCCTTAACTTACGTCACCTAATGATGCTTATACGAATGCATTGTGAGTCGAATTTTTGCGGGTTTCTTCAGCTTTTTATTTGCATCAAATTGTTTCACTATTAACATTACTTGTAAACACCACCTGCATAACGAACTCGAAGCAAAAATGCTGAGATTTTTTAACAGATCTAACAATTTGACATAAATAAACTGTATGGCATAAAATGAACTGACAAGTGCTTTATTTCTCACACTTCTAAAATGTTATATTATTCAGTTTAAAGGGTTCAATTGAGATATTTATATTTAAATCAATCAGAGATTTCGTACAAAACATCAATGTTCGCGCTGGAAACTTCGAAAGTTGGCATGCAGATGTCATGCAGCTTCATAAGTCAAAGCAACGGGGAAAAAAGAAAAAAAATCACGCTAGTTAAAGCAGTAATTGTGATGGCGAAGTCTCACTCACTCGTAACATCGCTTTTCATTATCCCAGGAAAAAAAATGCTGCCAAATGCAGTGCTCCTCGACATATGCACACATCTACTATACATACGATTTTTTTTCTCTTACCTAAATTAGGTCAGCCACGAAATGCGGGTTTCCTGAGCACGCTCGCTTTCGTGCTCTGCGCCAAATGCTATGCTAAATCGTAGGTTTAGATCCACATTAGCGTCGGTTCTGTAAGCAACGGGATTAGGTCTTCCTCCGAACTGGGCGTGCAAGATTTACGATACTGCGGATCGAAGACTCAACCGTCCAGATCCTTCCGCACTTTCCCGCAGCCACGAAAACACAAATAAACCTCATCCACACACAGCACACGCACGCACACACACACACACACACACACACACACACTCATATACACACACATACACACACACACACACACACACACACACACACACACACACACGCACACACACACACGCACACACACACACACACACACACACACGTACGCGAAAGCAAGAAAAATACGGACAAGTAAGCCACTCGTAACCTTTTATATCCGTTCGAGCACGTGGGCAGCTGCCACTTCTACTCAGTGCCCTGGAGAAAACTGACTACGAACATTGGGAAGAAAATGGACGAAGGTCGCTGTCCTTGAGAAAGCAGCGGATCCGCGAGTGTTATTTCAGGCTGTGTCGACTGGCGTAAGGAGAGGAAGGTCGGCTAATTTATTCCTCTCACGTGATTAAAGAATTCAATCAAATGTTAGACTGTGCACTGTCCACTTTATTTTTGTATCCATGTTTTAATGAGGAACAATAAAAAAGTTAAAAAAAAACCTAATGAAATTTTTTTGTACTTCTAATATTGTTTATTGCCAAAAACTGCAATGTTTTTCAAGTCGTGCGTGGTTTCCAAGCGTCCAAAGAGGGCAAATGGGAGGAAGTTATTGTTTAGTTATTTTGATGATTGTATCAAGGCGTATTTACTGGATATCATTGTACCGTTTGGAAAGGAAGCTTCTGAAAGCTTCAGAGTGTGCCAATGACGTTTTGCGAAGAGTTGTAGCTTCTTTAGCGCTACAGCTCTTTGCAAGACGGTGTCTGCCCCTATAAAAATGAAATGAAGCTTTTTTCGTTTTTGTTTTTGAGTTAGTTTTGACATTGGCTTTGATTACTTTGATGTATGTTGAGATTTATCTGTTGTTGTCTAACCAGCTTTTATATAGTTCATAGCGTATAGAAAGAAGTACACAGTCGTAATACGACTGCCAGCGTAGATTATATACAAAATACGTGTTTCAGTGATTCAATGGCGTTTATCAGTTTAGACTTCCTCAAATCCCATAATGCCTCGGCGCCTGACATTTTGTATTTTATTGAATACGTTTGGCAACTTCTGAAGTTGTCTCTCGGGAATCATCAACTCTTCTACGCTTAATCCTTCAGTGTTTGTTTGATTTGATCAAAATTTCAGAAATGACGAAGCAAGAGTTCGTCTCGGGCCGGGGATAAGAAACAGGCACGCTCTGTCCTTTGGGAACCTTTCATTGTTATCTTTATTGAGAACTTAATCCACCACACTCCATGCCATACAGAACCCAACCGGTATTCGTGTTTATACAACGGAAAAGCAGAAAGGAAACGAGAAACGCGAATGCAGCAAGCTGGCCACTTCGGTAAACAAGACCATTATTTTCGGAGAACCCGCACCCTCTAAATCCATCCAGACAGAGGGATAAAGATCATACAGGACAGAAACTCCCGCGTTCGAAGTTTTTCCACCGTGTCGGTTCTCCAAGTCTTCAAAACACGGCGAGAAACATTCACTCTGTAGAAGTATGATCCTCGGCACAAAGCGCTCCGAGCGCGCGCGCGCCCTAAAATGAGAATTTAGCTTACAGCTGCTCATCTCCGTGCTGGTAGAAAAAACAAAATCGCGCCACAATCCTGTTAGTTCGCACTTTACTTTCGTCTCCCGTATGTTTACAAAAACGGAACAAAAATTGCCGGAGGGTCCCCTCCAAAAGGACGTAAAACAAAGGAATATGTGAGGACTTTACGCGGAGTAAACGCAACCAAACTGAGCTAAAGGTAGCGCGAACAGAGCGAGAAAATGGAAAAAAAAAGAAGTCAAAAGATGTTTTATTCAGGATCTCTTCTATTGTTTCGGACGCGCTCTTTTCAATGGGGCTGCCGCAGCCGCCACGCTTCCAAAGGTGCCTGTCCGGAATGCTTCCGTTTTATTTCTGTTTTTTTTTCCCATTCATAATTTATCTTCCCCAAAAGCGACGTGTTTCTTTCTTCCCTGTCCCACTCTCATGCGGCGCTCTTTTCGGACGCGCCTGCTTCGCCCTCGCTTTTCTTCGTACTGCCTGTCTGTCTTTGGCTGGCTGCTATTCTCAATAGCTCGCCAAAGAACAAAAATCCCCCTCCCCCCAAGTGGTGTCAGTTTTTTTTTCGTTGCTTTCGCCGAAAAATTTCCGTCGGTCCATTTGTCTGTCTCTGTTTCACCGCAAAATTTTAGCCTGTTCTATTTTTTCTTTTTCCGCGCCGTTTGTTTCCCAAATTAATTCCCGCGATTCCGTGCCCACGACGCTTTCATTCGTGGTTCTTGCATTCGTTCACAGTAAGATTTTTTGTTTACTTCATTTCTTTCGTGAAGTCCGTTTCTTTCCCGTCCCTTTATGCGGCTATCGCACGAAGGCGTTGTTATTCACCACCGGTTCGAGTAATGGCGCTTGTAAATATCGTTCCTAACAAAACATTCCAACAGCTGGAATACATTTAGTCCTGATTGGCGTTTTGTTTTTGCCTTTTAGAGACGCGGTATGAAGGTCACTCTTCCAATTATTAAGATATAGTTTTGTGTACCGCATAGCACCGTCAGGTTGTAAATAATTTTCTAGAACGAACAGTCGTAGATCGTGTGTCTCATATTCAGTTCACATATATCTTGGTTATGTGAACATCGGCTGTATGCGCTTCAGCAGGGTGCTTTAACAAAAACTACTCTAAGAAATGAGCAGCCCAGGACAAAATAATGGGAAGTAACGGCTAAGATAAAATATATTAAGGAGATAGGAAGCATTCAAGCCAATTGTTCAGAGTCCTATTTCATTTCAGCTCCACAATGTGTGCCACTAAAAAAAGCAATCCCTTAAAATGAATCCCGTAAAAGCTTAAAATTTCAGAATTATAATGTAGCATACTATTTTGTGAATCATAAGATGCTCAATGTAAACGTTTTAAACTTTCTGTCCAGTTGCCGCGGTGGAGCTACAAAGCCTCTCTGAAATCAGTTCCATAGCAAAGACAATTGCGTACTGTGCGGTTGGGACGCAATCCTGATCGACGCAAAAACTAAGCTACACATTGCGATTTTTTTTTGTTTGTTTGTATTGATGCGTAATTGCGCCTGTGTTACAGGTGCCCGGTGGTGTACTTCTAATGCAGTCACCCTTTTATGCAGAAAATATGTAAGCGCTAATGAAGAAATTGAACTCCAAATAATTCAGTCATTCCTTTAACCACGGAGGAGTCAGAGATCTCTGGTCAAGTGTTTTTGGCCAGTCGGTACGGTATAGACTCCTTTCAGAAAGCAACGTGCCTATTATTAGAAGGTCGGGACCCCTGCACAATAGCCGAACAACTGCATCGAGGAACGTGCAAGTCATTACATATTATAGTGAACGCAGGAGGGCGGCCAACACTACGAGCCGACGAGCCAATCAGACAGTGTCGAAAGTGCAACGTCACAAAGCTTATCACCTTTGTCTGTGATAAGCTTAGTGATGCTTAGCAAAAAAAATGTCCATCTCGTTGCGGAGCTTCACTATTTTTCGCTTTTTGTAAAGAATTGAAATATGTGTTGGTTTATTTTAGATCAAATATATCTTATTTTATCAAAACGTACATCGTTTTGAGCGCCAAAAAAAACGCTCTTTTTCTGGCAATTAAATGTGGTAAGCACTACTTCGCGCGGCGTATAAACAATGCGCAAAACTTTCACTCCCCCCCCCTTTCTTTATATGTTATTACTATAGACCGTTCCATTAGGGTCATAGCAGAGAGGGTCATAGAGAGAAAAAATGCCCTCCCCTCTCACCCCGCATGTCGTCTGCTCCGCCGAGTGGGCTGTACCTAGCATCCGGCTGGCGTGCAAACTCGGTATAGAATCGCATCATTTTGTAAATTTCAGCGCAGATGCGCAGATTTTGGTATGCCAGTTACCGTGTAATACTATGCTAGATAAAAAGACTAGCAGGGTCCAATTACGCTGTTGCCTGCGTGCACATAAAAAAGGAAAAACTGTGTCAGGTTGGCCGGTCCATCTGGCAAAAAAGCAAATCCGGTTGCTGTACCTTTTTTATTATACAAAGTTCGTACTGCTGTAGGTCTTTAGCGACCATGAGTGAAAGTCTAAAATAATAAATAAAAACGTGCTCTCCTGCCGCAATACACGCAGTAGTTGAGGGTAGTACTGCCGGCTGACTCAACTGCTATTTGAGTAACGAAAAAAATATATTCTAGTTTATCATTTACCGAAATAGAACAACACAGAGCTATAGGCTGATTTTGGAGTAGCCATAACTATTCTAAGAACGCGAACCACTTCACAGCCGCAGCCACGAGCGAGAGTTCAATGTCCTCGTACAGCCCGCCGGTACAGCCCAAGGATGGAGAATGGCAACCTCCCGGTTTGTCGTCTGCTAGTGGAGTTCGGGCGCGTGCCCTATCTCTCGTTTTACCCCGCCGAACCCGCTGAATTTCCCGGATGTATAGAGAGGGCGCTGTTGTCGACCAAAATGGTGCCGCCCAGAGAGCGCTAAATGGAATCAAGAAGGAAGTGGAAGCTCCTCCCACCCCTGTCCACTTCAGTGGAGCAAACGGTGGAGATGAGGTCGCCTCCCTCGAGTGTTCGCTCTACTAAAGTGGAAAGAGGTGGGAGGAGCTTCCACTTCCTTCTTGACCTGTCACCGACTATAGTCAATCATCGTAGCGTCGCCTCAGCATGCATCAGCATCGCAACAGCACAGCCGGCACCGTCTCACAAGAAGCGCGACGCTGGCGTTCGCGGCGCCGCTAAGACAGACGCATCTGCCGCTTTGCGGCCTCTCTTGTCGAGCTTTAGGGTGTTTAACACTTGGGTCAGGTCGGGGGTCCAGAAAGCGATGACGTCATGAGCAGGCCTTATCTTCTAGGTGGTACCGACAGAACTCGAGCGATCTGGAAAATAATGCTATCCTGGGGCGCATGAGACAGACACAATGCGAAAGCTCGTCGATATGGCGTCCTGCGAGATTTCGAGTCGGAGGTATACGTTACTTGAAACCGCCCCATTGTGCTTCATTAGAAAGTCGTAATGTAACAAAAAACACAAAATGTTTTTTGTTTTTCTTTATAGCGAAGTTGTTTCTGGATTGGGTTCCGTAGATTTTTCATGTGCGCCAACATAAACTCGCGCGCCCTCTCTTTGTCGTCGTTCCAAGCGCTTACGTGCTTAGTTTACTTCGCTCTCCCGGGTGGCGGTCCCGTCGCGCGTGTCTATTTCCGCCGGGTGGCGGTCCTGTCGCGCATGTCTAGTTTCCTTTGGCTCCTTGGGAAGCGATAATTCGTACCTTTCTTCAAAATTCTAGTGTCACGTCTTTGTCGTGTGTTAAATAGCTCGCTGGTCATCCAGCTTCACAAAACAAAGTGGCCGATTTTTGAGTCACGCAAATATATTTTTTGGGGGAAAGCAATGACGCTTTTTGTTTAGCTCACGGGACAGTGTGGCGCGACATGAGCGGCAGCCCAAGTCTGGGAGTGCCGTTCACCCCATGTTTAATCATCAATATTCCACTCGAGCGCGGGATCGGAGGCGGTCCTTCAAATAAAAGCTACGCGACGAGGAATTCAAAGTCGATTTTTCACTCTCAATAATGGAGTCTGTCGATTATCTGTTGGGCAGAAGAGAGGCGGACGCCGTGGCCGGTTGAGCCTTCGTCTCGGCCAGGTATTCGTACACTGGCGTTTTCATCGAAGATTCGATTACGAGTCTTCGGTGCTCACTCCTCCAGTGTTGGAAGAAGAGGAGAGAAGGAAGAAGGGGCCGACGGCCGAGCGGCGACAGAAAACGATCGAACTCTCAAAATCGAATCACAACTGAGAAGTGGAGCAGAGAGCCTTTCTGGGCTTCGGAGATCGAATTTTATATTTCTGAGCCCCTAACTTTCGCCGAGATTGGGAACTCGAAGAAACAATATCTACAAAGGCAAGAAAAATTGTTTAAGCTACCGCCTAGCAACATGCCTTGGGTTTATATTGTCGGGCTTGCGGTGTTTTTTTATATTCGATTCGATTACTATGAAATATAGAAGGATTGCTACTGGCACGTGTTATAAAAATGACTGCAATAATATTGCACCAATATTTTTTGTATTCTCCACACATAACTAGGAAAGATAAAAACCTCGCAAAGCACTAGTTCTAATATTGCATAAATAATATAGTATAAAGCAATGCAAGAGTAGCCAAGACGCCATTTTTAGCCGTAAATGTGCCGATAGCAACTATAGATCTATCACCCACTTGCGCTATCAAAGTGCGAAGCTCTGATTTTCAGAAACCAGTATTCTACATAAATAAACCCTACCCTTTGTTCTACGAGTTTTTTTTCTAGCTCAATACTGGAAAGTAACCAAATGTTAAAAACAGGCAGTTTTTTTTTTCACAGTTAGGTTTTACGAATTGTGATCTTCTCAACTCGCGGAACACATTGTAGTTGTTGTTCTCACCATAAAATAAAACATGCATCCATATAAGAGTGAAAATGCATCTCGATATGGGCATCAAAACTTCGAAGAACAATATTTGATGTATGGTCGTCAAAGGCGCGTCGAATTGCTTCCAACTTTCCGGAATACGCAGCTCAGTTTTGACTAACGTTTCGTATTTGTTTCGATGCCCGAAAAATACTATGAACGACCCGTCACTAATACTGAAAAGTTCGGGCTGTGCGCTTGGTTCTTTATTTTACATATCTGGCTGCATGAGTGATTTCTAAACAACTGCACACGATTATTCCGTTGAATAACAATATTATTCGAGAAGCAGACGACTAAACGTGTTACTTTCCTTCGTCATACTTTTCTCCTTATTGTTGAAAAAGGCATTTTCATCTGGAAGACGCCGTTTACCGCCGAGTTGGTTCGACCCCAGAGTCGATCCAAGAATACTGCTCACTTTCTTTTTCTTCTTCTTTTTTAATTTTTCTTGATTCCCGAGTTCTGGCTTTCTGTTTTGCATAATGGGCTCATTTTGGGTCTGATTGTCTCAGAAAGCGTTTTCCGCTTCCCTCTGCACTCGCGTCCTGCCCTCACTTTTCATCGTTCGCCTTAATGTACGGCATAAAAACAAACAAACAAACAAACACACACACACATACTTTTCAGAGCTTTTCCTAAATCTCGCCGATTTACTCTTCCAGGTCTTCGAGCCGCAGTCCTTTGTGAGCATTTAGGTTTACTTATACACCAAGCTTTTATAGATATATATAGAGAGATTTTGATACTCTCAATTCCACTCGCCGCCGAGATACGTATTTTATTCAGAACTCGAGCATCACCTGAATACCGTCATTCTCTTAACAGGAAGAAAAAAAAGCACAAGTACAATGCTACAAATGAGTCGAACAAAAATCAGGATTTATTTCTTTTTTTCTCGATGAACATTACCTTTTGTCTCTCCAGACATTTTCAGACTTTCATGCTTTGGAATGTATATCGCTTCCAGCTCCGGAGACGTTTCATTAAATCCCATTTTTGAGTCGGCAGTGTTCTCCCGGTTGCGTCATTCTTTATTTTTAAATACCGTGCTTTTTCTTTTCGCACGAATAGCGGGAAAAGCTTCACCGATGGCTGCTTCTATCGTTAACATTTACGGCAGGTTTATTTGGACATTTGTGTAATGATTCTTTGTGCGAACGGACCAGGCGTGAAATTGTCTTTTGATTTACAGCCTTCTTCATGGCGTAATCCTGTATATTCACCACAAAAAATATTCTGGCGGGAGAGTACGAGAAAAGAGAAAGTTTGTGTGGAATTGCGCAAGTTTGTTTTTAGACGCATAGCATTTCTCTTAATCGATATTTGCTGGCTTCATGTTGAATACATTTTATTGATAATCTAGATATTCAAAAAACTTCCTATTCGATGGTATATTGCAGGCTTTTATCTAATAATTTTTTTATGTACATTCCCACTGAGGAATATACATTTCAAAGCATTCACTATGCACTATATTGCATTCATCTCTAAGCTGAGACCGGATGCTCTGCCTTCAGCGCGAGCTCGCTGGCTTCCACAGTGCTTTGGTTGCGCGTGCCTGCGCCTTCACGCTTGTGTTAACAAGGGCAGCAAGCTTGCGCCGAAGGCGGAGCTTCTACTTTCAGCTTAAGGGTGAACGGAATTAACAAAAACTCATTTGCACGAAAAAAACAAAAGAACGTCCGATTTAGATACAACAATAAAGACCAGATATACAAAACAAAACTTAACTACAATAGTAATGAACATAAATAAGTTAATTAGAGGTCATAACATCAAAATAACCAGTTTCTTGTGAATACATTTAGGTTAATGACTCCCGAAAAAAGATAATTTAAACAACGTCTACGATAGATTTTGGAAGGTCGTTCCAATCACAGATGCCACGTGGAACTGCTGTGTCTAGTATGTTATGTTCAATATCTGAAGAAAGCAATATATTTAAGTACGCTTCGATGAGTACAGATTGAATAGATTGCTCGTCACAAATTTTGAATGATGTTGCTATATATTTTGGACACCTGGTCGCAAGTTTGTGCTTGGAAGAATGGATCCTTAGAAACATATAGCCTATTTAAACTGTTTTCCCCATCATATATATATATATATATATATATATCATATATTGATTGATTGAATCCTTTTATTTAAAGGATGCATATACATGCATCCTTCAAATAAAGCTATTCAATCAATCAATATATGTATATATACATGATAAGGAAAACAGCTCAGAAAACACGAACTACAAAGAAGAACAAACACAACAGGACAACGCTGTACTCGCAACTGAAGAATTTTAATAAAATAAACAGACAGAAAAAAACATGCGTAGTATCTCAAAAGATTAAACAAAACAGAGGACCACACTCGCCGACCGTGAAGCGTGTCAGTAATCTACATTTCTACCCGTTCACTACGTGATTCACGTAGTGAACGGTTAGAAATGTAGATGATTGAAACGCTTCACGGTTGTCAAGTGTGGTCATTTGGTTGTGCGCTATATTTTAAGATAATGTGTATGCTTTTTTTTCTGTGTTTGTTTCCTTCATTAAAATTCTTTAGTTGCGAGTACTGCATTGTGCTGTCGTGTTTGTTCTTCTTCGTAATCCGTGTTTTCTTAGATTTTTTTCCATCATGTATAACGTCCAACAACTTGCCCAGTTCACCTCCTTATTAGGTGGTGAACTGGGCAAGTTCACCACCTAATAGTGTGCGTGTTCTGTCAACTATTTTTTCATCGTTTACTTTTAAGTTGTAACACACTATTTTATTCTAATAAATAACTAGTATTTCTTGTGGTATACATAAAGTAAATGGAGAAATGTTTCACACTGTCGATGTCGATCAAATGAAACTATGCATAAACATGTGCCAGACATCGAAAAATGGGGGCTAGCTTACAGGCTCTTAAATTTGCTAAATCTTAAGTTTGCTTAAACGTCTTGGTAGTTATTTTATATCTTCTTATCTCAGCGTTCAGATTCTGTTGAAGATCCCTGAATCCTAAAACTTTTTGTAGTTTTCAACGCAACCAGCATAATAATTATCATCGTCTCTGCTTGAGTAGCGTAACAAATATCAAATAAACTGCGTTCGGCAAAAGCTTATTCCTAAGACTGTCATGCGCGAAATGTTTAAAGGGTCAATTAAATCGATTTTGAGCTGGGACAAATGTTCAGATTGGGATTTTACTAATAACATATAGTCTAGTGGGCCAAAAGAAAGAGGGTACAAAGTCAAAAGCCTGCTTTTCGGTAAGAAAATTTGAAAACATAACACAACTATTTCGTACCTCCTTTCCTACGAAAGCTCTCCGCCTTTTTTTGTGAAACTTCCACCATACCCAAAGCACGTCTGCCGGCCCCAGCTTACGCATTGGACACGACCACTGTTTCACTATACCATCTTTATACTCCCTTTACCCCTAAGCTGACAGTGCGGCGGGAGCTACGCGCTTGCCGGACCAATCAGCCGCCTCTCTTTTATCACCTGACCAGATTCTCTGCGCGTGGGTACGCGCGAGGGAACATGATCACGTGAAAAATGGTAGAAGCGTGACTGGCGCAACGAGCATGTTGCTTCCACAGCACTGTCAGCTTGGGGGTGGGCGTAGGATACTTGCGAGCAGTACTGTGGAAGCCAAGGACGGGAGAGGGGGAAAGCGACTTTTTTACGCATTTTGAGGGACGGGTTATTCTTCTAGGGGGAGAATGGTGAGGTGGGGCTACACAAACCAGGGTCCGAGCAAAAGGGGAGTTTCTCCTTTCCCTCCTCTTGAACTACTAGTGGTATACTCTCGAACCTGTAGCTTTGGCGACGCTGCGCGGTTCGTTTGTTATGAAGGAAGCTTAGAAGAAGAAAAAAATATAATTTCATAGCACCTTTTCACTTATAAGCTTTCTGAGGTCAAGAGTCCCTCTAGATTGCTCCAAATATAGCGTAATATTGTGCGTTCAATCAGCTTCCCAACTGAATATAATGGGAAAATACTTTCTACTCAAATTAGCCGGGCGTATGTCCGGAAAATTGGGCGTGTTCCACTATTTCGATGCACTTTTGTGTTGCATTTTTGATGAAAATTTCTGGCGTTACTCCTGTGCGTTACACCTTTT
The DNA here is from genome assembly GCA_037355805.1 of Ixodes ricinus. Classification (NCBI taxonomy): domain Eukaryota; kingdom Metazoa; phylum Arthropoda; class Arachnida; order Ixodida; family Ixodidae; genus Ixodes; species Ixodes ricinus. Next base: position 369,240 of record JAZHYW010003581.1, on the reverse strand, counting down.
GGGGACCTTTCATTATATAGAACCCCAACATTGTATACAATCTGTGTAAACACACTAGCAAGTCACCAACCACAACAAAACTATCATCTCAAAGGCGAAAAAAAAAAGAAGAGATAGAGCTCGAAGACTGCCATTCTTAACAAACAACCGCTGCTTCGCCACAATACAAGTGAGCGCCTGTTCTTTTGGCTACCCCGCAGCGCACGCGTGCATAGCCGTGTTGCCAGCTCACAGCGTTCCCCCTCTCGACAAACAAACACACACACACACATACACGCACAGACACACACAATCAAAAAGGTAAACAAAGAATACCACAATAAGAAACCAAATAAAGAGGACGAGGAACCCTTGTCCCCTCTAAACACGCGAACCGGAAAACGGAGGCTCCTCTGCAACGACCGAAACCGCTGACGCACCGCCACCACTCGTCGGACGTCTCGCGCATAACAATCAGGGGTCCGGCGACAAGCGCCCGGCCATCGCGTTGCTTTTTCTGCGACGCGCTGCGCGGACCGCAACCCGCCACCGCTCGCGACGACTTCGGTCCCGCGCACGGCCTTGTAAACACGGCGGGGGGACCGCGGCCGTAATTGATTTGCCGTGTTGCTCGCGGGTTTGAGGTCCCCCTTGTCTCTGTGGGGCTGCGTCTAGTGGTGGTCGCTGCGACGTGGCGCCGAGCCGCTGTCTCGACCCCGTCTGTGGTGCGGCTCGCTTTAGGCCTGCAGCCGACGCTGGGCGGGGCGCCGTGTACTTTTCAATCGGGGTTGGCTGCGGATGTCCGTCATAACGCGGCGGGTGGCTGTCAGCGCGATAGCTGAGTGCGGGTGGGGCGGGCGTGCTCTATTGTGGTTTTCGTTTGGTGCATTTCATAAACTGCAGAGTCGGTCGGATCCGCTAGTGAGGCCGGATAGCGAGGTGAGCTGAGCATTATTTTATGTATAGGTTGACTGAATTGCCTAGGCTTGATCTGAAAAGGGGGGGGGGGGATGGGCGGCCGCGCGTTGCAGTCTAAAGTTTTCGTCAAACATGTATTTCACAGGTGGGTTGTACCGTGTGAAACCACAAAACTTAGCTACCTTTCTGTAAAAATAAATAGGGACAAAAAACTTGCCATGGTCAACGGTAAACAGCGACGCAGACGACTGAGACGAGTGGCGTGGCGCGTTTGGCGGACGTATTGATAGATGGCGCCTCTTCCTTCTTCCGGCCACTGGCTCCGACTTTCTTTAAAAACAAAACATAGAGTGCTGGCAACACTGTGGTGTATTAAAATTAATTTAATGTTTTTGTATTCACCTTTACGTTAAAATAAATGGGGACAATGTTAGAAAAACCTAAAACAACTAAAATTTCAATAACAACATAAAAAGCGATTGCAAAATGATGGCGCTTTTTGCAGCCGGAGGATTTCATCTGCGTGTCGTCTGCTTTCTTTCGGTGGTTGGCTATACCCAACTTTACTGGATTACCTCAGTTGTGGAACTCCCGCGGAGGCGGTCACCCCTCTCACTCACTTCAGTTCGCCTCCCGTAAAGCGCAAGATATCCTGACTCTATAAAAGTACCGCCATTGTTTGGTCGTTCCGCGGGCGCTCCTATTGGATGCCGGCTCCACGTCGCTATTTTTGGCTCATGGCGCATCCCACATCCAGAGGCGCACGCTCCTATTCGTCTGCTGTGGCTGCCGGAGACGCACCGCCATTTGCTAGCGCGCTCCCATTGGTCAACTGGATATTCCGGTGACGCGCCGCCGTTTGCAAGCACGCTCCCATTGGTCTACAGGAGATGCCGGTGACGCGCCGCCATTGCAAGCACGCTTCGTTTCAGCTTGGGTCCAGACGCAGCCGATGCTACAAGCGCGAGCTCTGGCTTCCAGCGTCCCTGCAAGCACGCGCGCCGTGCAGTACAGGCACTGTTCAGGGCACGCTCGTGCTTGTCACATCGGCTTCGTCTGGACCCAAGCTGAAACGAAGTACTAGATTGACGGCGACGCTCCGCCATTTTTGACTCGAGTGCGTCCCTGCATGAGCCAGCTTGGCGGTACTTGCTTATAAAATTCAAATTCATCCAGCGCTTTAGCTTCCCGTCGTTTAAAGCGCCACCTAGATTTCCGTTTCAAAACTGTGTGTTCCATAGAGTAAGGCGGAACGCCATCTAGATGCTATGCATCGAAATGTACGTATTTCATAGACTACACTGTAGTTACTATACGCAGCCGTCCGACGCGTCGAACGACGGGAGGCGAGCAGTTGGGGCAGAGGAGGGTAGTCTTCGTGCAAGCGGCGTCTATGAGCAGTTCCGTATAACTGAGCTAATCTAATAACGATTGGCCCCACCTTGGCGACTCCCGACTCTGCTCCCGACGCCATCTATCTGATACGAGTGCCAAACACGCCCCGCCACGCGATTGCTGTCGTCTGCGTCGCCGTCCGCTGTTGACCCTGGCAGGTTTTTTGGCCTTACCGTTTTTTGCATGAAGCGAGCTACGCCTCATAATTTTGCCAGCTAAAAGCCACCCGTGAATTACACCTTTGACGGTAGGTTTAGAGTGCGACGTGCTGGCACCGATTTTTAAGGCCCATTGTAAATCGAGCCTCGGCATTTCGGACACCCTATATTCTATAATCACTAAAAATTCGAGAAACGCGTGGTGTGGTGAGTACTGGGCACCTTTTTATCGTTTTGTAACGTGGTTAAAAGCTCTAAAAGACGAACACAAGAGAGAAAACAAACACGGGCGCTACTCAGAACTGTACTTGAAAAAAGAAGATAGAAGTACATATAAAACGAAATACAACTTTGTCTCACCCGCCCATCAAGAACACTTGCAATTGCATACAGCAACACCGGGAAAAAAGTTTGTCTCCTAAATATTGAGGCTACTAAGTCTTTCTAGATGTGGATTGCGTGTACCTTATCTGTGAACAACACATGATGTGTATTTATCTTTATGTAATGATTAATAAATCAATAAATGTTCGCCAATCGTGGTACGCCCTTAGTTCCACATCACCTCCGAACGAAATTCTCCTCTTCATGTCGTTAGTTTTGTGATACCACAGCCACGACACTTCGAACCAAGAATAAACGAGTCTGACATTTTCAACCCGCCGTACTTTTTTATTCGCCTTCAATATCGTGTAAGCAAAATGCCTGGCTACTTCAAAAAGCCCCTCCCCCCTTTCCCGGTGAACGACAAAGGGCAAACATCGGACCCGCGAAAAGAGGGGATCACAAAAGGGTCTATTTCATCGTCCGTCGACATGACTGACGGACCCCGAATCCTGGGGCGCCCGGTCCCTGCTTTTCATTGACAGCGGGTAAATATTTTGGCAGCGATTTAAAAATCCTGCTACGTTCCCCCTCCTTTAAAAGCAGCGGCATTGTCCCCGTCGCTTCGATCTCTTTCGTCGTGTTCAACACGCCGCGGAGAAGCGATGGGGGATACGTGTTCGCCCGATGAACGACGCACTCGCCTGCCACGGCCGACCCAGTCGACTGAACGCTTGTGTCTTGCTGTTGGCTTTAGATTGCAGCCAAACTTGGGAAGATCCTCGATGGTGGGCTTTGGTCGCATCTTTGCTTACGCTCAGCTGCGTGGTCCCTTGCAACTGTGCGTTTTTTTTGTTTTGTCTGTCCTAGGTTTGACGAGATTCAAGACGTGATGGCCAACCGCCATCTTCAGGCAGATTTGTGTCCTGCTTACTCACTGACCGTGCTACCCTTATTAGTAATCAGGTCTCGCAGAACGTATATTGCAATACAAAAGTTAGAGATAAAAAATTCTGCGCTGCCTCCTTCGCAACTTCAAATTTACATTAGTAAAAATAAAAAAAAAGAGAAATCCTCGACGATTATTGTTTAGGCGAAAACTCGACACAGCTCTAACTTCGGGTTCGGTAGATATCAGTCTACAATAACTTATTCTGACGCGGTACGACATAATCTACCTAAATTTTTTATTCCATGATCAATCCGATCGATGTGAATAATGAACCGATGCAAATGTCTATATATAGCCAACCGACTACGTTTTCTTTGCTAAAAAGCGAATATGTCGCTTTAAATCGGTATCAGTACCATGCAAACAAAGAAAACGTGACAAGCCTGCCATAAAAAAGTCTTCGCGCATTTCGGCGCAAGCAAGAACTCAAACATACTTTGTAAGACTACCGGACCTTTCGCATCTGATCTACCACGATGGCCTTTTTACATGTTTGTCTTTTTGTTTTTTGTAAGCATATACAAGGACGCTTAAAAGAATGCCGAGCGTGTGAAGTGAGATTAATGAAACACACATAAGCGCACACGCACCTGCCTCGCTCATTAGACAAAGGCCCCTTTCTCGTAGCTGCTTCTTGATTTGAAGCTCTATGTGTGTTGTTGTTTTCTTGCTTTTTTTTTCTTTTTACTTCGAGGCCGGAATTTTTTTACTATGGAGCAGTTGGCGTTTTCTGCAAGGAAATGAGAAAAGTTCTTTTATATTGTAACTCTAAGTAAGGTTTTTCTTTTTGTTCTCTTCCTTAACGGAAAGGAGGAACGGTGAACGGAGGCGCGGTGTAGCGCACTAAAGCCGGGCATGCCTCATTGAGGAAGGAAGCCTCCTAATGAGTCTTCCCAGTGTTGCCTCCTCCCCTTTTTTTCCCTCCTTCCTGCAAACGCGAGTGTTCCAAAGTAACGCCTTTGTTGGAGCTTCGAGTACCGCGGGAAAAAAAGGCGGGCATATTTTTCGCTTCCGTTTCAAATATTAGCCCGTCGTCGATTTTCGCCCTGCACTTTTAGCTTCGCGCGCGGATTTCCTTCCCAGTCTATTGGGTTAGGCTTAACGAAACGATATCAGAGAAATTATGCCTCGGCAATGCCTGCCTTCGGAAAGAGAGCAATAGGTTAGGTAAAAATAAAATCTGGATGGAGGTGCAAGTTGAAAGAATTTTTGCTTAAATTGGTTCGAGAGATATGCGTGAAATCTGTTGCGAGTTTCCTTCGACATTGCACACTATTTTCACATTCGGAGGATCGAGCGTACGCGTGAAACCTTTCAACAAACTTTGAAGCAACGCATCCTATCAATAAGATATGTTCTAATTTTGTATGCACTCTTGATTTTTACTGCCTGTATTTGTAGAACATTTAACATTTAAAAAAATTCTTGCTACCAATTTATTGTTGATTTCATTTTTATGGAAGTTGTAGCCATATTGAAAAACAGCGCGAATAACACTCGGACAAGGAGAAGAGAACACACAGGACGAGGCGCTGACTATCAACTATCTATTCAGAAGACATACATAGAAATTCACGCGAGGACTGCTTCTTCTTTTTCCTCTTCCACCAGTCATTCGCCATTAAGCGCGCAACATTTTAAATCATATCAAATTAAAACACACCAGCACATTAAAACACGCCAGCACAGGTATAAGTCATCGCGTCTTCTTCCTCCTTTCTTCTTTCTTCGATCTTCAATCTCGATCTTCAATTCTCTGGTGAACCCATGTCCAAGAAAACTATCTCACTCTCCACTAGGTTAACGGATGGTTGGCTCACGCACCCGGGTTTTAGTTTCGCTCTATGGTAGGCTTCTACTAACTCTTTCGATAGCTGATCTTTGTGTTTAAACAGCACGTTTGTGTCACTGAATCTTGGCTCACATCCACAATCACGGCAGTGGACAGCTAAATGGGAGTACGCGCTACCTTTTAATCAAGTGTGGTGTTCACGAGGACGAATGTTTAGGCAACGTCCCGTCTGACCTATATAAGAGTGACCGCATGATAAAGGTATTTCATAAACGGTCCCCTGTGCACAAGACACGAACTTCATGCCATGCTTGACGCGACATGCAAAAAGTTCTGGCTTACTTTTCCTGCCAGCACGCTTGTTAACCACGTTTATAATCCTGCTTAGTTTGTTACGCGCTGAAAAAATTACGTTGACCCCATACCTCGAAGCGACTCCCTTTAACCCGTGTGAAAGACGATGGATATAAGGTATAACGGTGACGTTCTTTTTGTCTATCTTGGCTTTTTCTTTGTCAGGTTTTCTGGAATCAACCTTGATGTACCGAGTCATCTTGTCACAAGCTAAAGTAATAACTGAGTCAGGAAAATTAGAGTTTCTGAGTCTAGCGACCTGTGCTGAGAAGCTTTCTTCCATCTTATGAAAACAGGTTTTTGTCAACGCTGACTTTAAGCAAGAATAAGCAATACCATTTTTACGAGCTTTGAGTGTGCCGAATGATAGTCTAGTAATTTCTTCGTGGATCTAGGGTGGTGCATCCAGCATACATGATCTTCTTTCGCGTCAACTAGGATATCTAAAAACTGGGTTTTGTACTCCTTAGGAGTCTCGGAGGGGAAGCGAAGTCCTAACCCTTCCTCCGCGAACGTCCTTAACACTTCACTCATTGTTCTGCAAAAATCTTTTTTCTCTAAGGAAACCAAGTAATCATCTACATACCTAACAACTTTTTTGGAATACCTTTCTCATGCGGTCACTCTTATATAGGTCAGACGGGGCGTTGCCTAAATATTCGTCTTCGTGAACACCACAATTCATCTAAAGGTAGCGCGTACTCCCATTTAGCTGTCCACTGCCGTGATTGTGGATGTGAGCCAAGATTCAGTGACACAAACGTGCTGTTTAAACACAAAGATCAGCTATCGAGGGAGTTAGTAGAAGCTTACCATATAGCAAAATGAAAACCCGGGTGCGTGAGCCAACCATCCGTTAACCTAGTGGACAGTGAGATAGTTTTTTTGGACATGGGTTGACCAGAGAATTGAAGATCGAGATTGAAGATCGAAGAAAGAAGAAAAGAGGAAGAAGACGCGATGACTTATACCTGTGCTGGCGTGTTTTCATTTGCTGGTGTGTTTTAATTTGATATGATTTATAATGTTACGCGCTTAATGGCGAATGACTGGTGGAAAAGGAAAAAAAGAAGCAGTCCTCGAGTGAATTTCTATGTATGTCTTCTGAATAGATAGTTGATAGTCAGCGCCTCGTCCTGTGTGTTCTCTTCTCCTTGTCCGTGTGTTATTTGAGCTGTATTTTAATATGGATTCATACCAACTAGCCCAACTTTCCATTCTGGAAGTTGTAGCCCGTGCCTTATTGCTGTCAATTATCGCATGAGGGCAGATAGCTTTTTGTATGTTTTTTATGAACGGATCCCATACCCTTTCTTCTATGTAAGGCCCTCTGTCACAAGTCAAAGGAATAGTTTGACTTTTCCGCAAACAGACCCTCCATGTGCCCTCCGCGGAAGAGATAAATAAATGTACGACTGATCAATATTCTCTACGAGATAGCTCTTCAAAGCTGTCATAAACCTGCTTTGTTAGGCGAACGAGGGGCTGCTGAGATTCCACTCCACATCTTTGTACCGGGTCCTTTCCGCGACGCTGTCCATTTTAATTTCGGGCGCGCGTCGAGAATATTCTAGGTGCTGCGTTGGCAATAAATTTCGCCTACCCACGCAGAGCCACACCGGCTCGAAGTGCGCTCGAGCATAGAGCCACCTCCTGCTAGGAGACCCACAGAGACTGTTTTTGAGCTCTTCGTGTAAGTTGCTACTTTTTTATGTATAGTTTTCGCTTGTTTTGCGTTTTCGTAACAGTTTTTCCTTGAATTCCTTATATAGTCGAATAAGCTACGTGATGTATCAATCTCGCGCTGCTTCTTCTTTCCACCGCTCTCTCTCTCTCTTCCACAACTGTTCTCCTTTTCCCATCCTTTGAACGAGATTAGTCGCCGTGGTATTCTGTCTCAAGAAAGGTCCCCATAAATCTCCCCCCTTTCTTTATATTTTCTCTCATCCCCCGCTCTTCTAGCTTTCTCAACGCAGTCAGGAGTTTTTCTTCTTTTCTGCCTCCGCAAATCTTGAGCTTTTTCGCACACTCTTTTCTTTTTCTTCTTTTAGCTCTCGCTGCAAAAGGTGGCTTGGAAATAAACGGAGCTCTCCTTTTTCCTCCGGCATCGTGATTTTGTCTCTCTCTCTCAGCTTCTTTCTCATTTTTTCTTTTCTTTTCTTTCAGGTTCTCGGCATTTATCAGCTCTTGGAAGGCAATTGATCAGCGAGGCGCCACCGCGAGAGGGTGTCGCCTCCTGTTGCGCAATTGGCAGACGTTTCTCTCAAGCAGGGAGTGCTTTACAATTGGATGGAGTCGGACCGACTCAAAGCCAGCACTGGGCTGCGGAGAGATTGCCTTCTGTTCCGCTAATCAGGTGAACAATAGGCGCGGACTGTCGCTGTTCCCTAAATTGGCTCCTTGTTTTAGCCGTTCTCGCCCACCTCTTGCTTCGCCCCTTTCCCAAACTTCCAACGGGTGAAGAGAAAGCCTGTCTAACAAGCCGATGGCTCCCTGAAAAGCGAGAGCTGCACTGGTTTGGACAATGTGGAGTTGGGAAAGGCCCCGCCACTTTCCTTTTAGGCCTAGAAACTCGACGTGCTCTCCGCGGCGAAAAGGGCTGCGCAAATTTTTTTCTGTATGACATTAAATATCTTAAGTGCAAGGCTTTGCTACATGTGCAGGTATACTAGGTGCGGATGACGTTTAGTCACTACAAACTTTTCCGAAACTAGATCGAACTAATCTAGGCTTAAAGAAGCGCTCGCAATATGTTTTTTTTCTTTCTTTTTTTTTCGGTCAGGGGAAAAGTGTAGATGTTGGCAAAAATGTACTCCGAGAAAAATATCACTCAGCTTAATTACAGTTTGTTCATTTTAAAAGTAACACTTGCCTCAATATTTATTTAACAGCCTTCTAATTAAAATTCGTACGGCGGTATTTTTTTATTGGTAAGCGTTGGTTTAAGGTGGTAGATTATTAAGACGTTACTTTACGCCTCCTTACTAAAAATGGAATATTAAATTATGTTTTTTTTAATTAACTTAGAACTCTGCAGAATACTAGAACTTTTTTGCTCACTTTTACATTACCAAACTTTGTGGCCAGGAGTGCAACTTTTGCCTCTATAATCTTGCTCTCATTAATTATGCGCAAGAAGAGGTATGCTACTTCCCTTGACTTCTTTACATCTTTTTCCATACTTTTCTTGTGGAAAATGCAGTGGTCAAGGGCCTCTCATTCTGATATCAGAATGTGGTAGTTTTTACTGGCGTACTAAAAACCTGATTTTTGCGTTCATGCTAAAAAAAAATCTATTTATATAATACGTGTTCATGATAAAAAAAAAGATATTTTATATAATACCTAAAAAAGAAGCACAAGACCGAAAGCTGACACACGAATGAGAAGTACGTTTGAAAAGCAGAAAGCCGACTCCCTTTATGTCTGCAATGTTTAAATAAACCTTAAATGCAAAAAAAAAAATTGTCTGAATTGGTTACGCAGTTTGGGGTTGTCAAGTGGTGGTCATTGCGGTTCTGGTATCTGTATTCTTGGCTGCAGCCACCGTCATTACGTCCAATGTCTCCAAAGCATCAAAACCCGAGCAACTACTGCCGCACTATGGGCAACCTGCTCCCCTCAAATGTCAGTATGGCATACCTAGTGAGCCGTTCCTCACCATCGCAATTAATTCTGATGCGCTCTGCGGCTGCAACAACGTGAAACCACGAACCCTCCACAATTTCTTACTCAGAAGTGTCTATCAGAAAATTCTCAAAGATCATGCTTTGAATTTTATTCGATGTGCCACAAAAACATAATAGAGAGTTTTAGTGAACCGTCTTTTTCACACCCGATACGGCATAGATGGTACGCACTGCGCGTATGGGAGTCTTCTGAGGAAGCGCATGCGCACTTCGTACCGGAGAGCCCAGCGTACCGTATCGGATGTACAAAACCGGTTCCCTTAAACACTCTAATATTGCCTTCAGGTCTTATACGGTTAGAGAAGCTTGACGTGTCGCATCAAACGTTCTCACCCCAGACGCCCGTCTACTAGAGGCTGGCGCCGAAGCGGTGAATTGCCTCGCCCGTTCGGACCCCAAGGACCCAGTAACAATCCCGGGCTCGGCTCAACGGCCACTGTCCTCTTTCTCCCGGACACGGGATAAGCCACAAAAAGACAGGGGTAGGTAGATCTCAATCCACGAACAGACAGCTGAGGGTATCGGTATCAACCCACGGATTCTTCTTCGTCTAGACCCCTATTCGGGAGGAGATCGAGGAGTCGTGCTCCCTAGAGGCCACCTCGGGAACGAACGCTGTGTGGCAAGCAAAACTCTCCGTCCGCAGGCATTAGTGCATTCGCTGCCATGGAAGACTACGATGCAGGCTCGTGAAAGCTGTGTAACACTATTCTTTTCCTCTTAGACGCATCTAGATACAGGTACTCTAGTCCCGTCTTGCGTTCAATGTCATCGAAGTCCTCTTGGAAGGCAAAACAAGCGCATGAGTGGCCACACGCGTCGTGTCGGCCGCACGCGCTGGATCGTACGTGGCCGGCGCGGCGTCCGTGTTCTTCTGAATGATTCACAAAACACGCACAACTTTTAAGTTACCCTGACTCTTGCGACAATCATGGACGACATCGGCGAAAGCAAGCGGTGTCTCGTTGAAGGAGAGGACGTGCTCAACTGCGATCATGACAACGAGTGCAGCGTTGCACCAGAGCAGACGGCGGACAGTGTCCGCATCGTCGGCCACGTGCTGCAGTCCTCCGCGCTGCATACTTTACCCGGTTCAAATGTATGCTTCGAGCCCCGCGGTACGCAGCAAGTGTGCACCATATCCGCTATAAACAAATATGCAACGAGCGCGGAAACGACGCCGCGCACGCTAGGCGAGTGCTGGCATCGGAGTTGTTTGCCACACAGCGATTGTTTGTGGTGATGATGATGATAATGAAACTGCGCTTCCTATAGTTCGATCTCCTCGCCAATAGCTTGGCCTGCCCGGTTTGAGTGATGTTGATCAAAGTAGTCCGTGAGGGTCCCTCGGGCACGCAAAAGTCAAGGTAAGCCCCGACCACTATCTTTAATTAAAAAAAAAAAAAGGTGGCGAGGGCGAGGTTTTGATGGCTTCTCTGAAAGTTGTTCTTAAATATTAGAATCTAGAGGGCGAGTGGGCAGCTACAAACTGGGAAATGTTGCCCACAGTCTGCCTCTCGTTTCGCATCGTATTTTTCATTAGCAGCTTGTTGCGTGAGATGCATTAATCTAAAATTCCTTTTCGGCGCAGATTTAGTTTGTGGATAATAAGTAATAGAAGGAGTCGCCTTATTGTCGTCTGTACCCTAGGGAAGCAAGGGTATCATATCCAGGAGAAACAGCGAAGTACCTAATGTAAAATAGCGAAGTGATACTGTAAAGTAAAACATGTTGACAAGTGAGCGGAAATTTAGTGAAAAGCGGAAAAGTAGTGATTGATATTAATGAATACAGTTCCTTTAATATCTAGCATTACACTTGAAACATTAATTATTTTATTTAAAAGACTCGCATAAAATAGTTAAAATATTTAGAAGAGTATGATGACCAATCCCAGGAAATGACATTCATGTTGAGTAGGTCGAATTACCAAAACATTTTCAGTTTTGGACACCGCAGTGCCGGACGCATCAGCTGTTTGTTAATTTTTTAACGCATATTGTATCACGATTATTCAATTTTGTTCTAAGCAAGTATTTATTCAAGTATAAAACTTACGAACAGTGCTAACCGGAGAACTCATCTGTCGTTTTTGTTTTTAATATTTGCCACGCGCGTTACCTCGTAGGAAAATACTCCTTCACGTGTAAGTAATTCCCCAAAACGTAAAGCGCCGTCCTTGCCTAACTTGACATCCCCCATCAAAAAAGATTACGGACACAAGTGACACGAAATAGAATTAAATCCCCTGTTACTTTAGTGCGTGGAGCTACAACAGCTATTTGGCTACATCCCCAAATACGCCATTACGCCGCGTGTTTTTTTTTTTTTTCGGGTACACCTCTCTTGCCATAAAAATATTATTTCATCTACTTGAAAACTTTGCGCCTGTCTTGGAGGTTTTTGCAACTTAAAACGCTTCTTTTTAGCACTTCGTCGTACACGGTGATAACTTTTGACTTGGAAAGAAGCTCCGTGCTCGTCCACAAACGTTTTTTTCCCCCATCGTTTTCTTTTGTTTCTGCCGATTTCTCTCGACCCGCTTTCCTTTCCTCGTGCTATCTCATGTCCGGGGTATCACCTCAGCGTGTCCCCTACACAACGTTCCGTTCCCTGTTATCGCTGCGGACACATCGCCTCGGGATCCCCTGGACAGCTTCCTTTCTTCCCGCCTTTCCCCTCCTTACTCAATTTACTTTTGTGCCCAAAATATCTTATTCTATTTTCTTTTTACTGATTTATTTTTCCCCATCGGAAGCCAAGAGAGAGAACCTCACCTCCTTCCTTTCAAACGAGTTGCGCTGTTACACAGCAACGCTTTTTATTTATTTTTTGCCGACATCCTACATTTAGTTTGTTTAGTCGTTTATGTTTTCTGGTTGTCTCTTTTCGTTTGCAAGTGTAAGACGGTGTAAAGGGGGTTTAGTAATGGGGTACGACATCTGCCTCGCTGCCGTTGTTGACCAGCGGCAATAGGGGCGCGACTTGGAAAAGGTCAGAAATCTCTCGGACCTCGGGGGGACACTATGTGCGTCTGTGTTTGTTGCCTGGTTCGAGCGAAATCGGTCGAACAGATTTGCCACGCTTATTTTATTTATTTATTCCGACTTACACGCTTGTTTCCGCTTGAAAGCATCGACCAGCAAGACCGGGAAGCTTATGTCTTATGTTGTGAGAAAGTGTGAACAGGCGTGTGAGAAAGAAAGGAAGCCTCGGTGAAAGTGCGTTGTTTGCTTCTCGTGTGGTGTACTGCACACCTAATAATCCTTCATTCCTTAGGGATCAGAAGATCATATTTAGAAATGTTTATGGCACAGCGGCTATAAAAACGACAGTAGCAAAGCTGTGTTTTGGTATTTTAGCCCGAGCGCGGTATAAAGTGAAACTAGGGTAATACCCCATTCACACGGTGAACATAAAGGTACCTTTAACATAGGTCCCTTTGCTATCGGCGAATCAGCCTGTGCTCTTGGGTCGCGATCACACGCCACGCGCGGAAGATCGTTGATTTATTGGCCGCAGATCATAAAGGTCCTTTAGCTAACGGTACCTTTACGGTCGTGTGAATGGGTATAAGACGTCTTTTGCGTGACTTTCCCGGCCCATTTTCCTACGGTTTTGCGGTAATCCCAAGTTGGAATTCTCCATTAACATCGCAAATATCCGTACAAAAAAAAATGTATAACTTAGTCTTACGCCCTTACCCCCACCTTTTTTATTTCTTATTTTTCTTGTTGTCTAAACAACTTGCCCCTGACGTCATATTATATAAACATATCTTTCTACCAATAAAAACTTTTCACGGGAGCACTCATTCCTTGGCATCGTTTGTCAGGAACATTTTTATTTCGTTTTGAAGACTAAATATTGCAGGTACTATTGTACTAATGCTTGCCATAGTTATAATATTGCCCTGACATTTTATGACATTGCGTGTACTCGTGATAAATCGTGGAGAAAATCGCGCTAAAACCAACAGTATCCGCCCGACTTCATATCGATCGTACGTTAAAGGCAGATCACTGAAATCCAGGAACGCGCTAAGCTCGTCTCTTGTAGCGAAAGCAATCATTCGACGCACTCGTGTTCGCTCGCACGGAAGCCCCAAAACAGGGCCTGGCCAGAAAAACGTGGGTATTTCTTGGCCGGCGCGTGAGCTCCCTAGGAGGATGACCTTCCTTCCCTTTCCTTCCATTTCTTTCCCTAGAGAGCGTTGATCTCGCCATGGACTCCCTCTTTCTTTCCCTACGGGTCCAGAATTGATTGGCCGAGGCTCCATTAATTGTTGCTGAGCCTCGCGCCTCAGTAACTTAGATTAGGGACGGACTGCTCCGCGAGGCCCCCTCTAAGCCGAACGGAATTAATCAAGCGACGCTAGTCGCAGACAGCGAGAACGCGATAGAACACCCAGGCGCTCAAAAAAAGAAACACACACACACGAACACAGCACAAAGCTACAAATAAAAAAGCACCAAACCACAAACGCAAGAAGAGTAAGACAGTAAAAAGAATGAAGTGAAAATAGGGTACAAGTACAAACACGCAAGGAAAGAAAAAAAAGATCAAGTGATGCTGTTGGGATCACGGCTTTTCTTCCTTTCGAGGCTCTTGGTAGTGTAATAAAGACGTGGAAACCGGGCGTATAGGAGAAGCCGAGAGGAATTGCAGGAGACGAGAAGTTTTTGCCGAGTTTGTTGGTCGTCTGTTTGCTTCCGGTATCCCCAGACAAATCAGTCTCTCGGTATGGCACTTACGCGAACGGAGTTGGGTTATGACGCGGCCTACACAGATATCTGGAAGAAGCCACGGCTCTAGGGCTGCCCTTATGCTTGCTCGACCGTTCTAACACATCTTATTTGCTCTCTTTTCTTCCTGATGGTACGAATAAAAAAGAATTACTCGAGCAGTAGGATCTTCGTTCGAACACTGTTTGCAGAGGGTTTGCTTTATACTTTTTGCGCGAAGACACACAACTAGGTTCTCGAGGATCTGTGTGCGCATTGAGTATACCTTCCGCCCGACCGAAGAAATGCAAGGTGTGGGACATGGTGTTCCAGGTTCTTCCTTCGTAGATTCGTTCTTCTGCGGTTTTTCTTTTTTACCGGCTAATGCCAAAATCTCATTTGCGGCTTAGCGACATTAAAAGTCTCGGGACTCGTACGCCGTGCGTTTCTTTAAGCAAGTTCGTCTACTCCTTGCTCGCATGGGCCTCTAAACTCGTCAAACACAAAGTTGGGGCCGAAGTTGACGGAGGGCACCGATTCGACAATCGATGACGATGACTTCGCGCTTTTGTCGCCGATGTCCAATCGGCGCGCTCCGCGAACTTTCGGCTCCAACTTTTTGTTTGACGAGTTTGGGGCCCTAGGGTCCCAACCGGTGCGCCCCTGTAACTTCGGCTCCAACTTTGTGTTTGACGTGTATAGAGCCCCTGGTGCGTTTGTTTAGCGTTCATTAATGTCAGCGCGCGCTTGGCTGCCTCGTCATCGTGCGTTTCACTGGTTGCCTTTTTAATTGGCGTGCCACTCCTTGCGTTCCTTTGTGCCGAAGACGCGTTTTTGGACCGCTTTCTCGCCGTATGGTCTCGTCGACATGGATGAGACGTGCGCTACGACTCATGCGAAACACACACAAGCGCAGAAATAAAATCGAAAATCCCAAGGTCATATCGTACTTACTGCGCTCGATTGGTTTTGCAGATGATGGCACGATCACAAAAACGTTTGCATACGCCGAGACGTTTCGGTTTTGAGTTTACTTGGCCGGCCCTATCGGCTTGGGGCGTCGGCAGCGCTCGAACTTAAGGTGAAACGAAGTAGTGAGTAACACACGAAACAATAAACGACTATACGTCTAACACGAGGGACGACGCTGAAACTCCTTTGGTTATTAATTAAGAAGTGGGCCTCTGTTGTTCGTTCTGTTGTGTGTTTTGCTATTTAGTATGCTTTACGAGTCTTATCAACACGCTCGTCAGTTCCTTTGAAGCTACGCAATCAAGGCTCCCCGTTTTTCGGAGCTTGCGTTTTGCTTGAATACCGGGTGTATTTTCCGGGGTTTTATTTATTTTCGCCTATTCTATGTTTCTTTGTGCCTGTTCTAAGTGTCGAACAAAAATAGAAAGGGCTTTGATCGAAGCTTAAATTAAAGAAAGCGCGATAAGGCCGTGAGATCCTTTAAACTCCGGGGAACACACCCCTGACCCAAATACTCATAAAACGCCCCTGTACCGATAAGAGACGGAAACAAGATTTATGGAACGCAGGGGGGGGGGGGGGGGGTTCGCGAAGAACAAGGGTAAACGCGTGGTACGTACTAGGCTCCTCCGGTTCTACAGAAATTAAAGCTGCGCATATTCATTTTTTTCACACCGATAATCATTATTGACAATGTTTGGCTGCGGATCCAATGTCTGTTTCGTGCACGTTCGTCGTGGTTCGGTAAACTTAGTAACAGTGTTTACCCGCCAAATTTAGTGAATAATTATTCAAGAACTGATTCACGAAGTGACGGCCTCCCTGGAACGATAAAGTAAACTGGGCACAGCCGAACAGAACGACGTGTCACGAGCCAAGCAGCCGGTAAGTGTCTCCAGCTGCTGTATATATACGACACGCTGAGGCAGTCATTCTTTCGACGCGGTTTTCGACGCACATCTGTCCCATGCTTAAAATGCCGCCCGGTGAAATCCCCAAACACATTGCGGTGAGTTGTGAAACAAGGTGTCGCTTTAACCTAGCTCCACCACAGAGATGTGTCTCAAGCCGCAGTTACCCTGCTCATGCATCATACAAAAGGATACGTTGTCCGCTGCAGACATGATGACAGGATTATACATGCGTCAACGCCTCAAGCACGTTTAAAGCGCGTTTGTTTTATACGTTTCTAAGCCTTAAACATGTCCGCAGACGGTTTTTATATCACCAATGTCCTAAAACCGTTATAAAAAAAACACGGATAAGACAGTAGAGAGTTTTAGGGAATTGTGTTTGCAAGTATGATACGGTACGATGGACCACCTTCCTGGACGAACTGCGCATGTGCGAGTCTTCTGTTGTAGCGCATGCGCAGTTCATACCAGAGGGCCCATACGTACCGTATTGGACGTGCACAAATGGTTCCCTAAAACTCTCTACTCTCTGTCTGCACAGTGTATTTTGTATTATTCATTCGCTGCGTAACCATGGCTTAACTAAGGAACAATCTTACGGCATTCGCAGACGCGGAACCTGCGATGCAGATCATCAAGTGGACGCAGACTGACACGGCTGATTGATCGCGTTCCTAGCGTTCTGCGATGGCATGTCAATAGGCGGGATGGGATGGCATAGTCCTCTTCAGCTGCCTCGACACGACCCAATTCTCTCGGCGCCAGTATATATATATATATATATATATATATATATATATATATAGTATATATATATAAAACGAGACGCCGCCATTTTCTACGACATTCCAAGGCAGTAGCACCGCATAAATACCCCAGCAATGCAGTGCCGAGCCTCCCATTATTAATGCGAAAGCATTAACTGTCCCATGGAGCGAAGCCGGCGTTGCTTGTGACCGCGAAAAACGGCACCTAAATTCCGTCTGTAGCAGCGAAAAACGGCAGTTAAATTCCCATTGGCTGAACAAAACGGCAGCTAAATTCCCATTCGTTGAGCGAAACCGCACCCAAAGTCCCATTGGCCAAAAGCACAGCAACGAAGATGCCTCGTCACGGAAGCCAGCGTGGCGCTCAAGGTCAAAGAAACACAAAGAAAAGCACAGCAACGGAGATTCATCATCACGGAAGCCGTGGAGGCGGGTCGGCAGAGTGCCGCGCCTGCGCAGTGGGGGAGCGTGATGTCACCGCCTGAGCGCGGCGTCGCGCCGAGCTTCGCACTTCCCCGCTGCCTCGCCCAACGGCGCGGCAGTCACCAGCGAGCCAGGGCGGTCTGCGCGGCGCACCGCCGCACTCACTGCCGGCGCTGCGGCCGCTTCTGGCGGCGTCCAATTGGACATTAACAACGGACATTAATGCTTTCGCATTCACAACTCATAAGAAGTGCTTAAGTGTCCTCGGAATGTTTTGCCAGAGAGATATAGTCCAGTGAAGCCTCTAATCAGACGCGAGCGTTTTTGCTTTGTAACCTTCCACTGCTGCGTAAACAAGCAGGTTGTTAGAACACGCACCGCTCGCTGTTCCGGCCGTCAAAGCTTTTGCGAGGCGATGGATTCAACAAACGCTTTGGTAGTCATAATTTTACAATTTTATCATGCGATTGTTTACGCAATATATTTCGTTTCACTTTAAGTCTGAGCACAGGCAACGCTGCAATCTTATGGAGCCAATGAAACATAGGCAAAAGTGCACCGTCCCGGCGCTTGTCGAGTTTGTGCGTTTCCTATCACCTGGTAAACCAATCACGCATAAACAAAAAGCGCAGGATCACGGCGAATTCACTATGTGTGAATGGTATGGCCAGTTATAGTGAACGCTAAAGACAACGAGCGCCTTGACGACGCACTTTTGCCGGATGGATGGATGGATGCATATTAACGGCTATACCCTTCGTAACGGGTGGTATCTTGCGCAACATAGCCTAAGTCTAAAAAGACAAACATATGATTCCTCCCGCCCTTCTAAGCCAATTATTTCCTTCTTCCACACCAGGTAGTGTGGGATATCACCAGGATGACATTTGGGGGGTCGGGCAAAAAACTAAAAAAGCATCACCACCCGCCCGTTACCCAGCGATGGCTGCGCTCTCACTTGGCCTCAAACGTCGTATGGGTATTGGCTCACTTTCAGCCAAGATTGAGGAGCTCCATCTTTAAAACGAGGAGGTATCCCCAATAATTGATCATTACTATTTACTGGGCATCAGTCGTGTTTAGAAGCGCTCTGCCATATGCGCATCGCTCCGGTTGAAGCCGGTCCATCAGACGGCGTCTTGCATCCCCCACGTCAAACACACTTGCACGACTCAAAATGTCGCGTCACAAAACACGAACAGCAAATCATTTCCCATTTATTCTGGAACAGCGCGAGCTGTCGCTACCAAAAATTGCGAACACACAGCATCGCATTCCCTTCGAAGACGAACAGACGGGAACAACCGTTACAAAGTCGATTTTCTGTTTGATACTAAAAAGACTGTGTCTTTTTGCTGTTTTTCTTGTATTTTTCTCGTGTTTTTGTAGAAGCAACAGTCGGCACGGTTGTTCTTGACTGGGCGTACTCGAACACTCGCTTTTCCGAGGAAGTCAAAGCAGACAACAAGAAAAGAAAAGATACCTCCTTCGTCGTCGTTTTTCTGAGCTATTCTAGGGCGTGGCGAAGGGCGGGCACCGCCAAGACATACGTTTTCCGAGCTCGTAGAGCGCTTTTCTGAGTAACACACAAAAAAAGCAGAAAGCCAGCATCGAAACAATAGGCGTACGGGTCACAAAAAGACGAACGGAGACGCGCTGAGAATCGGGAAGCAACAGCGGAAAGTCGAAGGACTCGAACCAAGAACAGCGTTCCCGTTGTCCCAAAGGACAGCCAGAGTTGCTAGAGTGCATCCGCTACGCGTTGGCGGACGGGTTCATCTTTCAAAGCTTTCTTCATCATTCAAATGCTAATGTTCACCTTCGCGCTGTCGACTGGACAAGATTTGAAGAGCAAAGACAAAAACGCCGTAAACGTTCAATAAAAAAAAAATTGTCGAAAACATGCAGTCATGTCTTTTTGTCTCTTTATTTTTTATTTCTAAAACAAACGTACATATCTGATGGAAATGGAAATAAATATTACTTCATAGACTATCCCAACGGACTCAGAGGGCTTGTGTCCCGCGCCGCCAACTCCTCGACCATTATCGACGCATATTTCCGAAAGAATTCTTCGGGGCGTGAATTGAAGTCATTTCGTCGTAGACTTTTTTGTTGGTTCTTCTCTTCATGAGGCATCTTGCTTCTCGCTTGTCGCGTATGTGGTTGTAGCTGATTTGGGAATTTTCTTTGTCGGGTGTCTGGGAGCAAACAGATCGCTCTTTATGTAGTCAGGAATGCGGAAAACGACGAGCCAAGACCCCGAGCGACCGCCGCCCGGAAATCTAAGGGTTTGCGAAAGCGGAAACAACACATGTTTTATATATATATATATAAGACAGCCTTTTTTGGGGGTTATCCGTTTATCAGTTTGCGACGCCCAGCCATCGCAAACATTTTGTATGGAGCTGCGCTGTCGTCGTCTCAAGAGTTTCCCCAAAGCAGAGACATTTTTTTCTTTATACTGTTTAGTAGTCGGCTTTGATCGCTGAGCTTTTTTTGTGTAGATCCATGATCAAGCTGCGTTCATCCCGCAAAGAAAATCTCCTTTTCGTTCCGAATCCCGATAACATTTTCAGCAAAAGCCGACCAAACATACCCGTTCCAGACATCAAACCAAATTTTGGGGACACCTATTTATATTTTAATGTAGAACGCATTTTGTTTTGCTCAAACATTAAAAAAAATTGAATGAAGCATTATTTTATGGAGGTCTTTCACCGTTCGTTTTAGGATTTCTTGCACGTATAACGGTTTCAGCGTCAACTTTGAACTGACTTGGGTAAGTCTTCGAAACCTTACATTTCTTGGATAAAGATTTCGCTACCCTGTCCTTGTGGAGTGCTTCTGTTTTATGAGGCGTCGCTGCGTATTGATCAGACCACAAACAAAGGACGCGAACGAGACAGAGCAGGCACGACGTGCAATACGTAGAAGATCAATCAACATACGCCTTCTGGTGTCAGTGCAGCTTCAGCCCTGATGGCAAATATTTACCCATATCTATCACAAGATTGAACGATCTGGACAAGTGTTAGGCGCATGAGTGACGTCGCCGTAACTTTAGTTCACAAGCGGTAGACCTGCAGAGCTGCAGCTAGGAAGAAAGACCAAAGTTCAGTCGTTGCATTCTCTCTGCGGTGGCGTAGCCAAACTGGGTGGTGAGATCGGCCTATTGAAGACAATTAGGGTTTATGGTTCCAGAAAATTCTTAAAGCAAGCTAAAATTTTATGTTAGTTTTTATTGATTTTGCAAGATTTTTCTCAACGTTAGATGGCTTGTAGTGATGTCGCACCAGTCGCCGCTGCTGCGGTGGTCTTGCCACTGAGCACGTAAGTACCTTACGCAGCATCGCTGAGTTCTTGTCTCGACCAGTACAAGTCGGGCACGTAGCCAGGGGGGCGGGGCCCGGCCCCCCCCCCCCCGAAATCTTCTATTTTGTTGTGACCTCCTCTCCGCCCTCCCTCTCATACAACATTTTGTGATGGACGGCCCCCCCCCCCCCCCCCGAAACAAAATCCTGGCTACGTGCCTGGTACAAGTAGACTATTACCACAAGTACATTGAAATGATGTCGTGTGCAGGCGATATATATATAATAGGCCGATCTCACTAAGCGTTCGGCGCATGTGTTACGCCGTCATAACTTTAGTTCACAGGGAGCAGGTGGCAGTGCACGAGGGGCTCTACGGAGGAGGAGTAGGAGAGGCATGCCCTCCTCCGTACCCTCCCTCCGTAGCCTCCCCTCCTTCTCCTCAAGAGCTGCGTCCTAATTTCGCATTACAGAGATTTGTAAACGTCTTTCATTTTTTTAATAGGAAAATCGGCTGCGTATCGTTATGATTTATGGATTTATAAGATGCCTAATGCCCTTAGAAGGAGTTATCGCCATATTTATTCGATATTAGAAACCTCCTCAGGGCTACCTTTAAAGGAAAACTGAAGAGGTTTTCTATTTGAGCAAACACACTTATATCGTCTTGATTTGGCCTCCAGGATCACGAATATCGATATTTGTTTTTTTCTAATTCGGTGCACAGAGGCTGCCGAAAATCATTTTAAAAGTACCGCTGAGGCCCCTCCTTCTCGGATCGTAGCACCATAAAAGGATTTTTAGTAATTTCCGCTATCGCGCATCTTCAGCGCCTTTCAAAGCTACACACGCGCACTGTTGCTATTTTCGAAAAGGTCAGAAAAATACGTCGCGACCGCTGTCAGTGCGGGGCAACGTTACTAAAACCCTCAGTTGAGGAAACTCACTCTTCAAACCTGGGCCGCTGGCGTCCACCAAGACCGAGCTAAATACGATAACAGCGCCACCCTTAAGCGACGAGTTGAAACATGGAAGTTGCTCGATATAGCTACTGCGAGATGGCGCCACCGGCCTTTGCCCGACTCGACATGCAGCCGTGCAGTTCCCGGAGTGGACGCTGCGGGAGAAATGGCGGCGTTGCGATCGCCATTAGCTCGGTTCTCGAGTATGGATCGGAGCCACTTTTTAAAGCAGGCTCTACGGCAGCTTTTCCCAACTGAGGGGTTCACAACTGCAAGCATGGCGCCCGGACTGGTGCCCCATGAGTGCAAGCACGTGCAGCATGCGCGTGAACATAGCTTTGGCAAGCTTCAAATTGCACGGAGCTTGTCCGCACGAGCAGAAGACATTGCGGCGGCCAGTGGCCCTGATTGCAATCGTCTATACCTGGCAAGCTCCCAATTGCACGCGCTGCCCGCACGAGTGACACGTGCTTGGCGGCCGCATGATCTGGGTTTGACGTAAAGATTAATCTTAGGTTTTTCGTATTTACTCAAGTTTAGCTACATCTTCGGAGAAAACGAACGTGATATTCAAATTCACGGGATAAAAATACTCTAGAATTCACCTCGAACTCGGTTTTGTTTTTCAAGAACCTCTTTAGATTACGTATAAATGTGTTCACAGCGGGGATCGCAAAGCTTGTTCGCGCCCTTTCCGGGATCTCATTTTTAGCGTTGCCACCACAAATTCGTTATGTCTTGCAAAAGAAAGACTAAAAAAAGAAAAATAAACAAAAGCCGCCTTTATTTTGGAATTTTACCGCGACGAAGACGCTTCTTGGTCAGGGACGTTTCGTTCGAGCTCTTTGGGTCTCACTTGTGCCGGTAAGCTGGTGTAAAATGAAAAACATTTCGACCCAATATCGTTGCACGGCCTCTTTAATGCGAGCTCGTTCTGAGCATGTTCTTTAGACATCACCCTCAAATGCGGCGTCCACTGAGTATAGGTATAGCTAGTTGAGTTAAATATGCTGGACGTGTTTTTGATGGAACGTATTAAAACGCCTATTATATTATTAATCACGACCATTCTTTTGGTCTCCTTTCATTATTAAATGATTTGAGTTTTATTGAATGCAATGCATTTTCTGTAGCATGAGTTAAACACAGAGATATATTCCTACGTCAGGGCTAGTGTGAATCTCTGATGTAGGATTAGCATAATTAAGTTTATTATTGAATTTAATCCTTTAATATTTAATATTGTATATTTTAAACTTCCTATCCAGAAGCCGGCCAGCTCGTCGGCATTCTTATTAACAAGAGCTACGAGATTACTTTCTTTCATTTGCTTTCACTTTAAATTCAGCTTTTCCGAAAGAATCACTATATGCAAACAAGCTAGTGTACTGATTACAATGCTGCCACATGCGGCATTTGCCTGCCCTTAGGTTACGAGTCCAATCGCCCCTACCCACTTCATTTGAATAAGCATCGCACCGCGCGGTATGCATACGGCCAACATGTTATACACGTAAGAACCGCAGGCTAGGGATCGTAATACACTGACTAATTTTCTCATCTACATCAAGAACTTGTCACATCACTATGAGGGACGAACGTCACGCTGTTTACACATGTGACAGATCTCACCGCCGCTTCCTAAAGCCCCTCTATACTGGAAAAAGTGGCTCCATTCATTGCTGTGGAAATGCTCGAGACACGTGCCGCGTGTTACTTCTGGGAAGAACATGGCGTCTGAAATCTAGCTCAGTGCTGTGCTGTGCCGCCATGATCTTCCCAAGGGCTGCACGTTGCACGTGCCTCGTGCATCGACGCACCTTCAGCTACTTTTGAAACATGAAGGGGCTCTACCGCTGCCAACATGAATCATGGAAACTGTAGTCTTTCTGCACACGCAACAACACCGCTGGAGCTCGGCGCGAGTTGAGTTTGAGACGGCGTGAGTCATCTCGTGCAATGGCGCCAGTCGCCTGCAAATTACAGTTATGGCGGAGCCACGTATGCGTGGAAATGCTTAGTAAAATTGGTCTATTGAAGCGCTGGCTTTTTTTAATCAAACGTTCAACCCTTCTCACAATCGAATTCAGACGATGAGAGCTTAACATCCAATAGAGAAGCTCTGTGAAGTACCTCCGCTTTGGAATCTGAAACTGCCGGAACGTCGCGGACGCCGATGCACCAAAAATGAAACGGAATGGAAGAAATATGGTAACAACTTTTCGCCTTCAATATTTTTATTTTATGTTTTTAAACCTCGACAGCTTGCAGGCACTGTACGGGCTACCTTTAGATAATGGAGGAAATCCTGTGCATTTAGCATATTTCATACTATTTTTTGGAACAAAACCCACTACTGGGAAACTTTTTTCTTTTAAACTTCACCGTCAAAAGGTTGATATTCACAGGGCACTTTTTTTTCGGATTCGTTATTGGCTGTTCTTATCGGCTGATGTGCCACAACCATCTTGGTCATAAAGCCACATTAGGTGTCCGGAACTGGCCACGAACTGCGTTTCCAAAGCTTTCGGATGGATGAATGAATGGATGGATGGATGCGGCTAAACCTCTTTAATTGTGCGGCGGCATGCGCCACCTAGCGAAAGCTTTTAATTCCAACAATTAGCTGATTTACTGGAGAAGGGCAAAGAATTTCATATCGCCGTAAAGCACAAGCATTCATCTACCATTCTCCTAAACCGAAAGTTACGATCCGTGTGATGGTGACTATAATAAAGTGCCGCTTCTCCACACCGACGGGGTTTTTGTGTTACTACTCAACACTCGGCGCCTGAGCATCGCGAGGCTGAAACAAAAAACACCGACTTGCACAATTTTGCATACATCTGTCTTCGGCAGTTCAGCTGCTTTTTTGTTTTTTTGTTTTTTTGTTAACACACTTGTGTGCTGCAACAAAAACGAAAACAAGAAAAAAAACACTTGTCGTATTTTCTTATGGTTATGTTCGCAAGAGGGTTCAAATAGCTTCCCCTTGCGTGTGTCTGGGATCGTAAAGAGCCACTTATGCCAACTGAGCACGCCCTGCTACATTCGCGTGCACATTTAGCGTCAGTTTACTATCTTTTGTTCGCATGAAAGCTACATCATGAGAGTCTTTGCTTCCCAAGACATAAAAAAAGACACGTGCCAGAATGCGAAAGCAGGAAACATTAACGCCCACTCGCGACCGAACCATCGCACAAGTACGGGCGCCCGCGCGCCGCACTTTATTAATCCCGCGCCACGCAACGGAAAAATGAGCAAGGCGATGCGGGAAGCAAGCAGGAAGCAATTTATAACCGTTTCCGACTCATTACGTGTTACGAAGGGACTGCATGACGGAAAGAATCGAACTTTTCCAGCTCAGTTTTTCCCAAACAGCCGCGAGTATCCTTTATCAGACCAGGAAGGGAGCTACCATTTTTGGTTTTATTCCACATTTTTTTTTAATTTTCTTTAAACAAAAACAAAGACAGGAGCAAGAGATTTCGGAGGGCGAGGTGATTCAGTTTTTGTTTCGTTTTTTTGGCCTCTCTTTATTTATAACCATAAACGTCATAAAACTTTTACTACGCTCGTAAAACATTGTTGACACGACAGTGTTCGTTTTGTTTTCTTTCTTGTTTTTCTTCTAGCACCTCTAAAGACCTCCATTTTTTTACGCCTGTGTTATGCGTGTGTCGTCGGTGAGTATGGGCGTCAGAGTTTGCGAGTTCGGTCAATATGCATACGGTGCGGTCCTTCGTCGACCCGCTCATCGAAACGTTAACAACCAGAGCAACTTAAAAGATACACGCAGAAGAGAGATAGTAGAGACTGCATAAAGAAAAAAAGGGCGTTTCGGAGCAGATAAGAAAGGGCTCTCTTGGTACTTCACTTTTTTTCGCATGTTTTTATGTATCAACGGAAGTAGCAAAATACAGAATTCAAGAAAGCTGCTCAAAACAGAAAGGATCGCAGTTGGGTCTATGCTTATAAACCCCATTGCGATCCTCTCCGCTGGGAAATATCGTTGCGATGGAGTCAATAAAAGATTAACGCGAAAATTGCTGACGAGAGGCTGAGACTTGGAGCCAGACAACATTATGCGGCGTTGTCGATTTTTTTTTCACATTGGTTAAGGGCTACATCATCATTTCGTTTACGGAAGGCGAAAAGAACAGAGCACGACTGCCATCTAAACATAGACATTTGAGTGTTTTGGATTCAAAGTTCTATGCGTTATAGACGCACTTGAGATACGGGAATAATGAAGACGCATTTTTTGTAAATGCAATCAGGAATGTAAGTACGATTATTGGACCCTTTTTTGTGCAAATATCAATAATATAATATGTATGTGGTATCGAGTGTCTTATTGGAGACAACGTAGGTCTTCACTTTCGTGCGAATATTTCCATTCTTCTTTTGTAGTTTAGGTGACATAATGGTGCACGAATGAACAAGCTAAATTATTCCAGACAGCCGACGCCAACGACTGCGTGTTGAAAACTAATCATATGAAGCGTCACAGATCAACATCATCCTAAATTATAGTTCCATCGCTTTTTAAGGCGAAAAGTTATCAATGTAGAAATATTGTAATGTCGTATTAATATATTAGTATTGGAAACAAAGTAGCATACACAAAAAAAAAAACGTATATGGCGGTTGCAAGCGCTGGCGCGGCAAAACAAAATATAAGGCTGAAAGATAGCCTAATAGCGAAAATTATATTTGAAAATTGCATGACAGAAAATTTCGTTGCTTTTTGAGAATTGTCACTGCGAAATAAATATTGTCTGTAACGTGTCAAGCCTGATTTAGAAACAAAATAAAAATATGTTTTGGGTGATTCGGCACGCGTTTAGAAAGAAATACAAAAAAAATTGACGTTAGACAGAAGGCGAGATTTTCTGTTGAATAAATGTTGTTAGAGATAAAACCGGAACACTGACATTTTTATTTCTCCTCGGGCGTCAGCAACGTGCTCCACCAAAAGCGTCGCTGTGGTCGGACTTCGCGATTGGCCAAACCATACTTCCTGGACACTGATAATGCCTGCCCAGTCGCCGGTTAATGGCGAGGCAAATCCTGCCAATCACGGCGAGGCAGAGGCCAATCCTGCCAATCACGGCGAGGCAAATCCTGATCGTGACGTCGGGAGCGGAAACCATCAGAGTGCGCCACCGAAACTTCTCGGCGCTAATAAAACCCTTTTCGAACGATTGCCTGCTCTCTGTTGGCCGCTTTGAAATTCCTGCACAATGGCGGACTAGAACCGCAACGTCAGGCCACACTGTATTCCTTTAGTTGCATTACAAGGCAAAAACGCGCCCAGAGATGAGCACAGTGACGTTCCAATTTCGACGCCGTTTGATTGGCTCGTCGACCCCTAGCGTTTGCCGCGCTCCGACGTTCGCTATCTTATGGACTGAGTCGCAGGTTCCACGATGTCAGTTGTTCCGCCATTGTGCAGTGGTTCCGGCCTTCTAATTATAGGCACGTCGCTTTTGAAAGGGGTCCTATTAGGAACAAACACGCAGCAGTTCGCGCTGTGGACGAGTTCTATACACCGGCTGAAGTTTTCCACATCACGCCTTCTACGTACTTCCGGTCCGACGGCGGGGGCAAGAAACACTACGCTGGCCGGGCATTCCTACGCTGTATTATACTTCGTTTCAGCTTCGGTCCGAGCGCGGCCGATGTTATGAGGCGAAGGGCCAATCAAAGAGCGCAAAAAGCGCAGCGTCATGGCGTGTTCTCTGCGCTTAATAGGATTAGCCGGCGGAGGAGCGCGCACAGACAGACAGCGAATACCGGTTGGTCCTATCAACTGCAGAGAGCACGCCATGACGTTGTGCCTCTTCCGCTGTTTGTTTGGCCCTTCGACTCCTAATATCGGCCGCGCTCGGACCGAAGCTGGAACGAAGTATAGTAGGAACCGGTGGAAGTCTGCCTTCTGGTCGAAACACCGCAGAGATGTGCAGACTGAGACTGCACCGAAAGAGCTGGGAAATATATCAAGATCAGTCTTCACGCGTTTCCTGCTTGTCCGATCCGTCTGAGAACGCATATACAGCACGGTGAAATAGGAAAATGGGACGCCGTCGGACCACGATCGGATGTGCTGAAAGCACTTTGGGGTGAATTCAGGGAGACTTGTTGTAAGATTTCTTTGTAATAATTCAACGTAAACGCCGAAGAACCCTCAGATGGTCCGGACCGGCCGGACCGCGTTCAGTGCGTCTTCACGTTAAAACGGCCGTCTGCGGGTTTAAACGACCGCCTTTGTGCTTCAAACGTCAATTACCTGTAGACCGCGTCAAAGGTGTACGCGCCGTCGACATGGTAATTGCGAAATAAAGTACTTAAAGACAAACAGAATCTTGGAAATTTTAAGAGTGTTTAGCTAAATCGACTTGGTGTAATCTGTAGACACAAGGTGACTTTGATCGTTGTGACCGGTAGCAATTGCCGATTTGTTATGTCTGATTCGCATGATTCGATTCTTCTTGAAATTTTATATTTCGACTTCGTGTATCGCAGCTCCAGTCTACGCTTTTTTTTTTCCTTTTTTTTTCTTAGAGCTTGAACGACGTCGCAACTGAACATAGCAAGCAGAATATGATTCTGGATTTAGCATCCATTCCGCGGCCTTCACACGGAACGGAGTGCAGTACTTCACGTTATTCACGCGACGTTTTGCCGAGCCTTGTTCATTTTGCCGAGGCCACTAAAGTAGTAAGACAATGCAGGGGAGATCTAGAATTACGACGGAAACAAAAGACCACCGGCGGGGGCACCATCGCATGCAATGGTTTGTTGATGGGGACGACGCGCTTTTTGCCCACATCCCATCGCGCATGCGCAACGCCGCTGGTGTGCCGCTAGAGGCGAACCAGTTTGTTTTATGAATAAATTGGCCTGATAGGCCATGATGGATCGGATGCCGTGATTCGGAGTTTACTTTTGGGGAAATTCAAATGAGCGTTCCAGGAGCCTATTTTTTATTTAGCAAATTGGTGCAGTTTATTCCCGCGTCTACTCCGGTATTCGAGTTTTGTTGTTTCGTTTTTGCCTCTGCTACTATTTTTTGCTGGGGGCAAGAACTCTCAGGGGGGAAAACACTATGATGGCATTTTTATTTCCCTCAAGCCCCTCCAACATTTCTGAACTGGTGGCAAATGAAATTCAATTCAATTAAATTTTTAATTATCAGACAATCGGCGTTTCCCGAAGCACAGTATTTTGTTAGTCCCGATTCTTTCAAATTAGGAATAAAAGAAATATTATTCACAAACCTGCCAATGACGATCAAATCTGCGAGTGTTTACATAGCCGGTTTTACTTTTAGGTAAAAATAACACTGGATTATCTTCCCAGTAAGAAGAACAGAACGTCAACTTCAAACTTGAGACAGGACCAGGGCGTAGCACTCTCTTGAAGAGAAGATTGGCCTTTGTCGTGAACTAAAAATTTGGGAGGATTAATCCGTTGTCCTGAACAGAGGTTGACGATAATCCGTCTTTTATGGATTGTAATACGAGGATAGAAAGGAGACCGGGGTGACTTGTCCTCTTGACTGTGTACCTGGGTCGACTGTTTACCTAGGTAATGTGTCCATTTTTTGTGTTTGTGAGTTTGATTTTTGTCAATAGTAATATAGATATCAAATACTTTGAAAAGGGATAAATTCAAATTAACAAAATTCTGGCGAATGTATTCGCGTTATTGTATCTTATTGTTTTTTTTTTCATCTAATGCCCGAGCGTTTTCTTGTACGACGAAAATTTTTTTCGCAATGTTTTTGCTATGGGCTGTTGCTGCAGGGTCATTTTCACATAAAATGTAGCGTCGCACATATTCCAGAGAAAACTAGACTAACCTTTATAAACTGCAGTGCATGAATGACGAACCTCCATCTGAAGTTGGTCATGCTCTTCCGAAAGATTTAGCCTATAATACTACTTTCATATATAAGCATAACTATGTGTTACACGGAACCACTACGCTTTGTGTCACACGCATTGTATCAGTGCACGCACACAGGCGAGCTAGCACCCAACACCGTACATCATAACCCCTTCTGGTGGCACGAACGGCACTGAATTGTTAGTTAAAAGGGCAACATTATAAACGTAACAGACAAAAAAATCAAGTAATTTTTTATTCATGGTCATAGTTGCACACTATGTACACGGAAGGTTTTCATTACACTTGAAACTACGAAACTTCACGAAGCGAAGGACACTAACAGTATAATAGAAGCTGGGAGGTCCTTCAAGCCCCCTACAAAAATATGTGTGGACGTCCTATGTCCATTCTTTTGCCGTTCTATTACCCCTTTGTCCATCTTATGGATTCCTGTAGACAGTTCTTGGACCATGTATAGACCGCTGGTTTGCCGTAGAACGGCCACAAGAACCCTATAGGGATCTCCGCGAAACAAAAAGTTTTTCATTCCTTTCTATTTCCATGCTTTGGTCCTGGTGAGTCTATGGACATCCTATTGCCTCTGTGTGGTGTGCGCTATATTTTGATAGATTATTAAAGTGAGGACGGTTAGATGTTTTCTTTAGGTGTTGGGAGGTGTCCGAGTTCAGGAGTTGTTAATTAAGCGCCGGCCATCAATATGTTGCATTGATGTCTGGAGGCTTGTCCAACCTCAGGGTATATTCATTGTGGAGATGGAAGTGTTCAGTATGTACCGAAGTAATTCCTTTACTTTCTCAGTGGGAGGTAGGTGTATATGGGTCTCTGCGGCCCCCGTAGATATTCGCAACTTTCACGACCCATAGGGGGCGCACTGGTGCCTATTAAAATGGCGGCCATCTGGATGATCGTCGTGCATCTCCGACTCCGGCGCGAGTTTTCTGTTTTCGATAAAGCTTCGGCGTCTCGCGGGCTTCGAGCGCGCAAGCACAGCACAAGCACGACGGAAGGCACTCGTGCCTTCCATTAACTTTTAACTAACAATTCAGTGCCGTTTCGGGTTTAATCTTCCCTGCTTCCGTCATGCAAAGCATGACGGAAGCAGGAAGGAAGCAGGTGTACGAAAGAGACGTCCTGCGTTCCTTGTCCTGACAGAAACTATAGAGAGCTCGTGACGCTAGATTTCTCACGCTACGGCAACCTGGCACAACCATAACACATGATATGCTCGTATGATTGCGATGAGCTGCATTGTAAATTGAAATGATATACAGCGATCGATCAAGAACAAAATGAATGCCGGATTTTCTGCCAGTATAAATAAATTATCCATCGTAGAAAACTGAAACTCCTGAAAATGTGACGCTATCGGAGGTGATAAAATTCGAGAGTGTGAGCACACGACGTTACTTGGATAAAAAAATACAAAGGAAAATGAATGAAACGACGTCCATCTAAGCCTAATATGTATCAAACTGAAATATCACATTTTGGGGGCATGTGGCAATTATTTCAGTGAAAATACTTGTCAGTACGAAGGAATATATTGTGTTTTTTTTTCTGTTTCTGACAAGTGTCTTTACTAAAATAAATGCTAAATGCGGTCACATATTTAAAATTTTGGTTTCATGAACATTAGGCTTAGGTGGACGTCGGCGCATGGATAGATTTTGTTTTTATTTTGTATATTTTAATTCAGGTATTGTTACGTGCTCAAACTTTAGCATTTTATCACCACAGCTAACGTCACTTTCTCACGCAGGTTTGGCTTTCTGCGGTGCGTAGTTCATTTATGCCGGCCGTAAAAGCGGGTTTAATCTTCTCGATCGATTCCTGTACACCTTAGTGTTACGTCTTCAGAGGTGGAGACGCGCACCCGGTTGTAACCGAGCTTATTACACCCCTTCCATATGTATTGAAAAGTCCTTCAGACAGAACTACATTTATAAAATCGGCGAATCAGCTCACAATCCCGGCTTCGAACAGATATCTTTCGGGATGTGTGGATTCGCCTGCTTTTTAAAGCTCAACAGTTTGGTCAACATTATTGCCGTAGCTACAGACTAGATGTATTTCAGGGCTATACTCTAAATTTTGCGGTTTTCGAATGTTTTTTGCTTTGTTTTGTTTTATGACAGTGAATGTTATCCCCCAAGTTTATTCGTTACGTGCATATTGTTTTGTTTTAATGGATGCGCAGAAATTCTCTACACGCGAAATGATAAATTCGAAACTTTTTCTCAGGCATTAAGTGTTTCAAAACTTCCTTTTCAAGTTTAATCTTCGGTTCTACGGGAAAAACAAAACCATACAAGAGCCGGCTTTATGACATGATGCGTGATATATGATTATTATTTATATATCTATTCCTAATTCGCTTAGCATCTATTTCTAAATATGATAATGCAAGTTGCTATTTTTGAACTCTAAGATACATTTATTAGTGTGCGCGTTGCCCTTTGCAAATTACGACGCCAATAGAACAATTGATGATATAGTAATTGTAGCCTCCACTTCACTAAGCGTCCTATGAGATACGCTGCGGAAAGTTTCTGCACGCGACGCCCTCGCGTGCGGAAACCTGTGGGTTTGCTTTGAGAGCAGACTCCATGCTTGGTCACTAGCTTTTCTTCGACGCCTTCACACGTGCCCTGCAAACTACAGCCGTGGGCTGGGGTGAAAACTAGGTTGGCTACTTGTGTTGTACTGTTTCCCCTCTAGAGAAAATTTAATAGTGTTACTCGATACTTCGTCGGAAAGTAACCGAAGTGCATTACTCCTTCCTTCTCTTAAGGTAACTGGATCGTTACTTTGTTACCTATAAAAGTTACCGGTATAAGCAATGGGCCACTTGTATGGCTTTACGTACAAGTCTACTCTCAACATTGGTGCCTAGCATCGGCCACTGTAGTTTTTCCGAGTGCGCATTATAGATGTTCTTACCGTTTGCAGTGGTGACGGAGGCTCCAGTGGCGTGAAGCACGAGGACGAGGTTCAAAATCCCGGACATCGATGACACTAGTATCCTGAGATCGCAAGTCTGTGGTCCCGGCTTTCTTCGCGTGCGAAGCATCGCGTTTCACTCCCTCACTTCACTGTCCCATGCTCCTCGGGATACCTTGAAGCTCTACAACTGTCTGTATTCGGAACTTGGATCAAAGACTAGGAGCACATCTTATTTCCGAGACTTTGGAAAAGAAAAGCCGGTCGGGAATAAAACCACGCGTTATATACCAACTTAGATTTGACGCAATTTAAGCATAAGGTTACTTTTAATGTTCTTTATAAGCAGCCGTTGTGTTGCTCGTGTTGTTCACCGACGATGTCTCAACTCAACAAGGTACAAGTGTTACGGACGTAACGGTTGACTTCAGCTCTGGAGTTTGCTTCCGCATATCTTGTGACAATGCACGGATTACAATCAGCCAAAAAATTTTTTGCGACAATCCTTTGAAGCAACTTCTTTTACCTCTCAAACTACTTCGAGTGACCCCAACAACGATAATGACAGTACGACACCAATATCTTTAGGTCACTGACTATCTCCCAGTCGATATTTACTAGTACAGCTCATTCTTCGCCAATTAGCGTGACGACGACAGGCACCTTGGGTAACAGTCAACACCTTCGCATTCCGCCGAAAGGAAGACGGACACCTGACCCGGAGTCACCGCTTGTCCTCTGCGTAGGTTTCGAGGTTTCAAGGGCGGGTGCAGCGAGAAAGATGGGGCCACGACACGAAGACACAAACACCGAGGCGCGTTGCAGCGATCGGTCGGACGACGCGCAAGAGAGCGACACCAGCACTGCGCCTCGCCGAACGCACGCGCGCGGAGCAGTATCAGCCAAGCACGTTGAGCGATGCGCGGAGTCAACCGCCGGCGTCTTCACCTCGGATGTGCCTAGCTCACTATTCGACCCGAGTCCCGTTTCTGGTGAGACCTTCGCGAGCGAACGCGTCCTCCCGCGCCCGCTCATCGATTCTGGCGTCGAGGCTAGTGGGAGCCGCGCATGCGTAGCCGAATGCCCCAGCGCGGGAGCCTCCTTCCCTTTTCGAAGGTAAGGAAACGGAGAAGGGAGACGGGAAAAAAGGGAAATGAAAAAGAAAATAAAACTGAGAGGAAGAGAATCGAGAGTATCGACACTGAAGAAGCGGAGAATGAAACCGGGCACGGGATGGCTGGGTTGCGAGTTAGGTGATGCGGAAAGATTTCTCCTTTCTTTCTTAACCTCTTCCTCAACAACTGAGCTTCTTAAAAAAAAAAAAGTCGAATAAAAATCAAATGGAATTTGAATGAGATGGGAAGGAGTAAAAAATTGGGAGGGTTATATTAAGCTGAATCCTATTTAGTAGTCAAACTCGAGTTTTAAATGCGCCTCGCTGGGTGCTTAGGATTTGAAAGTACGTCGGAACTTCGAATTTCGGTTTAAGCATTTAGTTTGTCCGGCTAATTTTCAACTTTAAATGGCCTTGTTCTGCCAGTCTTAACAAATGCTCTACTGCGAGTGGAAATGAGTTCATAACTTCATTAAATTGCCGCAGATTGAAGTCGGTACATGCATTAACAAATACTTTGAAAGTTAGACACAATAGTATATTTTCTTTTTATTTTGCAGCCTCCACATATATCTCAACATATGCTCACTTTCGGATGGATCTCTTGTCCCGTATTCTTATACCTGGGTACAGCGTAAGCAGAGTCATGCCCGCCGCCATGATTTTGGTTTTGTGTGCAAGCAGGCGGAATGGCGAGCCTGGCAAGTTTACTTTCGTGGCGGAGCATCCATGTGTTTGGAAGTATGGGGCACAAGGTGGAACGAATGACGAGGACAAAAGAAAAATGATGCGTTCGTACACAGTAACATATTGAGATTTTTTTTTTACTGCGGGGACGGTGCTATACCGGCCATTTTGTCATTGCAACAGACCACAGTATAACTTTGCAAATTGTAAGAGCCTTGCCATCTGGCATATTTTTCAGCCTCATAGCAAGCAGACTAGAAACTCACGAACAAAGCCCATATTCTTGTATGGTAGCCTAATTTTCAATGCCTGCTAACTGGAAACAGATATCCTCATTGAAATCACTAGAAGGGTGAAGGCACAGCCTTACGCAAGAGGCGTTGAGTCGCAATGTTGATATAAGAATGTATTGCTCAGGTTACAGGAAATGAGGTGAGAAGAATGAACAAAAATTACTCAAACTTGATCATGCTGACAAAAACCGGAAAGAACAAAATATTTTGAGCGCAAACTACCCTCTCGCAGAACCACCTCGGAGTAATTGACGTTAACGGATATAAGGTAACATGAAATGGCCACGTCACGTTATCTTCCTCGCAAAATTCAGTGGCTAAATTGACATTGGGCTTTCACGTGACTAGAGTGTACATGGCGTGACCACGTTAAGTAAAGTTCTCCAACAAATCTAGCAGGACAACCGACGTGACGGTCGTTCAGGAGGGTTTTTTGTGACGGTTTTCTCAGAAAATTCGGCTGATAAAATTTGTTCAGTGTTAAAACGCTATCCAGTGTCGGAAAACCTTCTACTGATTTGACGAAGTAGGTTTCGAGGGGCCAATAGTTTCCGTGAAACATAGTATTTGGTGACCTATGGTCTCGGTCAAGGACGCAAGAAGCAAAGTCTTCGGATCGTTTCTACTTTCCATTTAGGAATGTATATGATTCCGAGACTATAACTAATGCTCTTGTTCTAACTTCCTCGTGGTGAACCTTGGTAGATTACCTCAGTTACAATCTCATGCGACAACGAAGACATCGGGCAGGATGTCTTGCGTTTAGTATTGATCGCCACGGGCATCCGAACGTCTCGAAACAATTCGATTAAAACCTGGATCGAAAGGACGACCGTTATTCTCATTCGCGCAATTTTTTCTCCTCATTGGAAGGATGGATGAATGGATAGACGGTTATATATGCGCCTACGGCTGGACCGTTTATATACGGCAGCGGTTTGCGCCACCTAGTTCGTGATGTATTGTTGCGTGCGTGATAACATTGGCAGCGTACGCTGCAGCCTCGTGAAGGAACAAAGTTCGAACCCCTTCGGCACCTTTATCTTTTTTTAGCTTATATTTGCTCTTTTAGGAAGTTCCCGTTCCTTCTCGGTTGTGATCGCACGTCCTGGTGCAGAACCTTCTGGAACATAGCGCGCGAATAAAAGCAGCGGTAGCCCACTGCTTCGGATCAGTTTACCTTCCGTAGCCCTCTTACTATGTACGGCTATTCCTCGCGTTTGTAGCCTCAGGCAGAGCTTTGCCTTATTAAAAGATTATTTTCAGTTTTAAATTTGCATGCTATTTTTCTTCACGTGACAGCATTGTCCTATTATTCTTCGCGCCCGGATTCACGTGTCTTCGCGGCAACACTCCTTTTAGCTACGAGTGTCTGGCGCTATCAGTAAGGCTCAAGTCGAAGGGCAGAGCAGAAAAGATAGCATGAACGCTTGAGGAAGACACACACACTTCTAATCATGATCCTGGATTTAAGAGGCGTTTCAGGAGTGAGTCAGAACACCTAAAAGGTCACCAATTGTGCCGATGCCACAACAGGTAATGGCAGAAACGGAAAAGGACCACTGACGTAATAACGTCTGCTGCTGACCCTACATCATTCAGTCATGTTGAAGCAAAATAAATCTACAGAGAGGTTTTCGTAGATGGTCCTGATGACTCCGATAATGAAACCGGATACTCCGCCGCCGCCTTTTCGCATACATCGTATTGTTATCGGGTATCGTTATCGGGAGTGTTGCAACGATCAACTAAAACTCTTTTTCTTTTCTTGAATAGTCACTGAGAAGGTGAGAACGACAGGGCGGTCTCTTTGGAACCCCCGCCTCCACAACGTGCTCGTTGCCTCTCGCCGTGGTTTAACTTCCCGTGCATACGCGAGATTTATTTATTTATTTATTTTTATTTATTTTAAAATACTATCGGTCTCTTACGGGACCAGAATAGGAGTGGGATACATGAGTAAATTTAACACAATAAAGTAACTACAGCCCAACAATCAGTCATCAAACATATACAAACCCAGTTCGCGCTACCCTGCACCGGAACAAACACAATCGCATACATGAAACTATGTGCAATATCCACAATAGAATACAACAAACTCAACCGGTGCACATGTCAAATGTTGAAATAAGGGATGCAAACTCCTTCCGGCTACATGCACCTACAATGCTTTCCGGTAACTGGTTCCAATCTCGTGCAGTCTGCAAGAAAAATGAATATCACAAACAATCCTTACCAAACCTTTGTTCTTTCACGTGCCTTCCGTGCTTGTTCCTCGTTATTCACGTCTTATCTTCACTGATATATCGATTCTTGTCGATCAGTAGTAGGTTGTTTATAATGCTGTAAAAAAGAGTTAGCCTCTTATGTTTCCTGCGAAGTTGGAGCAACGGTAAATTGGCTTCGCCGTAAAGAGAGGACACAGATTCCCGTCTTCGGTACCGCGAGTAAACAAAACGCAATGCCCGTCGCTGAACACTTTCTAGTTTTAACTGCAATTTTTTTACATGCGGATCCCAAACTTCGCACGCGTATTCTAAGGTGGGGCGCAGTGACATCTTGTATGCAATCAGCTTAGTTTCCTGTGACACAAGTTTAAGCGTGCGCCGGATGGACCCTTGTCTTTTGTTTGCTTTAGCAGCTACATTCTCTATGTGCTTTGTCCATTTCAGGTCTGAAGTTATAGTTACTCTGAGGTACTTATAATCCGTGACATTTGTTAACGTAACCCCTTGACTGGTGTAGCTGAACCCCAAAGGCTGCCTCTTGTTAGTAATGGTCATGCATACGGTTTTTTGCGTGTTCAGGGACATTTGCCATGATGCACACCAATCAGTTCTTTTAGACAAATATTCATTTAACCTAATTTGGTCTCCAACAGATTCAACTTCAGTGTAAAAAATGCAATCATCTGCAAATAATCTGGCTTGAATGGGCGAATCAATTATGAGGTCGTTAATGTACATCAAAAACAACAACGGCCCAAGCACCGAACCCTGTGGCACTCCCGACTCAACGTGGCTTATTGCAAACATTTTTTCTTCAATACCTACAAACTGCTTACGATCGCTAAGAAATGCCTTGATCCAATTAACCAAGTTATTATCTCCAAAGACCGATTTCAATTTAAGTAGTAGTTTTTTATGACTGACCTTATCGAATGCTTTCTTGAAGTCCAAAACGTTTATATCTACTTGTCCCTTATTATCGACCACTTCACAAAGATAGTGCACCGTTTCTACAAGCTGGGTCACTGTCGATAAACCCTCCCGAAAACCATGTTGGTAGTCGCTCAGAAGCCTGTTGCAAGAAAGATATTGTCGGACATGTTTGGAAACTATATGTTCTAAAATGTTACAGGATGTTGACGTTAAGGCAATGGGTCTATAGTTGGAAACAATTGTGGTTTCGCCACCTTTCGGAATATGAATTATTTTACTCATCTTCCAGTTGTCTCTAAGGGTTCCCGTTGACAGTGATTTTTCGAAAATAATCAAAATGTATCTGGCCATCCATTCTGCGTACCTCTTTAGAAAGGCATTTGGGATTCCATCTGGGCCCATCGACTTAGACGTTTTTAGATTCAGTAATAAAGCTAGAATTCCTTCCTCCGAAAGTGTTAAGTCATCCATATCTGGACAGTCCCTAGGTAACACGAACTCTACGGGTTCCTCGTCATCTTTTGTGCATACGCTGGTAAAAAATTATTAAACTCTTCTGCAATAACCTGCTTGTCAGAAATAACTCCCTGCTCTGTGCATATCTCGGAGACACTTTCTTGTTTCTTTGTTAAATATTTCCAAAACTTATGGGGTGATTGTCTAATGAATTGTTGCATTGTGACATTGAAGTGCTTGTGTTTTGACTCTTTTATTCGATTTTTCATTTCAGCGTTCAGTGTTCCTATTTCATGTATTAAAGCTTCACTACACTCCCGACGGAGTCTTCCCCTGCGTCTTTTCACTTTTATTTTTAGCTGAATGGCTTCCCTCGTTATCCATGCATTTTGTATTCTTCTTCTTTTTACTTTCAAAGGAACATATTGTGTTGTACATTTATGTACTATTGCTTTCAACCTCAGCCACATATCATTCACACTTACTGCGTGTCATTAACCGAGATTCACGAGACACAAATGCGGTATCGAAGCTAGAGAGCTCACATTGAAGGCGAGATATCCCAAGACCTTTCTGCCGTTCTCATACTTTCAGTGATTATCACACCTCCAGCACATCGGACACAAAAAAAAAAGAAACCAAAGAAACCCACGACTTCATTTAGGTTTTCTATGACCTTCAAGTTTGCATGTTGAACGGGTTCTAGCCAGATTTTATTTCAGCGGCAGTCGTAAAACATATCCCGCATTGTCGAAGCCTCTCAGGAACCACCTTCGTCAATTCGAATCATAAAAGAAACGCAAAAATATACCACAAGCCGCGGGGGACCCGGCACAATTAATGCAGTCGTCCAGTAATTCCTAGCGATTCGCCTTGCCGGACACGTAACAGTTCCTGCAAACAGGGGCCAAGCGTAGAGAGATAGAAAGAAGAGGGCGAGCAAGTAGGAAAAGGAGAGGAAAAGCCACGTCCCTGGGTACGAAGCGGCGGCGCGGCCGAGTCGTCAAAGCCCCCGACAGGAGCCGCACCGTTTTGGCAGTCCCGGCACCTTATCCCGTGTATCACGATGACAATTACTCGGACGTGAGTCGAGTGAGCAACGAGGGAGATCGATGGGAATCGTTTCCCGTCGCGTTTCCAGCTATTAATTCGCCTCGCACCACGGCATGCCGCGCACGGCACCGCTTCACTGCCGACGCCGCCGGTGTCGAGGGTGCGCGGGCGCACTCGACGAGCGCTACGCGTGGCCCTCAAGCGTCCTCAATTCCCCACGTAGGTTGCGTTCCCGTAGCCTCTTTTCCCCAAGCTCCCCTCACCGCGCGCTCCGTCGGCTCGGAAAGGAAGCACACGTTCACTGTGCTGTCGGGAACGTTCGCTGAAGAGGCAAGGTGTCAACAGTTGTTGCGCTTGGCTCTTAAACCTAGAAAGAAAATTACGCTTGCCCGCTTAAACCTCAAGGGAAACAATTCCCACTCTATGAAAACATTTGCGGCTATAAAATATTGAAATCGATGGCTATACGGGCAGAAACAAAGGGAGACGAGGAGATGAAAGTGCGCGAAGACTGAGAGCATCGAGCTCTGGCTGGAATGATCCGTGTGTAGACGCAGAGCTAGCTGCCTTTATTTCAGCTCACTGTTGGAACGCGTTCGAGCACTGAGTAGAGACAAACACAGCGAGCTTTACGCCTACCCACTAATCAATCCAACCAGGGGTCCTCGTCTCTCTTAAGTTTCTTGGCCGTAGAGCAGAAAAAATACCACTACATGAAATGAAACAAAAGGGAGCTAAACATTTATAACAATCGTGCGCGTGTTGGAAGATAACACCACCTGGACAGAATAGAGGGAACGGGATCTGTTCATTTCACGAAATTTGAGTGGATTGTCCTGACGCACGCCTAATATTAGTGTCAATTGGTTACGTCTGACCGCCAGCAGAAAAAAAGCGTTTGGATATTACTAGTTTTCAACAACGACTTGTTGATGTGCGCAGTGACGTTCACAATGATACGACGAGAAAAAAAGGGGTAGTGAAAAAATATAAGCAAACGAGGGCACGCCAAGGAAGCGCTCAGTTCCTTTGTTTACTACAGACGAAAGCCGAGGCTTAGCTCGCAGGCCACAGGCCACGCCCAGACAACTGTAGCGCGTCAACTACGCTCCCGGAAGACAGTGATTCTCCGGAAGCAAGTCGCTGGCGTAAAACGAGGTATACATTTGGTTAAAGAACCAAGAGCCCGCGAAAAATACCCCTACCCAAACCCTTCACCATGGTCAAGCGTCAATTTGCACCTCACTCGAATGTACTCTGGTAGTCATTTGACAACGAAGACGACACTATTATACTGGGTTGACTTTTTAAGGTTACCGGAGCGAACGAAGCCTACACTCTGCTTGAGTATCAATTTCATTGTAAACATTTTTATTTCTAGTTTTATCTTGTTTTCTCTCAAAAGCACCGTTTCTTTACTGCAAAGTATCGGTATTCATTTAACTGTATCTTTACAGAGATATTACACCAATAGCTGTTAGTGAGAAACTTCGCGGTTTCGCGCTGTCAACCGCGCTTCAAATCAACTCGAACCATTTTCAGCACTCCGACAAAAAATACACGGGCCGCTTATAACAAGATAACAAGCACGCAAGATAGCATTCATGGTCAGTAAAACAGACCCCGCCGGGTAATCTGGCAGTGCTCTGGGAAGGGTGCCCATGTGACCCAGAATTAGCACAAACAACAAACCTCGGGAGATAAGCAGATAAAACTGACTTAGAATTTTACGATGCATTCTGTATCAGGAAGCAAGGGGAAGGCAAGTGCTTTAGTTCCCTGTCAATGCACCTGGCAAATGCAGAGTTTTATTTTTTTAGTGAAGAGCTAATAATGGTGTGTGTTTTGTTTCAATAAACCTTCATTTGAGAGTGCATTTCGCCTTGTCTACTTCCTTGTTCCGGTTTATTCGGCGCTTTTCGTTTAGCACGTGTGACTATTTGTCTTGAAGTGTCGCACGAAAAGACGCTCCCTTCTTGTGCAGACAACTGAAATGCTCTCTACTTAATACACCCCCAGGGTGATCCCCCAAGAGATCGAACTTTCAAATCCACCCGATATTTTTTATTTTTTCAGATTTTTTTTACATGTGCTATACAGACAAATGAATCGCACAAAACTGAACTTCGTGTCTCAAGAACGCGTTTTCACTACGAGAAAAACAAATGCTTTAAGATTGCCTAACGGCTCTGCTCCCACCGATTGACTGCTCGCCAACGCTTCCCCTTGGAGGAGGTTTGGAGAATCCACCGAACTCTGAGAGCATCAAGGTGGATAATTGCGACAGTTCAGCTAGACCCTTTTGGAATGCGCGGCGGCGGAACTGGTGTCAGTGCGTCAGTAATGCCATCTGGACAGCTCTGTGTCTGTGCGTGTGTGCCCACGAAAAGGCACAGAGACGGAGCTTCCTTGCGAATTAACTTTGAATCTGTCTGGTTCGTGGCCACTTGAGTGGGTCGT
Source organism: Ixodes ricinus (assembly GCA_037355805.1). Lineage (NCBI taxonomy): Eukaryota > Metazoa > Arthropoda > Arachnida > Ixodida > Ixodidae > Ixodes > Ixodes ricinus. Next base: position 327,519 of record JAZHYW010003581.1, on the reverse strand, counting down.
CAGGTGGGGAACTCCTCGCTCGCAACAGCATTGAGAGACCTTCGGGATTCAGTCGGTTTGACGGCACAGACGAAGCAATGGGAGAAGCGACAGACGTCGCGGTTATGCATGCAATTCACGCCGCTCATAGCTCACTCAGAGGTTTTAGAGACGATTACCTCCGCGTTCACAAGATGAAAATATCTTCGAACAGAAATGTCCGCAGTGTCAAGCTCCTAGATGCTGAATCACTGCGGAAGCTGCTACCAGGAAGCGATGATTTTCAGGAGGCAGACAGAGCGGTCAAATCCTCCCGGTGCCAGGAACTGCTGCAACCGAGCTCGCTGCGATTCAACCTTTTATAAATCTGTTTGTAGCGAACGTGCCATTTTGAAATTACTTCGAATTCGCAAGGCAGCCAGCCAGGAAGGCCAACAACAAGGAGTTTAATTTTATGTGTGCCCGTTCTAAGCGTCAGAAGCATCGCAAACGTTTGTGGTGTTTCGTGTAAAGACGTACTATCAGACTGAACTTCTTGTATAAAGCGACAAGGTAAAAACAGGTGAACCTTTTCAATGAGTGTATAAGAGGGCCAGCGGCCTGGAGAAGCGAAAACGCCGGAGCCAAGACGTTTAGCAACCGCCAGTTTGACCGGCCAAAACGTTTGCACCAAGCAAATCCTGCAACATGTTTTTGTACGTTGTTTTTGCCTGATCTAAGGACAGTTGTATCCCGAGTTTTATTAAAATCAATACCGGAGATTTTTTAAAATATGGTATTGTTTTTTTAAATGTGTTGTTTCAAAATAACTTTTTCTTATCTTAATATTTTTAACTCAAATGAATATTTTGTAGGTATATTGTAGATGACCTGGCTTATATTATCTATGGTTTTCAAACTCGGGAATGCTTTACCATACATATTGAGGTAGAAGGCCTCAGAGTTAGTGTATTTGTTTCTCCTGGTCTAAGGTACACATATTTTTAAATTTTATTTTAGAGAAAACATAATAATTGCACGCAGTTGACTTAAGCTTTGGTGCGTTATATGAAGAAAAAAAACATTTTAGGAGTAACACTCAGCCTGCCTTCCACAGGACCGCAAAGTTGGCAAATATTTCAGTATAGGTCGGAGCAGGGCCGTCGAGCAATCTCAAAGCATTTCTTTTTCTTGTTGTGAAAACGCTTCCTTAATATAAAAAGTTATGCTTCGTGAGATTCATTTGTGTGTACGTGACATATATAAAAAAGAAGCAAATAAAAATGTCGAGTGGAAACACAGGTTCAATCTCTCGTCGTCAAAGGAACGAAAATAGGTCACTATCTGTACTAGTCATGTTTTACATTTGCAGCAGTACCATAACCATGCGTGCAGGTACGTCTGCCGTTACCACAGCAAAAGCCCGCTCGGAAAACAATCCGGGTCGATTATTCATTGCGCGAAAATGTTTGTTCAGTCAGCGCGTGTTATCATGATTGCCGGCACGGAAGTTCGCATGATAGAGCTCTGAATTCACGAGATCGCGTGCTCTCGTTCTTGTAACTTCTTTTTCGCCCGCACTCTTTTAGAGCGCAGCTCTTAGGCGCCCGTTTCCGGGTTGAGCGGCGTCGGCGTCGGCGTCGGTGTAACCGCGCGCGTTGCATTATCGGACGTTTCCCCGCTAAAGGTAGCGGGGAAATTTTCCCCCTAAATTTAGCGCGAAAATTTCCCGGCTAAATTTTGTGGGGAAATTGACGTCACGTGACTTAAACAGTAATTCAGTTTACGTCACGTGACTTAAACACAAATTCAGCTTACCCGCTAAAGTTAGCGAGAAAAATGACGTCACGAGTTGGTGTCACGTCAACCATGAACAAATTCAGCGGCGCGAGGAGAGGAGGAGGAGGTAAGGGGGAAGAGGAAGAGCCTACCCTTTCCTCCGTACCCTTCCCTCCTCCTCCTCAAGAGCTGCGCTCTTGTTTCGCATTACAGAAATTTGCAAACGTCTTCCATTATTTTCCTCCTAAGAATAGCGCATGGTTATGCTTTTAATTACATTTGGTATAGGCATTTCGGTCATTGACAGTCGTCTTGCGTTGCTCATACTTTTTTAAATATATCTGACTACTTTTTCTCCCATTAGAATTACTCGCTTTTAATTTTAATTTTAACAGCGTGTTAATCATTTAAGCCCGTACCTCCTCTAGAAGTTCATGCTTGATTTCTATTAAATAACTACTTGGGTAAATTAATATTAAAATATCATTAAAAACAACAACGCACGTGACTGGCCTCGCATTCTACAATGAGAACAATCTGTTTTGCCTTATTCCCTGCACAAAATATACCATAAGCGGCATGCACAGCGCCATATAGTGGCGCGACGAATAACAAGCTCCGTCTCACCAGTTGGCTTCGACGCTGGCAATGGCCAGGGCGCTAAAGTGTGGTTCTGAAGAACCCTTCGCTCGAACAAGCACTTGCGCAGAGAAAGCGCTTTCGAAACCAGACGCCCGCGCCCGTGTCGTTGCTGGCACTAGAAGCCAAATTTTGAGCTAAAGTGTACGTCCGCCATGTTGGTTGCGACGAGAAACCAGCGACCGGCGGGGCGTCGTGGACGTAAATTCGCAAGAAGAGCGAAAAATAATACTAACCCTTAGCTCGCAGGTGTGGAAGAGAATCGATGACGGTTAGCAGTAGGCCTTGGTTGGTACCGAAAACGCTACGAAAAAGACAAACAGCAGAGGAATGTCGACGCAACGAAGATGGCAGCGCACAAAGTGTTGCCAGACGTTGTCTATTGACCACCGAACCAACCCACCGCTCCGTTAGGAGAAATTATCTTCCACTGCTGGAATCGCAAGCGTACCGGCTCTTCGCCGGCACGCTTGCGATTCCAGCAGTGCAGACTACGGTAACCTCCTGCTGTTAATACAGCAGGAGTTTAGTCTGCCAGAACATGGCGACAACAACGGTTGAAAAAGAACTTAATTTTAAAAATTTGTGTGTGATTACGTTGATAAAAGTAATTCGTTGACAGGAAACAATATCGCAAAAAAGATTTACTGTTTCTTATTTCCATTTGATGCATTGAGTGCTGATACGGTCGATTTTTATGTTTTCAACTTCGACAGATTTAATATCCTATTTGGCATAAAAAAATTATATCACTGGGAGTGAAAATTATTTTAGCTTAATCGATGCAATAGAATTAGCAGCTGTATAAACGGCACGAGAGAATAAATGTGTTAACAGAGCCTCGGTTCGTTGTGTGCGTGTTAATAAATTTCCCGTACACCCCTGCCCTGCTTGTCCGGCATTTCGCTAGCAGGAAGGTGGTCACCCTAGTTGCCAGAGGCCAGAATGACAACGCTAGACAGAAAGACCTAGATTCACAACATTGTCAGCCCCCATAGTGATTTCCATTTTGGGCTTGAGAGGTTTCCTTGGCAACCAGGGCGCCTAAAGTCCCTTGATACTTAGCTCTTATCTAGGGACTTTAGGGGCGCCTGGTGGCCACTTTCTTAGAATAGAATAGCTGATCCTTTTGCCCGTTCGTTGAAATGTAGTAAATATGTGTTAAAGTGAGTAAAAGTCACATAAAGGTGTGTCTGGTACAGAGGCACGCACATGTCTGAAGTAACAGTCGCCTTGCTCACTGCATGTTCAGCGTACGCCGGGAACCGCAACGACAATTTAAACTTCGCGCCAGTCGGAGAACAAAAATAGCACAGCACGTGTACGCCCGCAGCGGTCCGAGTTAACCGAACGCAACTTCGGCGATTGTCGGAAATGTTCGGCTCTGTTGGTTTCTATGGGAACAGAGCTAGCTCCGTCCGTTGCTGTCGTAATGTGGTGACCAATCGCGGCGAGAGGCGGCACGTGAAAAATTTAAAAATCCCGCGCTTTTCACATCAAGCTTTCTTTCACACCACGCTACGTGGTTTGAAAATATATAACAACCGGAGTGAACACAAAAGCTACACATGGTAAAGAACTGCGTTGCGGGCTTCTGCGTTCCTACGGTTTTATTTTACAACAGCGTGAAATGCTCGCTGTTGTGTTATCTGGATCTCGAAGCAACCCAAAATGTTTGGCATCGGAGAAGGATAAAAATCTCTCAGCCTGTCTCATATACAATTGCTTGCATCCTAGATGAGTATCCAAGGCGGTTATCACAAAGGCCATTGTGGCTTTTGGAACCAATCAATGATCAGTAGGACAACAGACTTGACGCCGTGCTTTAGTTTTATGCGCCTGTCTTGTCAATATTAAAGCGACCGTCTGAAGAATTTAACATAGGAGCGCTAATACCTCTAGTCACTTACATCTCGAGACGATAGAGGGCGATGCAGGTCACGTCACGGACACCTTATTATCGCTCGGCAGAAGATGAGACTGCACTATTGGCGGATAAGAACACCAAAGAAAGAGTCACGAAGCAACACGTGTGCGTGTGATAAGCCACGCACTGCGCCTCTTGTTTCATTTGCTAACTGGCCTATGTTCTGTCCAAAACATACGGTTTTGTATTTGCAAAGAAAGGCGGGGCCAACAGTTGTCTAATGCAATTTAAAATATAACAGCAATTATAAATATAAAGCATGTAAACTAACGCACCTAACCCACTTGAGACGCTCCAAAGGAATGTGTTTCTCAACGTATCACGCTGCGTATTACTGCAGACGTGAGGCTGGGTGGTGAAAGCATGAACTGAAAATATAAACAAATAAACTTACCTTGTTAAAAAAAAATAAGGCCTGTTTTGGGTTGTCTGCCGTGGCGTTTGCAGACGACGTCATGACCGGACACGCCTAGTTGTATGTGGTGCCGGCAGGTGGCGCAACGTGAGAAACAAGAATGAAGCAGCGCCTGGACTGATCATCTCCATACCAAAAATAGGGCACCATGACGGGTTAAAATCTCTGTTTTCTAATTAAATTTATCTTGTTTTAATGAATAAAATATGGTATCATTAGACATTAACATTAAAGAGACGCTCGTTGTCATAGTGAAAAGTTTCCGAAGGTCGTCCGGTAAGCTCGGCGCCGACGCGCTCGACTCTTCCGACACCTGTCGTCGGCAAATTTAACTAGGCGTGCCCGGTCATGATGTCGTCTGCGAATGCCGCGGCAAAGAACTCAATACAGTTTTCTTTGTTTGATTTTTGAACAAAGTAAGCTCATCTGTTGATATTTTCACCCAAAGCTTCGCCCGCCTGGTTGCACCTGTGTAGTAAATTGGAGCGCGATACGTTGAGAAACCCAGTTTTCCGGGCCGTCTAACTTGCATTATGAAGCGTTTGTTTGCATGCAATATCTGAATCCCGAGCAGACTCCGACGTTCAAGACTGCTTTTCCCCTTTCACTTACGGGGACCGTTGGATTGCTGACTCTCCAGAGTCCCAATAACTCCGCTCGTACATAATGCAAGAGACACGGCGCTCGCGGCAGACAACATGGCGGAAGTATTACGGGCGGACACGCCCGACGCATGTTCCAAGAGCATGTCGGCTTCATGTATGCATCGGACATGATGACTAACGACAGTTTTTGCATGACAAATGTTGCAGGACCTTCATGTAACAAAGAAACACGCCTCGGGGAGTGAGTCCAGACTGTCTTCTGTTTTGATATATTGGAAGTGCGACCGCGGCGGCCTTGAGCGACTATACGCTCCTCACCCGTTCAACCATGTGCCTCGTCGGCTATACTTTTATTATTGATGCGAAATACTGTACGCTGCCGCAATGCACTCAATAAGAACAAAAAGCAAAGCAGAAATTGGGTTATCGATTCGAAAATCAAACAGCGAATTTGCGAGGACGACATGTGCCAATGCGTGAGCCGCTAGAGCTGGAGCCACCGCCGCTGGCGGCGATGGACTCACGGGTGGCGATCGATTTTGCCGGGGGTCTCCTTCGGCCACCGCCTCCCGACTTGGAAGAAATCGAAGGGTAAACCACTGGGCGGAAAAGAGGAAGACGGCTTCGTTGCTTCGTCCGCACAATCGGGAACTTGGATGAAAAAAAAAAATCATCGGGCATATTAAAGAAAAAAAGAAACTGAAATTGAGCATCTCCAAAGAAGAGAGGCGCCCTGGTGGGTATCTAAAAGAAGGCGAAAATAGCCTTACCCCAAGAAAAGAAGAAACAAAAAACGGTAAAGCAAATGTGAGTAACGCTGTGGGATGCGACAGGAAGAGGCGCTGGACGCCTTATCGCGAGCACACCTGGGCCTCCTGAGGACCTTCGATTTCGGCGTCTGGACTAAAAGAAAAAAAAAGAAACAGATTTAGAAGTTTTGACTTCAAAACGCGGGGTTCGATACCTGAAGGCTCTTCTAGGAGAGCGATCCCTCGAGAGGTACCCCTTCGAAAGGGTTCCTGCTTGTACTATACGAGGAAAGAAAAACACTTTTTTAGAGAGTGCTGTTAAGAGGAACGGCAATAAATTAAGTCAGGCGGGTAATCAGTACGGGGAGTGTTTTTTTTTATTTGGGGGGAAGGGCAATCTAAACTTGCCAAAATGTAGACGTTTGGCTAGTTTTAACGTCGGTAGAGGTGATGTACAGTCCTTCACGCGTGGTGTCGGCATATAAGGCTAGTTGTTATGGCGTATAAAGTATATTTTTTCTACGCTGCAGACGCTATACTATCTCCGAGTATATACAAAGGAAACTTGAAAAAAAGGAGAAGATATGACCGCGCGTCGAGATCAGAGCGCTGAGCTCTGATTGGAAGTATAGCGGGTAGCTGCCTATGATTCTAACCACTATCTCCCCTCCACTCAGAGCGAACAAAACGTCGTCTGCCGCTCGCGCAAAGTCTGGCGTTCGAACGCCAAACGCCGGTGTCCGGCGTTCGAACGCAAGACCCTGCGCGCTCAGATTAGAGGGGAGATAGCGGATAGAAGCGAAGGCAGCCGCAGTCCCTGAGTGGGTGAGAATGACAGGGCGTCTTCACCGAACGCCCGGCCTACAGCCCGCCCTCGTTGCCTTCGACCGTGCTTCGGCAGCGCGTGCATGCTTGAGGCTCACGAGACGCCCCCCCCCCCCTAAAACCCCTCCCTGTCGTTCTCTCTCATTCAGTGGCTCCAGCTTTTGCGTTTACCCATCTAACAAAAGCTCGGCGGTCTGACGTCGGCGCACGTCCTCATTTTCCGCTATCCCTCAACTTCCCACCCCAATCGTTTCTTTTTTTCTTTTTGCCCGAATGACGCTTTATTTTGGGGGATATTGGCATTTAGGGAACCATTACCCTAGAAAGAAGATCGCTTAATCACGGCGGAAACGCAATGCCCGACCGATCGCTCCTACCGAATGAAGGCAAATCGAGTGACCGGCTCGCCATGGCACGTCATATTGTCCTCGATGAATCCCAGCAGTGGTCATTAGTATCCCCTTGTGTTTCACCGCAAGGTGTGCGGAGCACGGTCTTTGTTATAATAAGGTGTATTCGTACTATATAGTCGTGTAGCAATCTAAAACTAAATTATCGTACAATTTAACAATGCGTTTGAATTAGGGCCCGCATGACAGCGAAAAGCTGACGGCGTCCGTCTGTGGACGAAACAGGGGAAAGGGAAGCGCGATGTGTAGAGAGGAGGAGAGTAGTGAAGGACAGAGGTGAGAGGGAGGTGACGTCACAGGGCGGAAGCCAATGCGCGTGCGGATGCTGGGGCGAGTCTGAACTTGCCGCAGCGTCAGGGAGCGGATGCCGCTGCTAAGCGTGCAAGGCGGGTGAAGGGGACAGAAGAGCGGAAGCAGCGCCTAGCTCGGCTGGCCGAAATGCGGCGCAAGAGGCGGCAAGCCGACGCGGGTCTGCGTGCGACAGGAGCTGCAAAAAGAAATTAAAGACGATCAATTGGCGTATCTCTAGGGAATGTGTCAGCATGACCCTTGGGAAACGCCACACACGTTCCCCTTTGAGAAACGCTAACGCTGACCCCGTTACAAAGCCAAAAAGAGGCAGGAAAAATAAAAAATAAAAATAGAAAAGTGAAGGGGTCAGCGCTCAGCGTTTCCCAAGGGTCATGGTAACGTATTTTTCAAATTAATCCACCAACGGATCTTCCTTTATTTATTTGTTTATTCTTTATGATCTCTTAACCCTAAACATTGAGACATACGCCTTAACAACATTCTATTACATTTAGAGGTCACGCCTCCTGTTACTCAATAATATATCGCCGTAAAACAATAAAACGCATGAATATTGGTTTTAAAATCTGCTACAATGTAAGCACCGAAACGAATGACGCTTAAACTGAGAGACAGCCCAAAATTATCCTTCTACGGATGAATACGATTTCAAATAAGCCAATACCGCCCTGGAGAACAAAGTGGCGCAGGCCACGTTCCACTCTGTTCAACGAACAATCGAATGTGGTGAGAGATACTATTCTCTCACCAAAATACTGTCGCAGATACACACATAAACACAGACACCGACGTAAGCACACGCGCGAAAAAAATGAAGCAACACACAAACGGAACCTTTCGTGGTCGGCAGAAAATGGTCATAAATCTGTGTACCGCATTTTTCGAAACAACACCGCGTAAGAATAAAGAAAAAGAAGTAAAAAAGGAAAGAAAAACGTACGACGGAGCTTTTCTTCGTTCTCGCACGCTCAAGTCGAGACATCCATAACTGCAAAACGCCGACGGCCCGGCTCTCGACACGCGAAGCCAGCGGAACCAAGAAGACGGCGATCAAACGTTCGGAGGGAGGGAGAGAAAAGGGATCAGCGCATACCGTATCCGCCACTCGCTACAATCCTTCCTCTGTTCGCGTTATCCCAAGCACATCTCGCGCGGAAACGCTCCCAAAGCCGAAGAAAACAAAAACAAAAACAAAAGCCAAAACACGATGCCACGAACAAACAAACAAGTGGCCGAAGCCGAGCAAGCTGACGACGGCGCCAACTGCGCCGCCTTTCGGCACAGGGCTCGAATAAGGTCACGTGCGCGGAGTCTCCTTTCCTTTCTTGCCGGTGCACGGCGGAGAAGAAGCGCGAGCGAAAATCATCAGGCTCCGGGCAACGTGACAGCGATCGATGGAACCCGGGGCACATGCGGGTGCCGCACGCACGCCAGCGGCTGGGTCCCGGACGTGGCCAGTTCATATGCAACCTGCTGTTGCGTTCGCGGCCCCCGCGGACGAGCAGAGATGATGCTTCGGGGAACGTGCGCGGGAGCGCGACTAATTCGCGTCTTTCGGCGGCGACTGGCGCCGTTTAGGCGATGGCTCCAGCATTCAATGAGCGGTCTCCTCCCATCCCATCCCCCCCCCGCCCCCTCTCCTCCAAAAGATTTTCCTCGCGATCTGTCTGCTTGACCATAGCCTCCTCTATACTCACAAAGCCTGGCAGTTTGACGACGGAGCAATAGAGCGCCCGGTCGCAGATTTGGAGCGCGAGGGTCTCGCAGCACAGAGCATCGAAGAGACATTTTTCGGGGAACCTAAACGTCGGCGCACAGCTTTTGCAGCGGCGAGGACCCGAAACACACTTGTTCACTCGGGAGAAGTGTGTTTCGGCGTTTCGCCGCAGCGGGGCGCCAGTCACGTGGCTCTCCTCTCATCAGTTGCCTGCCGCTCCACCTTTTCCATTTCGGCGGCCGCTTCTCGTGGCGATCTGCCAGGCTTTGTAAGTATATAGGAGGCTATGGCTTAACACGTTTTCTGTTTGTTGTTATCTTGTTTTAGTTACGGGATTTCCCGTTTGTTGTTTTTTGTGGGGTGAAGGGCGGAGCGGGCGCGTTGGTTCAAAAACGTGTCTTGCGCCTTCGGTTTTGTGGCCGGGTGATACATTCTCCAACAAGATGAGAGAACCATTCGTCGAAGTAGTGTAAAAGGCGCTGCTAAGCACACCCTGACACCAGACACTTTATTTTTTTGTTTAAGAAATTAAATAGAACAAAGGTTAATATATGTGTTTCATCCCAAGATATGTGAGCCGGAGAAATTTTGCACAGCCTACTGAAACTGCTTTGTAAAATGGGACTTTTATATTGCTGTAACTGTACAATATCAGCTCTTCCTTGTGCGATGTGGAGAATTCGCAACGCGATAACGTAAAGATATATCTTAGTTCTACGCCGATTGAGTAATCGGTTGCGATAGGAATGCTTATTGCCCAACAGTCCGGTCATTACGGTTTCGAAATTTATTGAATATATATCTACCGAGGCTCGGGAAATCGAGCGGTCCTAACCGAGTTATCTTACATCCCATGTCTAGGTCTCTTAATACCATAATAAAGGTGTTCGTTCGAGCAACGTTTTAGCGTCAGGTTTATGCCATACAGGTCAATAAATTTATAAAGTTAATTATAAAGATGGCCAAGTGGTTTTGTGATTCATCTCTTAAGGATGGCAACAAACGCGTGTGTTGATAACATGACATGGTTTCCCCAGGAGTTTTAATATAATACAAAACATATTAGCCGTTAGTTGTTTATACAGCAGGAGTTTAGTCTGCCAGAACGTGGTAACATTGTTACCTACTGTAGGTGAGCAATTTATCCAGTGTAGTGGGACTGCTAGCTTGGGATCCTTGACGCGCACCACGCAGCAGTGATACACGACCGCACGCCGGTACGATGCTCATCCAGATAAAAATGGGTAGGGGCGGGGATTGGAGCCCAGGATCCCCAAGTTCATTAGCGCGAGTTTTTGATCCACGTTCTCTGAGCTGGTGTGCGCTAACCCATCCCGCCACCAATCCTTCTAATCTACAATGCTTGCTGGTTACAAATGCGCCTTGCGGTCTTATGCTAAAAAAACAGATAACATTTCTAGAATTAGGTATTGCCGACTGCAAGGGAAGTACTACGAACGGTTGGAGCATCAGTCACACGAGGAAGGAATTAGCGCGTCGTTTGGACAGCGCCTCTTATTTATTTTATTTATTTATTCAAACTACCCCTAAAGGCGCTCTGTCGGTGAGTATTACATAGGGGGGGGGGGGGGTGGAGGGCAAGCAAATATATTATTGTTCCCGCAGAAAAAAAGCGTACAAAGGCAATATAAAAGCAAGGAATAAAAAATAATGCTAAGTATTAGTATAACTGCGCACGAGTTCATTGAGTTAGACATATCTAGTTCAGTTCTAATGTGAGACGGTAGGTTGTTCCAGTCGATTATGGTTCGTGGTATGCATGATCGCGCATAACTAGATGAATGTCATGTGATGCGCGTTACTTTGAATGAATGATCGCGACGTGGAAAGATAATGGAGGGTGTTAGAACGAAATCGTCATGAAGTAATGTATGGTGATAGTGCTTGTGAAATAATGACAGCAAGCATGTTTACGGCGGCGTGATAGGTCTTGCAACTGCAGCTTGATTTTTTTTAATGCGGAGACACTGGAAAATGGAGAGTAGTCAGAACAAGTGAAACGAACAGAACGGTTTCGCCGGGACTTGAATGTTACTTATATTTGAGGCTTGTTCAGGATCCCGTATGGCGGAAGCAAATTCAATTTTGGGGCGCATTCTTAAAATATTCAATTTTAAGATTGCGCTTTATGAATCCAAGGGAGGGTTAGCGGAAGCAAGGGTAAAGTCAATGTGGTAGTGCGAGGATAAATCAGACTGAAAGTGGACACCCCGGCACTTATATGTAGAAGCGAGTTTAACAGTATTGTTATTCAGAAGTTAAGAAGTTGGAGTCTGAGAGAAGCATTTGGTAAATGACATATGTTTTGTTTTGTTATGGTTGAGGGTCATTAGCCACATAGAACACCACGTGGTTATTTTGTCCAGATTTGATTGGATAGCTTGGCGATCGGTGTTAGAAGAGATGTTACGGTATATAACACAGTCTTCAGCAAAACGAAAAAAAGCGAAGATAAAATGAAACGCAAGTGGGAAGGTCATTAATATGAATGAGAAAATGTAATGGACCCAGCACGCTTCCCTGGGGAACTACAGATGTCACTTGGGCGAAAAAGGACTTGGAATTGTTTTTGGAAGTGAACTGAAGTCTACTTGAGAGAAAGATTTTTATCCACGAGAGAACATTCGGATGCATGTTAGGCTTTACAAGATTTAGTAAAAGCCTGTGATGGGGAACAGGGTCAAAAGCCTAAGAGAAGTCGAAAAAAATCGCATCAACTGTAAACCAGCATCAAGGGATGTATGTAAGTCGTGAACGAAACAGTCAAATTGAGTATCATGTGAGTAACCCCTGCAGAAAACCGTACTAATAATGGGAAATAATGTTAGCGTACTGCAAATAGGGAATGACTTGGGTATGTATGATGTACTCCAGAAGTTAAGAAATAGTGCGGGTTGGTTAGTAAGACATGCCAATATTTTGACATATTTGGGATAAGGGCGTACGAGTCGATTCCTACGCAACTATGATTTTTCTTGAGGCAGGAAGTCCACAGTTTTCTATAGGTTCACGTGTGCCTGGCTCTGTTTCGACGCGCGCTCAATATTTTTCTCTAATCCTTCTTTCTCGCGTTTGTTTTTATAGCCTGAAGTGTAAAAAATCCCGCGAGCGTAAGAGTAGAGAGAAAAATGGGGTTGGAGAATTTTCTTCACAAAAGGATGAGGACACAAATATCATGCTGAATTATTTCCGTCAATCTCATTGCGCACATTTTTGCCTCAGAGACACGCTAAACGATTTCAATTGCATTTGGATCTAAAAGTTGAAATTAAAAAAAATAACTTAGCGCATGAGCTCACCTCCTTGGATTGTCTACGTACACCAGAGATATACCGGGTTTTATATAGCTCGAACAAAATTAAGCATAACTGCATTGCAGTTCCTCAGGTGGGTTTATTGCATTCATCCGCTAGATAATCGGAAGAAATTCCCTATAAACAACTGCCGACTTCCACTGTCGACTCGTAGGCATCAAAGGGGCTGTACTACGATATTCATTTGGAATGTTTCTCCCTTTGCGCGAGTTTATTGGCACTAGTAGGGACCCAAGAGTACACGCACGCAATGCCATTGTTCAAGAAACCTTCCAGTTGTGGTGTAATTTCAAGGATAAAACGCTCGTATTCTTTCAATCTCTCTTTCGCAAAAAACTTGATGACGTTGCGTGGGAATCATTGTATCGCCCGGTGACGGTATTTAAATGCGACTTATCGATTGGACCCGAGCATGAGCACTCAATTTGTTTTCGTCCTAATCAATAGCTCGACAAACATCCGGGTAGCGGCCCGTGTTAAATTGCAACGAATGTCGACAATAACCGAACTGTAACAATGTCTGGAACTCAGCCGCGTGTCGTGCGCTTTGCCAACCCCAGCGCGTGGCTATGATCAGCATTGGCGGCATATAATCGGCTCCAGACCACACGGCCGCTCGTTCTGGCGGTCAATTAAGGAAATGAACGCTGCTCGTTATCTTTTTTCTGCAAATTTTATTGTTTTGGGACAAAGTCGAACGCATGTTTCGTTGGTCATATGCTTCAGGAATTTGTTCTAAGTTGTATTCGGGAAAAGTACAAACATTGTTGCACCGCCCCTTGAAAGAGCCAGACTATACATCGTCTCTCCTTTGCATGGACTAACTGCCAAGGCTGTGCCAGCGCGAAAGGCTTGCCTCGACTGCCTTCACTGTAGCACTGGCTGCACGAGCGCTAGTGCAGCAGCCGACCCTTACAAAAATCTGTAGTCAAATTTTTTTGAATTTTTGGTTAAAAAGTCTTTTGAATCGTATTGAATTTTTTAAACTCTTTTTGAGGTTTTTTATGGTTTATTTTGATAACTTACCTAACTCCTAGTTAAAATTGGCCACTTAAAGTTTTTAGAATTTCTTCTAACATAAATTTTGTTGAATTCTTTTTGACGGAACCGCAGATTAACGTTAAAAAGGACACTCAAAATTTTTTAAATATATTTTTGGATTTTGGTATCAAATATTTTCCCGTTGTAGATACACATCCCACAAACACACATTAGAAACGAACAGAAACACAAACACCATGAAGCAGGCACGTAGCCAGGATTTTGTTTCGGGGGGGGGGGGGAGGGGGTGCCCATGACAAAATGCTGTATGAGGGGAGGGGGAGAGGAGGTCCCAGCAAAATGGAAGATTTCAAAGGCACCCCCCCCCCCTTGCTACGTGCCTGCCATGAAGCACTCAACAACAGAATCACGGTCCCGTTAACTGCTCCAGAGCGTTATATAGCCTACTTATAGGAGGTATAATCATTTGGCCGGTGACCACCTCAGCACTTAGTGAGGGTCCGATCTCCTTCTCTGGAGTCTGTCAAGGGGAAAACAATGTTTCGAAGTTCGTGGACTCTATCTGTTATTAAAAAGCATTGGTACAACTAACAATAATTCTGCGCAGTCACTAAAAGAACATCCACAAAGACAGCTCCTTGAAGCAATGTTTTCGCTTTTCAGTGTTTAGGGGCAAGAAAGAGAGGAGAGGGAGGTTAGGTGCACGCGTTTCAGCAATCCGTCCGGACGTAACGCTAGGCACAGGAAACGTTTATGTTACGTGGGACGTAGCTTTAATTTTATTTTTGTTACGTCGGACGTGTTATCACAATGTCTTATTAAATAGAAACAGGAAAGGGAATGAAAGAGGTCATCTGCCTTTGCCCTTTGATTTAAAAAAAAGTATCCTAAATTAAAAAGAAAAGAAGTGCAAAGCAACTTACTGTCATTTTTAGAACTCTTACAAATATGTCAACAAAAAAAATCTGTAGAAAATGTACTTTTCCCTTTAAATATTTTCAAAAAATGTGAGCTGTTATTCTACAAAACGTTCTTCCAAATTAAAAAGTCCTCAATATTTTGAATAAAATAGTAAAACAATTTCACTTTCTTAAAAATGATGTTAATAAGATTTATTTTTATTTTTTTTCGGAAAATAACCTAAAAATAAACATCATTACAACTTCTTTTAATTTTTATCTTAATTTTTAAAAATATGCCTACAAAAAGCTAACTAGATTTTTTCATTTTGATATTTTTTTAGAAAATAAACTTAAAAAACGTAATTACAACTTCTTTTCATTTTTTTATAAAAAAATTTACAAGAAAAGCCTTTTTTTCTTTTGAAAGTTTTTTGACAATAATCAAAACAAAGTGCGATTATAAGGGAATTTAGTAGGATCCCGGAAAGTCAGTAAGAAGCCTAAAAAATAAAAAAAAATAATGTTGAGACCTGTTTTTGTAAGGGGACGCTTCATCCAGAGCAACTAGGTCGCGCTTTTAGCATGCACGGCTAACAATAGTGCATACTAAGGTGAGACGAAGTATAAGCAAGATCTTGGATATATTTAAAATAAAAACGGCTTAGGAGCAAGTATTTTTTCTAAACTAATACACGTTGTCAAGAAAAAAAAAGATTCAAATATATTCACTTTTAACTAAAAACATTAACACACAAAATAACATCGCAGAATCGCGAACCGGAGGTGACTAAGAACGAAGGGATAATTGAAGAGCGATCAAGCTCGCGAAGGGATTATCTTTTCCCTTAATGCGTTATTAATTAGCATCCGCGAGCCCGAGAAGCAATCTTAAGCAACATTGAACACGGATACTTTGCGCCCTTTCTGCCGAATCACTTCCAGCGAGGCGGCAAAAACAAACTTAGGAAGAAACGCTCTCGCCCTAGGCATTACAGAGCTCCTAATAACGTTAACGAGTAAATGCGCACTGAAACAGATCATCATCGTTGCTAGCTGTAAGATTAATTGAATATACATATAAGGCACTTCATCAAAAAAGGCCACCTTGTCAGGGCACGTTCATTTTCGAGTTTTAAAGAAATTCATCAAGCAGGGAGACCTTGATGTGGCCGTTTGCGCTAACGGTGTTTGAATTAATTCTGAGCGAGCAAACGGAATTTCACTGCGCGTGAAAAAAAGAAAAAAAAAGCAGGATGGAGGTTTTTTTTTTCATGACTAAGATAGTCATTAATATGTTTATCCATATTAAAAGAAGGGAGCGTCTGAAAAAAAAACTATGAAAAGACTCACCGACGGTTCCCAATAAATAGCTGAAATAGGATGTTGTTAAAGAAACAATTTCTGAAGGGGCGGAGACGAAGAAGGGGAAAATGGCGATCGTTATTTATGCCCACCGAATCTTGCGAAAGCGCCCAGAGCTTACCTGCACAAAATTAGATATTTTGAGGTGAAACTGTGTAGAACACTGCACTGCAATTTAGAGTACTTTAAGGGGTACGGCGGTCAACAATTTCCTGACCTCGGTCAAACATTTGTGGAAGTTGCCCTCTGACACTTCTAAAGTAAAGAAAAGAAAACCGATTTCGCCTGCGCGTCCTAATTGTTGCGTAGAAAAAAAAATATTGTCATTTCTGGCACCCCTCAGCTCACTCCCAGTCTTCAGGGTCACACCTTGTTTGCCTCCTAGTGACGTAATTCGGGGTGCCATGTAGGTTCCCGTGTGCTCTCTCGGAGGACGCTTCCTCTCCCTCTCTCTGCTTACATTAGTGGGCGTTATGCTGCAGCTTAGAGACGAGCGAGGTCACGTAAGCTTTTCGCCGTAGTTCATTCGGCTGCCACTCGCGGCTGCAGGTGGGGAGAAAGCTCGACTTTTGCTTTGCGATTATCCAGCGCGAATCCCGACATTTTTTAATGAAGCAGATGTTTTCTCTGTCCTCCGGGATACGATAAACAACGTAAAAATACCGAGATGCAAATTCTTTTAATCTTGAAATCGTTGCACCCCCCCTCTTTAACGTCACCAACAGTGACGTCAAAGCAGTCAAATTGTGACTGTGACGGTGATTGTTACCGCCAAAAGACACGAATAGTGTGTTTACTTTACACCCTATCCACCAAAGCTTCGGGGACAGACCTAATCTCCAAAGCTTTAAACGAATTGTGACTTCTGTGGCGACTAGTTAAATCAAAAGTTGGGAAGAATGGATAACTAAATCTAGTTCAGAACACCGTTTTATGCATAGTTCTAGAACGTCGAACTAATATATTTTATAGGTAGTTAATTTAGCCCCATAATAATTGCATGCTCTTATGAACAAAAACTTTGGAGGCAAACTGTACGATATATTTAATATGATCCTTTAGAATTCAGTCAAAGTTCAATATGTGTATATTATCTCAACAAAACTTATTGCAGCGAAACTTTTCATTTCCAAAACCTCGTATGGCGGACATTGGCGTATATTGAAACCTCGAATACAAGTGAGGCAGCCGCCGCCATGCTACTTGTAGTCATCCCTTTCCGGCTTCCCGGCTACATAGGGCTGCGCGTACATCATCGTAGATTATCGTTTGGGACGCCCCGGTATCAGCTTGATTCTCCTGCATGTCTGTACTTCATAAGATTGTGTTGTTTGTGATGCCTTAGTTTGTCAGCAAGCGCAGAAAAGCAGTTCCAGTCGTCTTATCGCTTTAGAATCGCTTTGTCGTCTGCTTCGTCGTCGTCTGCTTCTTCGTCTTCGTGAACGCGTGAGCCCACTGCCGTTCACGCAGTGGTCCCACTGCGGCCGCGGGAGAAAAAACAACGACGCCACTACTCGAGCATTCCGGCTGCTCGGACGTCTCAATTAACTTGGAAACAAGTGAACATCTAGTGCAATGGCAAAGAACAAGAAAATTCGAGGGACCATCGGCTCGGTGTAGCACCGCGGAACAGCATCAAATGTGTTGGTGAAAAACTGAGCTTGGTAGTGCTCAGTCTTGTGCATAACGTTTAATCAACAATGAAGTAAGAGGAGCTAAATAGACTTTCTCGGTGAGCGATAGTTTTCTAAAAGTTGTTTCATTCTGGTTGACAGCCTGTGCGACAGGGTACAGATGAACTGCGGGAGAAGCCTGCACACAAAGAAGAAATGATCTACAGAAAGGCCATGCCTGACGCGCCGTAACAATTGGCATCTGTCAAAAAGAAGCAACCATGCCAGATACCTGAAAGCTTGGGGTGGAGATGATTTTTCGTGTACAGTTTCTATTCAGTTTTATTTTGTTTGCGCAAGCTCCGAACGCTAACAGTCGCCCGACGGGGGAAGCTTTTTTCTGCGGTCTCGATTGGTGTTAATGCAGAATGGATCAGTAACGTCAGCCTAATAGACCACCACAAAATGGATGAGGTTCGTTTGTTACATTTTTGGCGGTAAGTGTTGCACTTCTAAATTGCATTATGTGGTGTTTTCACGTTTGTATGAAAAAAAAAATGAAGACTGCTTCCGAAAAAAGTTGTTTTATTTCAAGTGAAGCATATCGGGAATCGCTGCTCTTTTTTTAGTGATTGTCCTGATCTTTTGAAGCACAGTTGTGCTTGAAACATGTCGTCGCAATAACAGTTATAACCACCAAAATACATCGAGCAAAAAGTGTATTAAAAACGGCCTCCGCAAAGCAGTGCGGAGGTCCTATTTGAGATAGACCAACGGATAGACCGCTACGGAGCGAATGCTCAGAGAGATTCCAGCGTACGGAACACTTCGGCACGCTCTATGTCTCGTGCCCTGTAATCTTACACATTTTAGCTGACGTGCAATAGGGTGGATATAAATTATGAAGCAAATCGCGAAACAAATCGTAAAACGCTATTTTTCCTGCCGCTCTGTCCGGCTCTGTTTACCTTTCTTTGCCATGCTTCTTTCTTTCGGGAAGACATAATATCCGAGGCCTTTTTGCCTGGTGCTGTTATTATAGCTCCGTGGCATACAACAGGTGAAGCCACCCATTGAAAACCATGAGTAAACACCCGGCTAAAAGTCTCGTGCTAACCCGAAAATTTCCAAACGCCGGGCGTACAATGCGCATTGACGCGGCCGGAAAACTGGGGAGAACTACAGGTACCAGAATGCACCGCGGCAGCGGTGGCGTCGCGCAACTCCTGGTGAGATCGGTCTATTAACTCTTTAAAATGTGATTGTTCTTTTGACAACTCTGATTTGAGTGAATTCTGAAGATACTCGGTGTAACTGGCCAGCGTAAATCAGCCAGCCTGTGGGTGTCCACTTTAGCCTATGCCCGATCAGGCCCCGCCTCGACCGCCCCGAAGGTGACCATACAATGCAGATACCAAAGATCGACTGTCTCACAGTTCTACAATTTGGAGGCCGCGCCTTGTCCCAAAGTCATTAGAAGCTTCGTTTCAGTTGCGGAGCTCGCGCTCTGCGACCGAGCCAAAAGCATTTCTAGGTTGAACTCTACAGTCTACGCTAGCGCTTCGAGCGCCTGAATGAGCATTAAGAGCGGCACCGGCTCCAGCCGGCTTCGTCAGCTCAGAGTCCAGACCTTTGCATGTTGCGATTATGTAGTACGTTGGTACTGACAGCGGCATGCAGAGGCTGCAATGGCGGCTTGTGCGCGATATCCTGAATGTTCATCTTTGCATGGCTCGAAAACGTACAGCTTGTGAAGTATGGTTCGAGGAGGACGATGTGTTGCTACACACAGTACCGAGCGGTTGCTGCGCCGGCCGACAGTGGGCACGTTGCGCGTGTATCACTTAGGGTTCCTGTATATAGCTACCTACGGTAGAAGAGTTGCGCTTTCAGCCTCTGCGGGTGGCCGTGGCGAAGGCTTTCCTGCACGGCCCTGGATGCTTTGCTCGTCACGTGACTGAATTTGGCGAATAGCGGCGCCGCGCCCGCCGCCGCGCATGGAAAACAGAAAAGGAGGAGAAGGAGGCGAAAGCAGGGGAACATACGACGGTGCGCGTGCAACGTCGGCGGAGCGACGGTACGGATTGCTTTCCTGGACGGCGCAGGATGCTTTGCTCCTCACGTAATCGATCTCGGGGAATAGGGGTGTGGCGGCGTAGGAAAAACAAATGCGCAACTCGGCTCCCCCTTCGGGGAGCATATCAAGGAACTCTAGTATCACTTAAAGCCCCTTCATGTCTTAAAAGTAGCGCAAGGTGCGTCGATGCAAGAGGCACGTGCAAGGAGCAGCAGTTTGGAAAGATCATGGCGGCACAGCGCAGCACTGGGCTAGATTTGAGGCGCCATGTTCTTCCCAGAAGTGGTGCGTGGCACCTGTCTCGAGCATTTCCGCAACAATGAATGGCTCCACTTTTCCCAGGATAGAGGGGCTTCAGAATCAATGGGCGCGTTTTAACCTAACCCCCCTCCCTACCTTCCCCCTTCCACCGTTTCCGTCGCTTCGCGGCGACGTTGCGCATGTATTAAGGAGTATTCACACAAGGGTGATATCCCGGGGATTTCTCCACGGCACGCGCATCCCGTGACGAACACGTCAGGCTTTGCGATGTGCAAAAGCCTCGCGTTTTCGTCTCGTGATGCGCGCGCGCCGGGAGAAATTCCCGGGATTTCTACCTGGTGTGAATACGCCTTCGCGGGCGCGTTTTAACCTCCCCAGAGCCATGTATTCGGAGAGTTTGGTCAATGGGAGGCGCGAGCAGAGCCAGGGTGGCCAGGGCTTGCACCAGACGCAGAAAGTTGGCTAGACATGCTTTCTTGGCCAACCAGAAGCCTAAACAAATCCCCTAGTGGTGGTAGCGAGAAACTGTTTTGGTCCAAGGTATATGTTTCGATCATGATCATGAAGAAAGATGTAAGAAACGAACGCGCCGCTCAACTCTGATGTGCTCGGATAGTGTGTGACCGCACGGACGGCAGATTCCCGGCCCTCGGCGCTTGGCGTACGGATTATGTCGATCGTTTCGCTAGTCACACTCTTCCACCATCATTTTGGATGACCATGATTGAAACATCACGTGCACCATATTTTCAGTCACCAAGAGTTATTCCGACGCACTTATCAGGTTTGTCTCTCGCGACCACCGCCAGGGTATTATTTCCGGCTTCTGGTTGGCCACATTCGAATTTGTGAAGACGCCCTGGAACACGCCCAGCCCGCTTTCGGCCAATGGCCCCTCCTAATTTGTCTCCTATACTTCCCAACAAATCGCAAGACTCTACAGATCTACTGAACCTCCCCTCTTCCTCCTCCTTTCCTTCCCCGTCCACGCCGCGGGCCTGTGTTTTAACTGTTGCGCGTGAATGAGCCGCCGCAAACTGTCGCCGACAAGCGAAATGAACAAGTGATACACGCGCAAGGCGTGTATCACGCGGCCGGTGCAGCAATCGCCGTGGCTATTTGGGACAGCACAGCGTCCTCCTCAACGAGGACCTAGTCCAGCGTGAGCGGCGTTAGCCATGCCGCATATTGCCTACCATTTACAAATCCGCTTTTCGGCTCTCTCGTGGCCAAAAATTCCCCCCCCCCCTTCCTTCTCAAATGTAGGATTGCGGGGAGAGGAAGTCGCCGGGCTCGGACAGGGGCGAGTCCTCAACGGCCACTGGAGCAGCGACAGGCATGGGGAAGGCGGACGTCGACGGGGTCTGTACGGTGACGGCTGCGGGGCCTTGGATGGCGTTGGTGGCGGCGGCGTGGTCCCCAGGAGGATAAATGAGGCACCGGGCCTCGGGTGAGAGCAGGCTGGGCCTGTCTCGTCGGAGCAGATGAACTGCGAGCTCCATGTTGGCAAAGGAGACGGCTTTTTCAGCCGCACCTGGTGCACGCCTCCAGCCTTGTGTGACTACAAGGACCCTATGCTACACGGCGGGACCAAGCGGAACTTAGGAACCGGTACAACGTCACGGTGCGGCACTGAACAATCGCAGCAGAGCGTCGTTGTCTCCGGTCGCTTTGGTCCCACTTAGTCCCGACGTGATGTATGATGGGGACGCCGCGACGCCAGCACCTGTTCTCCCAGTCAAGTTGCGGGGCCAGAGGGGTTAACGTATGCCCTGGGAAGGGCGGCGGGATGGTGTCGCCGGGCTGCCCTGCCTCACGTCTCGATTAGTGTTTGAACTGTTTTCGAGAGACGAAGCGGACTGCCTCCAGTCCCTCAGACGCCGACCTCGTGGCCACCGCGTGGCAGGGGGCCCTGCTACAAGCTGGTCCTCCTGCCGCAGACGGGGTTGTCCCGTTATGCGGAATGTTCGCAACGGCAGGTGCAGATGGACCTGCTCCCGCCGGACTGAGCCCTGTCGATACTGACTGGCTCCACTACCGTGCCTCCTCCAAAGTGGCCGCCTCCAGGGTTTGGGGCCCTGCGAATCTTACCATCCGAATCCAGAATCTCCGCCTTGGCTGACCGGCAAGGCGGTGGCGCCAAGCTCTGCCCTCGTTGGCTCCCCTAGTGGGACCGTCCGTGAGTGGCGCCACGTCCAGCTCCTCCCCAATGGTCGTTCCAGGCGGGCATTGGCTGTGATAGAACACTGTTAAAGGTGTGCAGAATCACTGCACTCTGTTGCACCCATTCTTGCGAAGACCCGAGCTGTTGTCAACATTCTCACGAACCAGCTAACCACCACGCAGTCCGCGAGCGGGGCAACGCGTAAGAGGTCGCTGGAGTGTGACGCTCCCCATGTCCTGGTCACGAAAAACATAACCCTTTAAATCGGCGACGTAAACGTGTTTAGACTGCTCGTTTATACTGAGCCGAGTGAGTCCGTGTTTAAAGCGACACTTACGTCGCTACCTCGTAGGACCCTTCCCACTTCGGAACCAGCGAGGCAGTGAAACCGCAAGCCGCGCTGCTCAGTGGGCAGGTTCTCAAAAAGCCCCCGTCCTCGACATTGAATTCGACTTGACGATGACTCTTACCACTACGCGCCGCCTTCTCCATCCTTGCGGAATCGACATCTCACGGCGAGGCCAATGATATTGCGGACGACCACCTCTCTCGGGTAGTTACTCACCAACGGCTGCATCAAAGCTGGAGCATCCCCGCCTCTCGGCTTTGCTTTATGGCAAGCCGTGCATCTACGTAAGTACCGGAATGCGTGCCCTTTATCTCCGGCCAGGTAGCGGTGCGATATAACTTGTAACATGTCTTTCTGCTACTGCCATGGCCAGCCAGAGCGGAGTCTTGGAAGCATCTGATAAACCTCTTCCGTACCCTCCATGAGAATCACAACCCTGAAGGGAGAGTCGTCCGATCCTTTTCCTTTCCATGGTTTCCTTTTTATGGTCTTTCTAACAGTGACTGTTTTCATGCATTATTAAAAATGGGCCCAAACTAACCAATGGCTATGGGCCCAGATGGTTTCTTCAATAATCTATACTGTTACTAATGAAAAATAGAACCAATCTGAATCTGAATCTGAATCGCTTGGGATGACGAGGAGCAACAAACAAGTCGTAATGCTCATTAACTCGCCTGCCAGCGTTCTCGCTGCAAACTGCAATTTTTCCTACACCCACTGACAAACTCATCCGTCAGTGTTCCCGGTGTCAACAGCGATTCCCGCAACGTTTCCGACACCCGCTGACAAAGTCGTCTGCCACCGTTCCCGGTGTACCCTGCTATTCCCGCATTCTTTCCGGCACCCGCTGACAAAAACCCGTCTGCTCCCCGGGCCTCGACAAGCTCTTTCCTGCTAACCCCTTCACCCCAAGTCACGATACCCCGCTCTCTCGTGCAGCTTCCTAAAACTTCTACGATACCACATCTGGGAGACCGGGATTTGTCCTGTCCACGCGCAGCCGGGTTCCACCGTGCCCTCGGCTGGCGAAAAGCGGCAATGTACGCATCTGAGTCCTGTAGGAAATCGTGGACCGATTTTCCATCAGGGTCTCTTGATTATATCGACGTCGGGAAGTTCAACCGCGGTCGGGGCACAGACGTACGCCCAGCATTCCCAACACTCGCGAAAGCGTCTCGAACATAGCCGTCATGGCGCGCATGAGCTCACGAATGTCTCCTTCGTTCGCCGTGGGAGCTGGAGTCCCAGGCTCCAACAGCCATTCGGGAGCCCATGATTCCGCCCACCGGAACACGCCCGGCGGCGTCCGACACTTCCTGAGCCTCGCTAGGACAAAGCGTCCCTATTCGCACCCACACTCGACCTCGTATCGACGGAACGTTGGTTTTCACGATAACGAGCGTTCTAGCCAGTTGGGTTTGCCATTCCCCCAAAATGGTCGAGGAACTCGTCGAGTGTGACCACCAAGGGACGACCGAAAGCGAGGACCAGCTGATTGGGCCCCACGTCCGAGCGCCAGATAATGTGGGTGTCCACTTTAGCCACCGCCCGATCAAGCCCCGCCTCGACCGCCGCGAAGGTGATCACACAACGCAAGGTACGGAGAAACTACTGTTTCACAGATGGACGATCTGTGAGACTTGAGAGACTGTCTCACAGATGGACGATCTAGCAGATGATCGGCGAGCTTGTTGCCCGAGCTCTTCCCCGTGCCGTCCTCTTCCTTTTCTCACTTGGCCCCCGCGGTC
This sequence comes from Ixodes ricinus, assembly GCA_037355805.1. Classification (NCBI taxonomy): domain Eukaryota; kingdom Metazoa; phylum Arthropoda; class Arachnida; order Ixodida; family Ixodidae; genus Ixodes; species Ixodes ricinus. Next base: position 303,367 of record JAZHYW010003581.1, on the reverse strand, counting down.
CCGTGTCCGGCCCCCTCGTGGGCATGACTCCACAGACTGCAATGTTCGGAAGTTTTCCTTAACAAAACACATCTAATTTCTCGCCTTCAACAAACTTTTCGTGCTTACCAGTTGACCCAGGTGATGATACTCTGCTCTTTCCTGCACCGTCCTAAAACTGCTACCTATACACGATTTGGGAGTCTTTCGGTCTATCCTCTCCCCGTGCAGCCAAAGTCCAGGGTGTTCTCGTCTAGGGTAGGGGGTCTATATACGCATCCAGGCACAGTTTGAACTCGTGGACCGATTTTCCATCACATAATCCTGAATGTATCGACGCGTTCAGCCTAGGTCGGTACACAGCAGAAGGCCCGACATTCTCAGCACCCGCGGAAGCGCCTCGAGCATAGCTGTCGCGATGCGCAGAAGCTCACGGACGTCTCCCAAGTCCGTGGCTGGAGCTGGCGTCCCCGTCACCGAGAGCGTTTGAGAGCCCATAACTCCACTCAGCGGAACACGTCCGGTGGCGCCCGGCACTCGCTGAGCCCGGCTCTCGGACTCAGCGTCCCTATTTGCTTCCACGCTCGACCTCGTATCGACGGTCAACTCTGGCTTTCACGATTACGAGCGTTGAGCAAGCTAAGTGCGCCATCCCCTAAAATGCTCAAGGAACGCGTGTAGTAAGACCACCAAGGGACGACTAAAGTGGGTGTCCACTTTAGCCAACGCCCGATCAGGCTCCGCCTTGACCGCCCCGAAGGAGATCACACACGGAAGGTGTGAAGGACTTACCGTCTCACAGTTGGACGACTTGGAGGCAGCGCCTTGTTCTTTCGCTGCTCCGTAGCGAAACATCCTCGAGCTCTGCCACCCGAAGTCTGCCCCGTGTTGTCTTCGATTTGTTGTTTTCGGCCCCCGCGGCCATGAACCCCAGAAGCCTTAATCAATATTTTACATTCGCGCTTTAGAGTCCGATCTAATTATAGTTAGTGACAGCTTAATAAACGCTGGGCGCGTCTACAGTACATCTCGCGTACATACTTCCACTTCTTTCACCTCATGTGCGGTCACGGGCGGCCCCGTTCTGAGAGAGCATTTTCAGAACCCCCTTCCCCGCTCTGAAAGAGCGTATGTTGAAGAAGGTATCTGTGACCTTCTACAACTTATGCAACATCTCGCACAGTCGTTCTACCAAAGCACGCATCTCCTGAAACACGTCTCCTACAACAATTCCACTGAAAGCAAACGACCCATGCAAAAACTCACACTGGCTGAAGAGCCAGTGTGGTTTACGCCGCCAAAAGTTGGCAACCAGTGGAGGTGACGAACAGGAGACTGGCGTGCTGGTGGAGGAGGACAAAGAACACGGCTACGACATCGGCTAGTGTAGCTACAAGTCAGGCTAGAGCCAGCGCTGTTGAGACCCCCCGATATAAAGGAGTTGGCCCCAAATCCAGTTCAATCCAATCTAATGAAGACAAATGTCTTTTAACGTACCTTTCTAGAATGCAGAAGCTCCCGCTGTAAATAATAGTTTTTTATTTTTTTGCAAAACATTGTTTTATTGGATACGGAGTTATTAATAAAATGCTCAAGAATCGCCACGCTTTCCGTTCCTTAATATGCCAGTGACAAGGAGTGCAGAACTGCCGTCAATGTGAGTTCTTGACGCATTCCACAAGACCGGTATTACATTAATGCCCTGGAGTACCACGTAAGACCACATCGAATTAATCCCGTGATCTTCCTGTCAGTAGTGCTAGATTCCGCTACACGTAGCTCCGAGGTAAGTCTAAATAATGCAATGGGTCACCGAAACGTAAGCAATAATACCAACGCTTCCAATGCATTGAAGCACTTGCCACGAAAGAAAAAGACAATAAAGAGACGTCACGAATCGAATATCCAGAAACAAATGTCAAAAAGCAATCAAGCACATCGGAAGCAATTCGTAAATCAAGGCATGGGAAATGTTACGAAACACTGTTTCTGCGCATTCCTCAAATCTTCGTGTTCGCCTTGAATCGAATCCTCCGATAAGTGATGAATTATTCAGGTACTGCAGCTGACATGAGTGGATCTCAGTTCCGCCGCACCACGCAACAACTCTCGCTCGTCAAAGTCGGCCCATGTCGCAAGCCTTTTTTCCCCGATTCCTGAGATAACCTTCTTTCGAAATCGAAATGACGCCCCCCCCCGTCAACTGCGGCAACGTCGAGCCTAGATGAGTGGGAACAATTTTTCACTTTCATCGAACGTTATTTGTTTGCTTTTTCGTGTAAAACGCGCCGCTTTCGGCGCGTTCTGTTTGCCGTTCATATCGTCGGTTTAATCAATTAGGGCAACGCGAGGCGGGACCCCGCGCACGTAAGACAATATTTGGACGCAGATTTGGGCGCTGGCGAAACACAACGTGCTCGACGATTAGCGAATCGGGACAGCGGATGGCAGCTTACCTCCGACAATTTTAACAGGATTATAATGACGCAAAATATAATGCATTTTTGTTTTAGAAAAAAAACAAAAAAACTTCTGAAATGTGCCAAGCGTGTGTATTTTGAATTATTAGAAATACAGGTAACCTAAGTTAGACGCTCTTTTGTTTTAAGCGGAAAGCGTTGATACAGTTATGTGTTAGTACAGTGGTTCTCAAATGGGCGTCCCTCGGAACCTTTGGGATCCGCGATGGCATCTTGGGGGTCCGCGAAACCCTGTCTCATCAGTCAAGCACGGCAACGTAAGTTGTCTTTTTTCACATTGAGAAGAAACTTTCCAATTTTCGGGTGAGTTCTCTCGTGTGTATGTTAATGAGATCAGTCTACTTCACCCTGGCAATTAGTTATATTCATTTATTAAATCATTACCATCGTTAGCCTATACATTTCTTTTCCCCTCACCCCGACCGGGGTCCTTCATCTTCTCCGCCTATCTACCAGGGGTCTGCGAAAGATCAATGCTTGAGAACCACGGTGTTAGTATATTTTACGCACAAGCGCATGTTTAGGTGAGCAATAAGTCATTCAATCAATCAAGAATTTTCATCAGGCAGCAAAATACAGTGATGTAGGCTACAAACAGTCAAAATGTTGGGCTTGATGAAGTCAACGCAGTCTTATAATTGGCAGACGGTAACCAACCAACATCAATCAAGGATACTGGTAGTGACATAGAGCGTACTGTTTTCCAAAACCAGCTGAAATATTATGCACGAGAAGTGCATGGCTGTGAAAAAAATTCGGAAAGACCTTACAATGGCACCCTGATGTAAACGTTGTTTTACGCTGAACATTTTTTTTAAATCTTTTATCTGCGCAGATTTTTTGTCTTTCATCATCCGCGTTTTCTGATTGCCAACCTTGCGCCTGTTGCCCGAGTGTTAAAAGCTGGAGCACCACGGAGCTTCTCCCGCGCACTAAGTCCTTCTAAAATCTATTGATTCAATTGTTTTTTTAATCACGCCCAGCAAGTTTCTAATTGTAACCATACGTTTGTCTTCACTAATTAAATATTTAATTTTTAAATTTAGGTAGTTATGTGACTTATTTCACGATTAGCACCGTTCTACACAGTGAGATTAAAAACAGCTAAAACAGATGAGAGACATGCATTGGCTCAAAGAAAGCGCTCTTTCTGTGTGCATACTCTCGTCCCTCGTCAGTCCTCACGCTGTTTTTAATTTCGCTATATCACGGGCCCCTAGACCATAACTATAAGCCAGAACTGTTAAGCATGAGTGACATCCTGTATTTACCCTTAATGGAAAGTGTTTTTGTTTTGTTTTATTAGAAATTGAAGTAACAATATTGCGATTGAGTTGTGTTGTGTTTCCTGCTGTACAACATTTTCATCGAGTTAACATCGTTTCTTAACATCAAGGCTGAGAACAAAACGCAAAACTCAATAAGCACGTTATCAACCCAAGAAGCGGCATTACTATTTTATTTACTTATTACTGCTGCACCCACTATAAGGTGGACAACACAGGTGCCAGCAAAGCGCATTGGTTTATTCCCAAAGAACAAAGATCAGAAACAAAACAGCTCATCAAGTGTGCGCATACCTTCCTCATTACTAGCTAAGCTCAAACTGGATAACTCCCGCGAATAATTACGTTCCAATAATACTCGACCCCAAAGAAGCACACGCAATAAAAACAACTAAACCAAACGCGCAGAAATGCCAGATCTTCATAGCACACTCAAACGAAAAGGATAACTCCTGGCATTCCAAACTGAAAATGAGGAAGAAAATAAAAAAAAACAAAAAAAGCAGCAAAAAAAAAAAAGACGCGCGCGGGGAAAAAAAAAGTAATTGCGCCGACAAGGTTGCACGAGAGGGAGACGCGACAACAAAACGTGCGTGCTCGAGGTACAACGACCTATCCCTCGCTGTCCGCTAACAAGGCGGACGTCTGGCAACATTCCCAACGGCCGCCGCGATCCGTGTTCGGTGGCTCAGTCGCGCCGACGCACCAGGGGAGAAACATTGTCCCGGATTAAGGCCGAGCGCCGGGCCCATTGTATTACTGCGCCGCGGACCGCACGGAGGATAGTGCGCCTAGATCACGGAGTGTTTTCAACCTTTCGACCTGGGTCACCTGGTTAACGGGCCGCGTTTGCAACGAGAGCTGCGAAGAGGTTACGAAACCAGCGTGAGCGTCGGCAAGGGACTTCGTCTCTCCGCCACGCGACGACGCAACGCGTTTGCGCTTGCCACCAATGAGAGTAGGAAAGGTCCGCCATGAAAGTGCCAATGCTTTCCATGGTTTCAGTTGCTTCCTCTCTTAAGTCGAGGCTCTTTAATGGACAACGACAACGACGGCGCCGCTCAGGATTCTGGTAATCGTTGGGATAAGCACGTTCGGGCAAGCGTTGTGAGGCCTCGATGCGTTAGAGCGGGTCCGCGACTCTCCCTGGCAGGCTTAGATAAGGGCAGTGGGCGGAATGCATGCCGAACGCGATCCGGCACCGGCTCATGCATAACAAGTGTCGGCGAGCAACGTCGACAAAAGGAATGGGACGCGCTGAGCGTGCAACGGAGTTCACCTTTATAACGCCAGTGGATTATGAATACTCATTTCACTCTCATTTATAAATATTGTTATTCTAACTGTTTGTCGCTTGAAAAAAAGAATTGATTGAATATAAATGCGCAAACACCGCATGCAGAAATAAAAAAAGATATATAAATATCATAAATAAGAATATTACTAATACACCGTGTCCTGTTACTACCTTTCACGTTGTCATCGTTTTGGTTGGTGAATTTCCCTTAAAATATTATAATCGTGATCTGTGAAAACATTCCTGGCATTATGCATGGAAAAATTGATATCAAGAAACTGAGCTATACAAAATTTAGCGCAAGTACTGCTTTTGTTTTATTACGCCCGTATTGCAGAGACGAATGTCTCCAATGCAGTACTATGCTTAGACCATACTCAGCGGTAATATTAATATGTGGTTACGATTATTGGGAGTCGGAGGCGAGGCGTCCGCTCAATGGCGGGTTTTAGATCCAACTGGCCGCCTGCGACAGCCCGTCTTCCCGTTTCCTCGTGGCAGTATTATTCATCTTTACTTAAAGTGCCTCAAAACAACCGCAATGGTCTTCAGCTTGGTGCAGCTCCACGAAAACAGTCTAAGGAAAACACAAAATTACACATCATCACACTCAAGACACTAGAACAAAACCGTATAAAACACCAAATAAAAATTAGCAAAAAGCGCAATTACTAAACCGGAGGCGGAACGAAGAGGCCGATAGACAAATGTCGATACCTTTGTTAAACGCAAATTGCTTGAAACTGCGCTAAACGTAAACAAAATGCGCCACCGCTTAATTCAGACTTATTAATTGCTCCGAGGATTTACGGCGGAAAGGAAAATATTTGATAAGAGATAAACAGCTCAGTCCAGAAACAACGCAGGCTGAACATCAATTTTCGAATCCTTCTTTGGCGCTTTCTCTCTGAAGCTGATTCCGTTTGCACCGACCCTATTTATTTATTGGAAGCCCGAAACAAGTACGGGCAACAGACGCAGTGAACCGGCGATAGCCTCGAGCAAAACCATCTTTCGCAACTTGCCGGGACGCTACGCCGGCAATTTCTGAAGAAATGAATTGCGACCTTCGGGAACTTGGATTATACTCTAGTGTGTTGGAAAGTTCAGGGATTGAGTTGTTGTACATTTATTAGTTAGAAGCTATTCTCTTGTTGATATGTTTGAGAAGCTCTGTCTTACTGCCGGTGTGCGTGCCCATGATAAAAAGCAAGGTCCTCAAAGTATACTCGTTTTTGCACTCTTATATACTATTTTCCAAAGTATGCCTAAAGTAAGTTTTAACTTTACTGGTAACGGTCACTATATTTTAAATATAACAATGTTAACCAGCTTGTACCGCCCCTCCCCCCCCCCTTTTTTTCTGTAATGCTCGTAATTGCCTTCAAGGTTTAATAAATTCTGATGATGATAATAAACTTACTAAACATGTATTTTTATTATGAAGACCACAGTTGCAAAGCTTAGTGTCGGACGCGCGATCTAAACCGATGGAATACAAAGTTCGCAACAAGTATATTGTAAGTATGCTCCAAGCGCTGGAAGTATGTCAACAAAAAGTAATTTAAGTGCACTTCTTTGTTTTATGTAAGTGCGAAATATGTATTCCTTTTTCTTTTCAATTTTAACAGTGATTAACACTTGCGGTGAATCGCCAGGCCATGAAACCATTTTAATTTAAACAAACATAACTACTCGCCTAAAGAGAGTGAGTGCGTAGTGAAGCGGGTAAAGTAACTAGTGGCGTAAAACCAGAGGAGTCTGAATATAAGAAAAAATAAATTAGGAACTATTTTAAAGCCAAACTTTAGAGGAACAAGACGCGGGGACGAAAACGTGTGTGGCGTTAATGGTTTTTTTTTCTTGTTTCACCACAGCTTTGGGTAATTTTAAGGTAAAATATGTTTTTTTTAAATTAATTTTTAGGTCCTGGAATAGACCCTGTGGTACCACCAGTTTTTTTTGTGTGTGTGTGGTTTTTCTTACAGAAAGGTTCAAGATATATTTTGTAAATTGCACTAAAATAAAATAACGATGGCCGTGTGTACTAAACAAAAATCATGTCAATGAATGTTAAGCTCTATGTAGTGTAGAATACGAGAATGAACGTCCGGTTGAAATTTAGCCACCGCTTGAGATTTCTACTCAAATAGTCTCTAAAAGCTTCTTAGCAGGATGACGGACATAGTTACATAAATGTGTAACTTCTGGGTTCTTTGAGACGAGCTAAAATCGGAAGGACTTCACATCAAAGCACCAAGTAGTCGAGGACACTCACTGCATACAGAGTTACGAAGCTTCAGTGTAATGTCACCAGACTTCCTACGAGCGGATATTTTCTTATTGCTTAGGACTCATTTTAAAATGCATGGGTTCTGGCATAGTTTATAAAACAGAGCTATCTGTTATTTTCCTTTTTGAACAAGCCGGGCAACAATTGGTGGGTTGGAATTTTTTTTCTTCTTTTTTTTAACTCTACACAAACATACTGGTACTCGTGGAACTTATGTGTACTCGCACGCGACGAAACTTACTCAGAAATATCTCGGTTTGGTATAATGTCAAATGATGTCAAGCAAAAAAAAAAAAAGAAAAAAAGAAAAGCGGACTATACTTCGTTTTATTTTATGTCCAAGCGCGGCCGATGTTATGAGCCGAAGGGCCAATCAAACAGCGTGAAAAGCGCAACGTCACTGGCGAGTGCTCTCTGCGCTTGACTAGCCGGCGGAGGAGCAGTGCACAGAGAGAGCGGCGAATACCGGCTGGTCCTATCAACTGCAGAGAGCACGCCATGACGTTGTGCCTCTTTCGCTGTTTGATTGGCCCTTCGGCTCATAACATCGGCCGCGCTCGGACCGAAGCTGAAACAAAGTATAGTATTTTTATTTACTTTCTTCGCAACGTGTGACAACTTTTGTTGCGGACGCTACCTCTTGGTGTCGATCGTCTGAAGCAGTTTAAAGTTTTAACCTGGGTCCTACGTGAGCACTCGACTTGGACTCGTAAATATCAATGAATCAGTCCACACTCGGGTAGTGGCTCATGTCAAGTCATTGCAATGAGAAGAATAACCGACATCAACAATATCTTAGGTTGGCACAAGCCACGTACTTTGCTAATCCCACCGTATGGCTACGATGAACATCGGCAGCAAAACATCGGCACTAGATCATGTTGCCACTTATTCTGGTTGCGATATGAGGGACGGAACGATTCTCGTTTTTCTCTATTTGTTTACAAATGCAACTGTTTGGAGAAAAGCGTAATGCGTGTTTCATGTCTTGTGAACGTCAAGAATGACTTCTAGTTGCTATTTAGTAAAAACTAAAAATGCGCAAACGCTTTAAACAAATTTAATATGGGTTATTACCGGAAACAATAATTATATAAAAAAATATTTTAATCTTAGATTCTCTTTTGTGGAAAAATAGAAAAACACGCGAAATCTCCTTTATTTTCTTAGTTACGTCCATAAAAAATCGAAAAATATTGTTTTGACGAATGAGATTTAGTAGCTATCCTGCTACAATTTGCTTTTTAGAACGCCCTTTGTACGAGCATGCAGATTCGACGAGAGGAAATGAACCGTAGAACCGTGAAAAAAGGGGCGAAAAATACAAAATTCAACGCACAAAAAGAATGAAGGTTTGACTGCCGCTGCATATTTTATCGTGGAGGGCTGTTGACAGGTACCCCAGTTGTGCTGGTCCATATCAGTCTATAAAACATGGTTGTCATGACAACCCCGCCTGAGTCATTTTCGCGAAGATGTAAAGGTAAACGAACACTCCCTTAGCCTTGGGCAGCTGGACGGTCAACACTGAGTGTTTTTAAAAGGAAGACGCCTTTGACTTTTCGACATTGGCTTTTTATTTTTTCAATACCCGCCTGTAGATATTTTCGAAACGACTCGGTTTGAAGTTTGTTCGGTCTTCGGACTGAAATTGGATTAAACACCTCGAGGGGTGGATTCGTCAACAACAATGACTTGAATTCTATACACACAGACTTCAGCAGCTCTGGAAGCGAACACATTTTGATGATGTGTGCAATGTGCCTCGTACAGAGTCCGGGACGTTTGGGGGAAAGTTCCAACCTGTGAGCTGAGTTGACAGTCGTCGTTGCTGACACAAAGTGCGTAAAATAAAAAAAATAGGTAGAAATAACACCGCGATATAGTTTAAAATGACAATGAGAAATTAGCGGTTTACATAACGGTGTTTAGAAAAATGAGGAGGTTTGTTTATTAACAAACACCGAGAGGTCAACCTGCAATTAAAGCTGATTTGTATGAAAACACCGTGCAAAGCTCTTCTCTAGTTTACATTTTAAGAAATTTTACTCGAAAATTAGCGTGTTTAGCGTAAATTTAGGCATAACTTAATGCTAATAAGTGCAAAAAAACTTTTTATATATCGTATACAAAGCAATGCTGACCGACAAACATGGTTAAAAATTCACTTCGCCGTTCTAGTGAAATCGTTAAATTTTTATGAACGCTACTAAAATGAACGCCCAGCATTTCTAAAACCCTTTTTACCTTTGCCGGCTCAAGTTTTATCAGACGTCAGTTGTTAAAAATATTGAGAGCAGCTTTCCTCCTGGTTGATATTTTTTTGCTCTCTTGTTTTTGCAGAATGTGATGAATATATTTTTTATAAAGATATGAATTTATTTAATCAATTTTTTCCTCAAAGGCCTTAGTGTGAGGACATTATATAAGGAGAGGACCACGTACGAAATTATACAATAAAATTTCGGAAACACCAAAAAAACACAAAAAAACACGGAAACATCAGAAACTACCGCTAAGAATAACTAAGAAGCAGCAACATTGGAAACCTAATCAGTAATGCGAAAATACAAGATGATGGAGCATTTAAAAACCACCGGGTCAGCGATCAGCATGAAAGATTCTTGAAGACCGTTCCAGTCCACAATTGTTAGTGGTAGAAATGATTTCTTAAAGGCGTCGCTTGAACCGACTATGCGTTGATATTTGCAGCATTTATCGAGGCGACGAGATGACCGCGTGGGATTTAGCAGGAATGAACTTCTAACGGCTGGATGTCATTGATAAAGTTTATGAAGCAACTGGAATGAACAATTGGGCTAGTTTCTATACGCTTTTCAAAAATAAAAAAAAGTTGATAGTCAGCGCCTTTTCCTGTGTGTAATTATCTCCTTCGTGTTCTTGGTTTTTCGCTGTGTATAATCGTAGTTAGAGGAAATGTAGTGGGCCGCTTGGTTTTGTAAGAAGTTGAAGTTGAAGAGTTGTAGAAGTAAGTACGAAACGGAGATATTTGTACTCATCGCCTCTCTCAATACGATTGTTATCTAACATGTAGTGTTAGATAACACTACATTTAGATAGCACTAAATTCGCCCTCTCTTTCGAGAAAAGCGAATTAATTTGCACTTTGATTTATATAATGGCATCAGCAAGTTGTGATATCATTGTGATACTCGTACAAGGTCGTTTTGAAGGAGAGTTCGGTCACTGGTTGAAGTCATTTCGCGATACAGCACACACCGTATTTACTCGAGTAATAGCCGCACTGTTTATGAAGGAAACCTGAGCGTTCGTTTTTCCGCGGATCACGCAGATAGCCAATCACCGCGATCCACAGCATGAGTTCAGCTGTTGACAGGACAGAGATAACATTTTCGTGCGAAGATATGGTCTGCAGAGATTGCATTTGTATGCAGAATCGTGTTCTCGATCTGACTATTCGCTATGTTATTTAGGCGCAACGCAATGATTGGCTGTATATGTGCTTTGCAGGAAAGTAGACGCAGAGGCTTTGGTCATAAATAGTGCGGCGATTACTTGAGCAAATACGGCAGTTGTCTGCAAAAATCCGTATGTTGTAAGAAATACAATTTGGTAGGTCATTAATTAATACTAAAAAAAGAAGAGGGCCAAGATGTGTGCCCTGAGGCAGACCGGAGGTGACATTAATAAATTTAGATTCATGCCCATTTAAGACAGCGTATTGTATTCGCGAAGCAAGGAAACTGCATATCCACGATAAAATTCGCGAGTTTATATGAAGGCGAGAGACGTTCCCTTCTGTGTGTGTTGCTTCGACTCAAAGATTTTTTTCTCTATTCTGCACCACAGTCTTACGTGTTAAAGGACATGGTGTGCGATCGCCGTGTTTGTGGATATTAACAATTTTAACGATGTTCCCATCAGAAGAAAGGTAACCTTCGAATAGCGACTGATTAAATATAAGCTGCAAAAATTTACTAGATACCGTTTTCGTACTTTTTAGAATTTCGGATGACATTTTATCTTACACTGAGGATGACGAAAGCTTCAGCCTGTCGATGAAAGCGGCAATACAGGCAGATGAAGCGCAGATAGGGGCTATATGCTGCGTAGTGGACAGCTGGAACCACGGGTATATTTAGTAGAGCTCTCGTTAGTAAAAATGGAAGCGAAAAAAATTAGTCATGACATGTGAGCACAGTTTTTTCTCAACGGGGCTGCCGGTTTCATCAACCAATTGAACTATGGGTGTGTTGCTTTTTGGCGATATTAAATTCCAAAACTTTGTGGGATTGTTCTGAAGAATGGCTGGTAAGTCCTGACAAAAATATTTTCAATTTTATAATGATTTGAATAGACGAGTATATTCCTTAAGGCAAGCGTAGCATTTGTCCCAAGTACTTGAGCAACTGGTAGTTTTTGCTCTCTGAAAGAGAAGCTCTTTATTACTGTCAAGGGATTTAGGTGTTTTATTATTACAGGGCTGACAGCCATCACCTCTAATCCGTACACATGGTTCAAATGCCTGAGTAAGATCATTGCGTGTATTTTTATATAAAGTCCAGTTTTCTTCTACACTTCTTGAATTATAACTGATTTGATAAGACTGTAAGAAATGTGGTCCAGGTGGCTATTTATTGACACAAAATCAGCTCCATTAAAGTCCTGTATTACTTTTTAATAGGCATTCTAACCGAATTGGGAAGCAGATATTAGGACATTCAAGAGTTTATGGTCACTGAAACCATTGCTGTAGGTAACAGAATGAACAAGATCGGAGGATGACGTGAGTACAAGGTCGAGGACTTTGTCGCCACGGGTTGGGCGTTCAACTACTTGTGTTAGGTTAAATAGAAAACATAGTTCAAGAAACTCACTCGAATGTCGTGATGCGGTAGCTGTTAAACTTGCCCAGCATATGTTAGGAAAATCGAAGTCCCCAAATTACAGTAGGTACGCTTTTGGAAAGCGCGTAATAATTTCTAAGAGGGTTTTACGCAATTCACTTGTGAACGTAGAATCGGGTCTGTAGTAAACGGCAAGTACAGTTTTAACTTTAGCTGAAAAAAGACAAATGCAAAGAAAGTTCCAAACTGCTTTGTAACTCAATACCAAAGGAAGTAATGCTCCTTTTGACACCGATGAGAACACCACCGCCGCGTTGCGCAGGCCTCTCCCACCGGTAGATACAAGCATTAAGATGATCGGGAAAAAGCTTGTCATCACAAATGTCTGGCCTCAACATTTTCTCGGTCAGTACAATAATATCGGAGCAACTACCTTCAAGAATACTGCCCAACTTCGTCTCCTTTTTTTGCATGAGACGGCGAATATTTGTTAATAACACGCGATTTAAAGAAGTTGTTATTGAATGAGGGGAAATAACATTACTATTGCAGGAAAAACAAATAAACCGGGCACTAAAGCACTTTATTTACATTTCATACAACTTTATACGTAAAAAAAAATACGCAAAGCAATTAAACAACCCGGGAAAACTATTGCGCCCGCGCAGAAAGTCGCTAAATAACGAATATAAAAAAATTATATTTGCGTACAGAATAAAAAAATCACAATGGTGACGCCAACGAACATAAAAATACATCCCGGCACTTCGTCTCAATCAGTCTCAGAAAAATAAAGAAAATAGTGAATACCAAACAGATTTAAGATTTGTTAAGTAACGGGTAGTGTCTACTATATTTTATTACTAAACCATAATACTATATACTATATCACAGTAACAAGAAGTGCCTAACTGTATTTGTCACGGATGCAGAAGACCAAATTTAAGTTGAAAAGTGCAGAAAGTGCTTCAATATTACCGTCCTTTCAACCGTCTGCTTGGTTTCCACTCCACAGGCAAAATAAAGTTCTCAGGAGTGATTTTTTGTCTTACACTGCACCCAAACAATATCACTAAGAGCTCAGAACATTTTTACTACGCCGCCCCTCCAACGGAAGCCCAGTCACCGGCTCGACAAGCTATGATCGACGACACAAGGCGTACAGGAAAATAAAATTATGACAAGAAAATTGACTGAGTAAGCGGAAGCCCTTGAGCACGCTGTGTTCTCAAACCCTGCTCGGAGTTTTGCCGAAGATGACGGATTTGCAAGAAATTCTGCTTTGTTGCCAGTTTATTAAATGTTGCTGCACTTCGAACCGTGCGAGCGAAAGCCGAAATTAATATATCATTGTGTCTGTATACACCTCATAATATCTACATTTTAATGTCAGTTTTGAATTAGTTTACGAAATGTTATTTTAATTTAGGTTCACGACTGATATGGCGAAAGAATTGGGGCATTCTTTATTAAATGTTTTCTTCTCTGCCCAGTTCTAGAACGCGTCTTTGAGAGATCTAAAATCTGTCTTCTGTTCATATCGTACGTATTGGTCTTGATTATGCACTTCGATGTGAGTAGAGCATCGTTATTAATCTGAGTTCATTACGGGAACAATAAATCACAAATCAATCGTGAACCAAATAACAACAGTTTGTATAACATTACAACGTGTAACTCAAGACTCAAATGAATAACCTCTCATTGTCCCCAAACGTAAATTTCCCTCGTATACTCATGACGTTAGTGGCTATATCTTAGGTTTTGACGGGCTTTTCGCTCCCAGCATTTTCCGTGTGGTTTTACTTACCACTTTAAGAACTCATAGCCATGCGAGCACTCGAGCTGGACTTCGCTGTAAGTCTAAATCTAGGTAATTACTTCTTCACCACATAATCCATTCTTTTGTAAAAGCCAGGGCGAAAAAAAGGTGGACGACAAAAATATATTTTCTTCGTAATTTTTATTTTTCGTGCAGTCAGTTTTTCGTTGTATTACAATATGTAAAAGCCCGTTTAATAAATTCACCCGAACTAGCGTCGTCTTATGTTGTTCCTTTAAAACAACAACAGTAATAGTGAGTTCAGATCGAAAAATGTCAAACTACCTCACTTTGCAGAGCAGTAGTTCGGTTATAAAGTCCCTCTAAAACCCGAAGTACTGGTTTTTGAAAAAGCAATTAAGAATGTATGTAGAACGTGTACAAATACGTATTCTAACACACACACACACACACACAAAAACTCATATTCTAAAGAAAAAATCAGCAGAACCCATCCTTTGGGAATGATTATCTACGTTAATGTGAATAGCATCAAACGGTGCGGAGTTATGCGCGTTCGTCAGGTGGCCGGCACACTCTAGATACGCCAGCCCACTCTTGAGGCGATTCTAAATTTGTTGACACTTTCACAGCCCTGCGCACGATCTCCGCAGCCCAGCACGTGCGTTTGTGTCACTTAGGAAGGCGAGCAGCACGCGCCATACGCACAAACACTCAAAATGGTACCGACCAGACTTTCTGGCGTCTCAGCTAGTCTCAACCAACGGTACTCTAAACGGTTGTTTATATCTTTACCATAGGACGCGCTTTACAGCGCTGTCACAGCTGCCGGTGCGCGCGCGTTCCATGCACGAGGGCTCATTCCGCTCTCGTGAGGCTGAGCACGGCCGCTACATCACCCTCTCCCGAGCGCGGGAGAGGGTGAGCTAGCGGCCGTGCTCAGCCTCACGAGAGCGGAATGAGCCCTCGTGCCTGAACGCGCGCGCACCGGTAGCTGTGACAGCGCTGTAAAGCGCGTCCTATGGTAAAGATATAAACAACCGTTTAGAGTGCGTTGAATGACTGCCTTCATAGCTCTGTGGTTAGCGCGTCTGCCTGCTGATCAAAGGGTCAACGGTTCGAATCCCAGCCGGCGCCGGTCTTTTTTCATTTATTTATCGACCCGCGGCGTAAGAGGTTAGATAGCCAGATAGATAGATAGATACATAGACGAAAAGTGCGTGAAGTATCCAAAGAATGCTATTCGCATTAATATTCGCATTAAAAAGAAAACCGTATTTCCAGTTAAACGCGCTCGCGCGTTTAAACTAACTCAAGTCTCTGACGTGACGCCACTGAGGTGGCGCTGCCGTCGGCCCTGCTCATGCATAGAAGCTTCGCCTCACGCGAATCTGGTTTCTGCACACGCGCAATGCCCACACGTGGTGTGGGCAAACCCGAGTTTGTTTGTGATGTCTATTGGGTCTCTTTAATCGTGTTCGTTTTTTATCTTCGTTTATTCGTAGTGTTACGACTTCAAACTCCTATACTCCGTATCACTTTGAGTCATAACGCAGTGAGCGCCTCGAAATGGAACAGTCAATGAAGCAGCATTAAAAGGGCATCGTCATGGCGCTTAATTTTTCTGATAAGATTGCTAAAAAACAAAAAAACACGTATAATAATAAAAGTACAAAACAACAGCGCATTTACTGTGCTTTATTGGGTGCGTCGGAGAGGACGAACTATGCTCGATTGGCTCGACCAGGTCATGTGCCGTCGGCCGTACGTCGGTTGTGCCAGCAGAGCGCAAAGATAGCTAATGTCCAGTGTCCCCAGTAGCGGCCACCTGCTGGAGCTGCAAAAGTTGCTTGCTCTAAGACAATTTCCTAATTCCTTTCGAAAATTTTAAGGCGGATTCTCTTTAATACTAAGCACATAAAATGATCTAACGCGAGTTTGTCGATCCAAATTCTGAAGTGATCCGGGGCATTTCTTCTTCCCGCATTTTATGGTAGGTGGACAGATGTCTAAATTATTGCGCGACCAACGGTTTCCGGCAATAGTTGCAGTTTTCGCGTTTTCACGATAGGAACATTCAGCGGACGTATCAGGCTTAAAAAAGAAAAACAAAAATAAACTTAATACTAATGTGTCAGCATGTTTACTCACCTTGCAAGTACTGAAGACCCGCGTGAAACAGTTTTATCTGAATGCATTTCCATTTTCCTTCGATACAACATTTTTGCCAAGCGGGAAGTGCTTCGAATAATGCTGTGATTTTCCGTCTTCCGATGTTTTTAGATGGCGAACCCCCAGGTAAACCTTTAAGGAAATGATTTTTGCTTAGAACGCAGCGGCGCCATTAATGTAGTAGTTTCATCGAGGTTTGCTCGTAAGACGCAAGGAAAAAAAAAACAAAAAACCTCACATACATTGAACCGCCCGCAAGCGAGGAATACACAGAACCGGAAGCTTCAGACCACGTGCGTATGATGTAAGGGTCCAGTACATCGAACCTAAAAACGGGTGTAGTTTTGGGAGACGTCGCGGACGCAATCGACTCCGTCCTCCGAAACTGCGCCTCCTTTCTCTCTCCTGCACCAGACGCAAAACACACTGCAACCCAACTCCCCAGGCGGGCCCATAACCACGACTGACTCGCGAGATGTTACTGCTCTAAATTACAGAAAGAAAAACATCGCGCTAAAATTGTGGCGGAACTGCAAAAAACAAAAATATGGCAATCGGGAAAATGGGCACCTGGATCATTTTTAACGTGCTGGGGAGCGGAACGAATGACTGCGGCACCGGGACGGTCGTCGCAGCTTCTTCCCGCGTAAGGCGAACGGTGAATGTACCACGCGCGTGGAACGGCCCCGGGAGAGAGTCGTCGCGTTGGAAACTACCCCAAAACTACCCTTTGGTGCCAGGGAAAACGGGAAACGAGCGGCGTCTTTATCTCTCGGACGCCGACTCCCTCAGCTAGGTGCGAAGTGCAGGCACCAAAAACCTACACTACTACATGGATGTTTGTTCAACGAACCTTTCTTCATATGTGAGCCGAGAACACGGGAGACTTTGAGAGAAAAAGCTGGAATTCCCAGGTACGGGGACCGTTCAGCGTGCTCTGTACTTGTGACTATTTCGTCATTTGATAATTATAATTAGCGTAAATGATCGACTCATTTGCATTACCCTTTTTAACACATAAACAAAGAGAGTTGCGTGATGAGCAGCATAACCTTTACAGAGAATTTTGTATTGTAAAGGTTGTGAAAACGAAGGTGAAGAAATTATGATCCTCCATTTTCAGCTGGAATGAAGTCTGTTTCGAGTGGGGAAGGTTGCATCCTAATTAAGTATATGGTGAGAAAATACACACAACTCCCTAACAAAAATATTTATACTTTCCTAAATAGCCAGCGTAATTTCCAAATTCTGCGCTTCGATATAGATGAATTAAAACAAATAGGTTTTTTTTTACATTGGAGAGATACTTTTATACGCTATTTGTAGATATGCAATGCACATACATGATCTATCTAAAACTAACACACTCGTGAAATCCTTTTGTAAACAATTTGCGCTGCCTTAGTTATTAAATCGCCCAATGTTAGCCGCGTTAAGCATGTCTGAACCGTAAAAATACACTTAAGACAAATGACATTATAACTTGCGTTGTTGAAAGTGGTCTCAACCGTGTTAGAGGAAAATTAAAACGGGAAAAAGTAAAAACATCGTATTAGTGATTTTTTTATTTTAAACTGCCATGAGGTTTTAAAGAAAGTAACTGCTAACTGTCGTTGTCTCCGACATTTTTGCAGTTAAAACAACGAACAAATATGTGTCCACTTAATAAGCTCCTTGAAATTAAAATCCCTTGAAGGACTACAACTTGTTCTATACTGTACAAGCTTATTCTTATGTGAGATTTAAGTGACCTCAACTAACTCTTTTTGACGATGTTCATTTGGTAGGAAGTATTAGGAGCAACGCTCTTTATTTTTATCGTGACTTTTTCTAATAATTGCGCACATTTATCAAAAGGGGAATGTGGCGCTGATCAAAATGTACCCAAACAAAAACTGCGCTCTTCGATGCACGCGACAATGAGAAAGAAAACGAAAATGATGAAACCAGGACGCGAAACGCAAGGAAAAACAAAACATATTTGGGCCCATCAGATAGGCGAAATAAAGTGAGCAAAAAACCTCTCCCAAAATTCTAATGACCTAGGCTATTGAAGGCAGCGTTGATGAGACCTGAGATTACTTTATCGGAAAACAAAGGCACTTTGTAAGACCGGTCTTACATTTACTTGGTCCTTTTCGTGGAAACCAGAGTTCTAAGTCCGAAGCAAAAAAAATTCAAATCATATTGGAGGGAGCGCTTAGAGCGAACCTTCTATCAACCAGGAACCGATATGAGGAAGTACGTTCTCGAGATAAAACTACGTTTCCTTGTGGTGTTTTTGAAACAAATACGCGTAAATGCAATAAAAGATAAAACGTTCCAAGACAAGCGTGACACCAGTGCAATCTTGTATTCTTTACAAATAGGTACCAGTGACAGTCTCTGCCACCCAAATTGTAGGACGACAACCTTTGACCACAACTAAATGGTCATCTTTTATTGATAGCAAAACGAACAAAAAAATTTAAAAGGATTCGGACGTCGTAAGCGACTCATAACATGTGTAAGAGTGCTAGTGGTAATTTAAGTCATGAACTAAAAGCTAAAGAAAAACTAAGGAAACAATACCAGGATATTTAAAATAGGGTAAATGTATCTAGTGAACGAAAAGTTTAAATATACAAAGAGCAGCTGGTCTGATTTTAGTAGACCAAAACGTCTATATAATAATTTTTCTAACTTTTGTACGATACAAAAAGTAAAACTGCCAAGCCTCTATTATGTAAGCCGTGGTCAGACTCCCTCGGCGAGGACAACAACATCTCCAGGCGCGTCACGGCTCGAAGGTTAGTTCGAAGACCTTCTCAAATACGTACAGTAAACGACACTGCTAGTGCAACAACCGATCTTTTTTTTTCGTTATTTGTTTTTTTATAAAGAACAGTTATTAAGTAAAACTACTGGGGTTCTCAACTACAGCAATAACTTGAGCAGCAAAAATGTCTTCCAATACCCTTTCGAAGTAAAATGCAAAAATGCACAAATTTCGTGTTCGCGCTAATAGTTTCTCACTAATGTACTTAAGCGAGACTGGAATCTGGGTTTGTCTTTTCACTGAGCTCATTCTAAAACATACTCCCCTAAGATATATGTACGAGGGATGATCAATAAGTTTTGCTTCCTACGATGTCACTTTTTTATTCAGTGATCGAATTGAAAGAGGTTACATTCGAATGAATGTTTCCAATATCCACTTTCTCAGGAGCAGGAAACATTTCAATAGCGATGCACTACCGCTAACTTTGCACTACTCTCCGCATGCCGTCGTAGATGACTGAGGGCGGCTGTTGAAGGGACTAACGCCTCGCTGGAGGAGCTGCAGTGCCAAGACGCTTCGCCTCAAGACCCCCTACGCACAGCTACGTTTCAGGGTGTTCGAGTGCGTTTCACTGAGTTGCGTGGAGAAACGAAAGCGAGTCACAGACACATGTGTGCTTCGTATGAACCGTGGAATCCAATGCAAGCAATCATCTTGGCACGCGACATAATAAGCAGGAATGTCCTGGTTTCTCGCAGCCGCAATGAAGTCAAACGCATTCAAACGCACTGAAACGCATTTGTGCGTAGGGGCCTTCACTCAACTTATAGCCCGGACTTCGCGTCACCAAGGCTTTTGGCTCTTTTCCGGGATAAAGGAACACCTCAACGGTACGCGGCTTGCGTCCGACGACGGGAGGTTACCGAGGCAGTGCACCGTTGATGTCGTTAACAGCCGCCCTCAATTATCTACGATGGTATTCGGGGAGCAGCACACCGGTTGCGGAAGAGAATCTTCGCCGGTGGGTACTGTAATGAAAGAGAAAAGTGTTCCTCGAAAAGAGGAGATTTCAAACTTTCATTCGAATGTAACATCTTTCAATTTCATCGCTTAATAAAAATGTTACAGCCTAAGAGGCAAAACTAATTCAGCACCCCTGGTATACTAAAGCACGATTTATAGGCACGTCAGCTGCTTCCACTAATTGTTTAGGCTTCTCAAGAAATATCGTACGTTGAGCCTTGATACAGTCGTAACTTATGCCACGCCACGAGTATCACATTGCACTTGCTCCTACATTTCTTTTACACTTGTTTCTAAAATGTTCTGCGAATTTCCTTCGAGCACTTTTGTATGTTATTTAAAAAAAAACGATGTAATTTAAGAATTAGGCGACCGTGTTCCAACGTCACCTTTGTAAAACTTCGATTTCGGGCACGACATTTACAATAGAAAAAAAGCATTTGGTGATATTTTTTTATATATATATATATATATAAAACATGAAGACTTCACATGACGTTGTCCTTGATGCAGGAAAACAACAAAACAAAGTGTTCATGGGTGAGTCAGAAGAAAAAAATAGATACAATCCGAATTTAACAGTTTGTATATTGTTTCGCGCGTTTTGGGTCGACAAGAGCCAAATGAATACGCTGTGTTATAAAGAGGCCATACACTTGCGTCCCCACATACTACACAATACGTCATTGTCGTAAGAAAAATAAAACGAAACACTTCGATGCGTCGCGCGAGACACAACTACGCTCCGCAAACGAAACGACGACGTCGACCCACGAAAACCTCACATTGCTAGCATTCGGTGTTTGCCTGCGTTGTTCGGGTTGTATATCCGTCAAACATATAAAGAAACCGGCCCCATAAATTGAAGCGAAAAGTTCTGAAAACAAAAAGAAAAGCAAAATAACAAAACCATACAAAGGCCCAAGCCACCCGGAAAGGATGTAAACACACGGCGTCGGCATTCAATACAAGTGGGAAGTACGACGAAGTAAAACAGATATTCAACACCCGTGCCGTGTCAACATCCAAACAACACTCGCGAACAAAGCGGAAAAATAATCAAGAGAGATTAGGAGCCCTGAATAGAGGGGCGGAGGGGGGGGGGGGCAGCAAGCAAATCACTTGAAATGACTTACGCATTTGTTGATTTTCTCGCCCAAAAACACCACCGTGATTGCCACTAACATTTTGTCGGGGCGGTGTCGGGGCATTACCGCGTTTAAAAAATAAGAAAAAGGTAGAGTGAATCGACATGTCCTCAACTCTGCACTGAATTCAATCTAGCGCTAAACAGCGGAGCGTGCAATATCAAGTAAAGACGACACCTGTACCAATAAACTGCCCGCGTAAAGGACAAAACAAAACAAAAAACAACACCCTAGCAAAATTAAAATATTGTGATATTTTCGCGCCTCAATCGCGCTTGATTTGACAGTGCTGCGTAAACAAACTACTGAGCGTGTCAAGTTGGTTTTGTGTTTAGTTTTGTCTCTATTATTCGCATGCAACCGCGAGCTGTCAAAACAGGCAATCGTAAAAAAAACATTATAACATATTGATTCAGCCACACTGGACGTGGATATATTAATGTGCTGGTCCAAGTGTACATGATATCGAATCATTTAAGCCACGAATTCAGAGCAATGCGCATAAAGTTACCTGGGAATATCAGTTCCCAGGCTTTTTTTGTATTCTTCGAAGATAGCAACATGACTCTGGCATTAATATAAATTCATTCCGCTTTAAATTCAAACTGAATTATCCTAGCTCGTCTACAAAATTGTGTTATTTAACGTTAACTTAAAGGAACAGAAATATAATTTGAAAAATGGCAATTGATACAATATATTGCGGGAGCTTAAAAAGGCTTGGTGAGAGTCCTAAAAACTCAAAATTAAGCGTTTTTTTTACAAAATTATTGTTTTTATTTTGTGTATTTACGCGCGTTCGTTTTCTTGGCAAACATGTTTAAAAGTTTTAGGAAAGAACCCAGGTTAAGTCTCAAAGTAAACAAGATATGCCAAGCCAGCCTTCAGGTTCTCAATGCATTTCCGATGCATAAAGCATTATCAGAAACTGATAGGGAGATATTCTGCTTAATATGTAATTTTTCGGTAGAGACTAAATTTTATGATTCCCTGAAACGCCTTTACAGGTACAGGACAGATGCTGCCTCACACCAGCTTTAAATATTCACAAAACGTATGGAGGCTATCAACAATTTAATTAACAAAAAAATAAATATATTTTTTGCGGAAATCGTGGTCTTAATGAGGTCGAATAAAATTAATTTCATAGAATTATTTCATTATCTAAACTTAATTGATTCGAGCATTTTTGCGAATGAAATTCGTAGTATCAGTTTTAAAAAGGGATTTGAAACGTTCATGTCACAAAAGCAGTACGCAGAGCGTTTGTCCTTCATAGGCACTTTTCTCCTATTCCACCCAGCGCGGTCGCTTCAGTAAAAAATACAAAGTTGAATTGGCAGCTTCGAGGAAAAAGCACTGACCTACAGTGGGTTTGAATCCTGGCCGAGGTGTCCGCAGTCCGACGGAAGATTATAACGAATAAAATGCCATCGTAACCGAAATTCCGGTTTCACGTCAAAAGATCCCCAGCTGGTCGAAATTATTCCTTTCTATTTTTTTTATGCTGCCAAGGCCCTTTTCGATTTAGCAATGATATTAAAAATAAACCCTGGCAAAGTCAGTAAAGTTATTCGCTCATTTGTGAAGACTTCCTCTAGGTCACGTCTCTCAACAAGGAGATGCAAATTATTCATTTTTAATGATGCAATCCTCACTCCGCCAAGTAGCGTATTCGCCTCCTTGAATTCCAGTGGCACTGCGAAATTCTTGGATATTTCAATAACTGAAGCAGTTGCCCTAACATCAGTGTTCACACCTGCCTTAATGACAACCTTAGTTACTGTTGCTGCATCGAACAACCGCGAAAACATTCGAACACACCCAATCTGACGCACACTCTCTTTAGAATCTTTTCACACCGCGAAGTCGTTCAGGAATCTTTGAATAGCGACATAGACTTTAAGAGCACAGATGCTTGTGAAAAGCCTTTTTTTATTGAAATGAGTACACTTGAGAAGACAATACTTTCTGAAATATCTTTGTCAATAAAGTCTCTGTTCTTACTCAAATGTTTCCTTACCGTCTTTCATTCCTGCGTGAAAACTTTTAAGTACATTCACCGCGAATAAGGTGACATCTACAAGTACGTTCTTTAGCGTTATGTATATTAAACGGCTTTCGTCTGACCTAAATCAAACCAGTATATTTTTTACATGCCTAGGAATGAGGTCATCGTACAAGCTGCATGAATTGCTTCCGTCAAAGTCGTATCTTCTGAGACGCCTGCTCGACGGAACTCGCTGAATTTATATTCATGAGAACGACGTTCAGTAGTGTCTAATATCCTACATATATATTTTTATAAGCCTCAACGTCCTGTTCTCGGTGCTTGAAGTTTTATATGTAAAAATGTACATGACATAGGCTGGATCGCAAGTTTTCCCATTAATAACCTTTTTCCCAACGAGGGCCAACTACGCAGGCACTACATAGTCGTCCCTCGATACAAAGCCAGCCACTGTGTCAGCAATTACTTTAATGTAAAATAGCACCGCGGGTTCTGATTATGAAGAATCTTCAAAAAGATACATACTTGTTTTAAGAAAATGATCAAAGTAAACGGATTTGGGATGAACAACATTAATAAGTTTATTGACTATCAGAATATAGTGAGAGCTGAAGAAAAAATCTGCCCGCACAGCTTGACGCGTCGCGTTTTATCGTAGGGCAAAGTGGGGCCAAACGAAGCACATCTCAAATTAATGCTGTTTAAATACAGCATATTGGGTGGTGTTGGTGGACTTTCTGGCAGGCTACGCAATTACCCAGTTTATTGCCTCATCAAAATTCGGTGAGAGGGCCATTAGTCCTTCTGAACGAAAACTGTCACTTTACGCATAAATCTTTTTTATTTATTTGATAAAAGAAGAAAGAAAGCTAAAAGCCTCTGGGCAAACTTTCTGCGGGGTGGATCTGAGAAAATTGAGCACACCTCGTCCTCCCGGCAAACTTTATGCAGCTTCTCATTTCGCAAACTCGTTTTTCTCTAGAACGTTCTCCTTCCAAAGATGGATGCCTTGAGAACCTCCTATGCTTTAAAAAACTTAAAAAAAAACGACCAAGCGTTTTTTTTAAGAAAAAAAAGATCTAACCAACAGGCAGCCGGGTCGGGGTAGGGCTCAACAGCGTTGCAACTATTATAATTCCTTTTTTTTTCTTTATGAAATGAATTAATGCGAGCTGAAATGTTTTTCAGCAAGGCGTTCATGTCATACAGGGTTGCAAGTGCCTAAGATTCGTTAGTCTTAAAGCTGTACGGTATATAACAAAACAATATTGTCGAGGACAGGTTGAGAATGCAGAAGTACCACCTTCACACGGGCTCGTTGGCTTCTTTCAGGCTGTGACTGCGAATGCGACGAAGTGTTTTCAGAGACTGAAAGCTCGTACTGGAGGCGGTGTATTTACTGCATCTTTAACGAGAGACTAACTGTAGTTATTTCTCATAACATGCGTGTACGTTGTCTGCTTTTTGGTCCCAAGTCTCGGGTGTTCAAGGATATATATGTAGTGTCTTTCTCGAGAGTTATCGATCGTAATTTGATATTTCTTTCACTTCTCAAGGTATCAGGTTTGTCCAGAACCGCTTCACAATATTCTGAATATCGCGGTACTATGAATATGACTTTGTTATTTGTAACAGAAGAAGTATGAATGTGTGCTACTGCCAGGACTAAAATGGCAGACGAACCCGAAAATACTGCGTGAAAGGCGATGATCTTATCACAGCCTGTTGGGCACTTTCGGTCACATATTGTGTTCCGTTATGTTTTTTGTCAGGTTCGCGGAGATGACGGTACGAAGCGGCCACTGTTTGAGTGTAGTATCAGATAAAACCTGATATATAACGTTCTAGAAAAAAGAATAAAAAAGAAAGCAGGTGTTATGAATTTAAATTACTTTTTTTAAATAACAATCTTAAAACTTTAAGCACAAAATAAAGGCTCGACAGTCTATTTTACTATTCACTCGATCCTTTTGAGTGAAAATCTATGCATGCCACTTAATTACTTTAAATTGTCACTGTTATCATTTCTGGTTTGGTACAGCTAAGCTACATCGATAGTTTCCTTTTGTCTCGAACAAATACAGATGCCTGCTACAAAGAAGATGGTATCGAAATTAATTTATTCAAATAAGCAATTATTGAACTAGGGTACTTAGGGTTGGTAATTTGAAAACTGTCTTCGCTATTTAAAATTTTGTTTTTATTTTGCACATTGGAATATTTATTGCATACGCAACTTAATATGGTCCTGGATTTACAAAATATTTTTCGACGTATTTCTGCCAAATCTGAGAAATATTCTCTTTCTAAGCTTCACTCTATTGTTATAGCATACAGAAACGCCCCTTTACATTGACCAAGCAATATTAGGAAACACGTTCTTATTTCTGTTTCTTTTTAAACTCCAGGTGAGATCGCAAAACTGTCCCTCTACAAATACCTACTGCGCTTTCAGATACAGTGAGACATAGCGTTCGCAATATCGATACTAACTAGTCGATCACTAGTTTTTGATATATTCGTTTTGCGAAAAGAACGAATTCACAAATCAACGTTTCGTAGTTAATGCTTGACGACCTTCAGCGTTCAGCACCGAAGCCAAGCAAAAATAAATTTGGACAAAAAACAACAACAAATGTTGCGGCACCAAATCAAAAGCAGACGCAGGAACGTTGTCCCTCAGGCGCCGCAGAAAAAGAGAAAAAGGCCCACCAGATTGGGCTTGGGTCAGCGAGCCGCTTATCTTGGCTAACGTTGATGCCCCGTAAAACCAGCGGAAGGGGCGTAAAGAGCGTAAAGACCCCACGCGCTTTATTACAGAGAGTCCCGAAGATCGCCTTCGCGGCGCTGCCTCCGTTACCGCAACAAAAGACGGGGGAAAAAGCGGTGCCCGATGCTTCCCTTGTCAACGGCAGCGCCGTCGTTCGCGGTCCGGTTGCGCCAAAATGAACTCTTATCTGTCAGGCTGAGTCAACAATCCAATCTCTATGGGAGTGTAAAAAGCCGTCAGACCCACCGGATGCGCGTTGAGATGAAGACTGAAGGGCAGGACAGCGATTTTAGTCGACTGCGGCGACAATGCCAGCCGGCATGTCCTCGCCAGGACACCCCCCAAGGGTCCTCGATAGTGCGTTAACGACTGAGTCAAGGTACATCAGTTAGAGAGTGGGAAAACTATTAGGATCGATGCTGTAGACCGAATGTGTGGCTCTCGAGTTATCAGTGCTATTGCCGATGGCCTCAAAACTGGGGATATATTTTTTTTACTTAATTGGGCCAATGCAAACGTGTCAATTGAAGCGAGCTGTCGCTAGCTCTGATTCTCTTTCGAGCGGGGCGTTTGAAAACTGTCGGCATACACTACTCCAAGGTAGGAAGCGCTCTTAATGTCAGGCTTGAGGAATTTCTTCTCTAGGTATGACCATTTTGTTGCCTTCTAAAAATATTGTTTTTGCCAATCGCGCATAAACGATTTATCAAGAAGCGTTAATTTAGGCGCACAAAATGGTAACATTGGAAGCTCCTGTAAATAATTCGACAAGGTTAAACCGTACCATATAGCTCGGAGAACAAATACCTTTTGATGCCCACTTATTAAAAAAACGATTTATTAATACGGCACACATATTAAGAAATTCAGCAAGTAATTTGCGATTAAAGTCGGGATTGCTGAATGCATTTACATGACTCAATCGGTAGGATTGGCGAACTGCCTACTGCTCAGTTTTTGTTTTATATTATGGCCTTGGTGAGTGAACTGCTATTTAAATTTAAACACATATCTAAACTGGATTACGAGCTTGCAAATAGTTTCGTGTATAAATAAATATTAAAAAATAATACGTTCTCAAATGAAACAAAAAATGAAAGAGCGATAATGCGACATTCCTAAGACAAAGTGAAGCTGTAATGCTCCCTAATAACTCGCAAGGTACAACGCTTCGACCTTCTATGTCAGGTTGCCAAATGCGACGAAAGGCACTGTTTCGAAAGCCTGAGGCTTTCGAAACAGTGAGGCCTTTCGAGCTGGCCTGACGCAAGCCGATCGAGTCGCGAACGGGAAGAAAGGGCGCCGGCACCCGCGAGTAGCCGTCGCGATGGCTGCCGGCGAGTAAGCACTCGGATCGAGCATTCCGCGAGACGAGGGGGTCCCGGTTCGGAAATTTGAGAGGGCAGGCCCGGGCCATCGCTGCCAGCTGTTTCCGGGGCGGAAGGGCGCAAACAGAGAAACCGAATCCCAAAGAAGCGGCGAGGGGCCATTTGCAACGGCTCCCCCACTTAAGTACCGCCGGGAGAAGGACGACACTGAGGCCTACATCTGGTTAATTGTGTACTTAGGCGCCGATTAGCGCGCACGAGCAGTGACGCCGCTCGCCCACTCGCTCCGATCTGCGCGTGAGAGCGTACTCGCACTCTCACACGCGCTCTCAACGGAAGGGCCTGATACATATTTTTTTGTTGTGTGTGTGCGCATGTGTGTGCTTAGGAGGGGGTTGGAAAGGGGACATAGGGATGAAGCGTTGCTAAGAAGCGTAACTTCGCCGGCCGAGGTGATTATGGACGACATGGCCTTCTGGTGTCGCTGGAAAAATGGAAGACTAGTGTGGAAGGTGCGACGTAGCGCGGCCAATTTGTCATTCGTGCAGCGGGTAAACCTGAGAGGGTTTAAGCTGAGCGTAGTTGGGATTGACCCTAATTTCGAAAGGAAATGAAGATAAAGTGTATATCAGTCGGAAACTGCCAAGGCAACAACGACGTTAATTGAGCAAAGAAAGTGTTAGGCACGTGTCTCACGTTATACATTAAGAAGCATGCAATTCCGTCGGGGTTACATGCAACGCAAGGGTGATTTCAGTTTTGTATCTCTTTCCTCTTTTATAAATAAATATTAAACAGCTAAAATTAAAGGTGCGGTACACTTCGTCGAATTTTTCGGTCGTGGTACAGGCGCTCTATAACAGTAAGTTACATGTAACATGTGCGTAACTTGCACGTTACAAAAAGCACCGCGATAAAAGTTTATTTCGCTTATATATTTTTATCTATTTAATTTAATTCTTAGGGGTAATTGTCAAACTTACCTTGACTGATGGCTTTATTCAAAAAATAGATACGAGTTCTCTCCTGTTGAGCTCCTATTGCAGTCTTGCACAATGACCCGACTTAATGTTAATTCAACGAATACCTAACGAGCTTTTCAACTGCTTACGACGAGCTAAATGTCCTTGCTCAGCAATGACGTGAAAATCGCCTAGAGCAAAAATTACGAACGTTTGCTATCAGTGACCGTTGAAATATATATCATGCAATTATCCCCATTTTTTTCTAAACAGCATTTGCTTTGTGTTAGACTTCAGGGCGTGACAAAAATGCATATCTCTACTTGCAAAAACCTTCACACGCTCTAAAAAAATTAAGGTAAAAATAGCAAACATAAGGGCGACAGTGACCTGGTGCATACTGAACATTTCAAAGAAACCAGAGACTGAGGAATACGAAATTTGGCGCCGAAAGAACAGAAGGAGAACGTCTCACAAATAACATAAAAATTCTTAGACCCGCACCACAAATCGGATGTCTAAAAATTGGTTTGAAATCTGCCGGATTAACTTACCTTCACTTCCTTCGAAATAATATTTCCGGAAACCCTGGATATTAGCAACGTTTGCCTATTTTCCTTCTCTTCGTTTAGAATCATTTCGTTTACGGTGACTCCCAAACAAATTTGTAAAACATTGGCCACCACTATAGTAACTGGAAGCCTAAGAAACACGAGGCATGAGGAGTCACATGCATCATATTATTGCGTCTTCTCCAATGAAATTGCAGCATTAAACTCTAAAAACTTAAAGAACAAATAACACACAATAAAGTGAACATAGTAAGCCTCCTGATAATCAAAATGTCAGTGACTAAAAACAAACAAAAAGGCTCGAAGGGCTAAAAAATTATGTTACGAAAAGCCAAGATGCGAGTCTAGGAAATAGGCAATAGATCGGTATAATAAAAAATGAAAAGAACTACACGAAAAAAATAGAAACGAAACGACATGTTTACAAGGTCCGGATTATTTCGAAGACTCGGAGGAGTAGCAGTGTCGTCGTCCATACGACGACCGTGGAGTTTCGTCGTGGGGATGTGGGGATGGGAGCTGGAACGTGGTGGAGCGTCGGGATGCGGGCGTTCTTGCGTGCCTTTCGGGTTTTGAAGCGATCGAAGGACTGGCACGCCGGTGATTTCTCTCCGAAAAATCGTTTTTTGCCTCGAGTGTCGTCAAGCCGGTATTGGTTGTTGCCTGCGACCTGGCAGCTCAGTCCTGGTTTGGAGCGTTTTCCAAACGCCCAGTCCTGGCTGCTGCCGGCCGTTGGATGATCCGCGCTCACTCTCTCGTGCCCTTGTAGACGTCATCTTCCTCTTCTTTCTTCCCTCTCATTCTGACAAAATCTACATCATCACAGTGACAAGAGCTAGTTATCGTGTGATCGTCCCTTAAAACATACTAGGATTTCAGGTGCGTATCTCTTTTCAAGCCCAAACTAAGACACAAAGCAACGCTGTTGTATTTGCCTTTCCACAAATGTATGCGCATCTGCGTTTCCTCTTTTTTCCTGATCAACGCGAATTTGTTCCGAAAGGCTTTATTTCCATAAATTAAACTCGTATCTGAAAACGAGATGAATTACGACGCGGAGCATACAGTCACACCAGCGGCACGTGGTCGCCGGCAATATCGGCGATCCCATTGTTTTCCGCGGACGCTCTCCATTTTCCAGAAAGCAGTCGCTTTTCCCCCCGACCCGAATCAATACCGGGCCAGGCGAACAATGCCGACGCAAAACTACGCCCCGACGACCGCTCGTTAAGACAACGAAACTTGCACGCTCCGCCGCACAGCATTCCTTCTCTCTCGACCGCCGCCTTCAAAGAGAGAGAGAGCGAGGAAGAGAAAAGCGTTCTGGCTGTCTATCGAATATTAATCGCGCACGAGCAGCGCGCTCCATCGACCCCGAACCATTATTTATGCTGTAGGAAGAACACACAATGACATTCGGAGACACAATCGACCGTTTCGAAGCCGATAAGCCCGGGCCCAGCATACTCCCATTCAATGCCACCATGAAACGGCCGTGGGGAATGCTCGGTTATTACTTGATTATATCTCCAAGGGGTCGGGGTTCCATTCTCCAATCGTTTCGCTGGTGGCTCGAGACGGGAGCATCTGCGTGTAGCTGCTCCGCAGTCCATGTGGATTCAATCCGCCTGCCTCCGAGGCAGCCGGGATCAATAGTGCTCTAACATGCATTCTGAGCGATTATCGACTCTTTCGTCGCGCCAGTTTTCGGGCACAACGTCGCCCCTTAAACGGATCCATGTGGCTACAAGTCTCCGCTTTTTGTTACATTGCCGTGTTTTATTGTTTATTGGGCTGGGGAGAGCGATCAACAAATAAAGTCAATAATTGTCGGGGAGTTTTATTTTAAGTCAGCGATTTTATATAAGCTATGATGACATACTTTGCTTGGAAGGAGGAAACATAAGAAGGAACTTCTGCTTGGGAGGGATAGCAGGCTGAGATAGAAATCCGACATTTTAGTAATGAACATATCTGCATGTCATTTTCATTATCTAAGCGTCTTAGCGAGGCGTTGCCGGCTGTTCTGGGGCTCCTGTGGAGACTCTATCGTTTAATCTGGGCGTACAACTCCTCTAAATATTAAGTCGTTAGTTACTACACTGTAGAATATGAAACGCCTTTTGAAGAAAAACAACCTTTCCGAAAGCTTTTTCGTGACTTCTCTAACAAAACGTTCTCGAATTGTAGGGTATTTGGATTTAAAAATTATATCAGGGTATAATTACTTTTACCGCCTGAATTTATATGCAATCTCACTAATTCAAAGCTTTAAACACTAAGGCGTTTACTTCTCTATTGCGCGCAAAGAGTCACACCACCAGCACCAATGAAGGACCGGCGCCCTCTAACAAGTTTACTTCCACTTATAATTTAACGACATTAAACATACGCATATTAAAAATTTCGCACAAATTTGTCAAAGCTGGTTGGTGCATTTGAAGCTAGGGAGGCAAGCAGTTGCTAAATATTTGGAACAATTGTTTTGCGCAGCACAAATTATTGCGTAAGAACAATATGATACCCTCACTAAAGAGCGTTCTATCGATACATGTATTGTTATGACAAGCAGTTCCCACACTGAAATATGCTGGCCTCCGCATGTTATATGCCCGTTTGTTTAATATCCTAACGAAACTCTTAACCGTCGAACCAGCTATGGTAGACGGGATGCCGTATGAAATGTTAATGCGCTAACTACTGGATGCTTGTGGGGATAAGTGTAGCAGGATCGACGTAAATTCGAAGTATCGATCAAATTACCTTCCATGCGAGTGCCTCCTTGCTTTAATTTTACAACGGCAGCGATTATACTCCGTTCACACATAAGCAGAGATTAGAAGCTCCTGCTGCAGCGCGAGCGTTCTGACCTCGCTAACACAAGTCTGAACGTGCTGGCTCACGCAACGAAAGCACCGAGGAAACCAGCAAGCTCGCGCTGAAGGCGGAGCTTTTAGTCTCAGCTTAAAAGTGAATAAAGGATAATTCTCCTTTCCGGTAAGACCTGGTGGCTTCCGTACTCAAAATCCCAGGTGAACGCGCACCGCGTTCACCTAGCTCTGTGTCGACGCTGTGCCGCATCGACACAGAGCTATCGCTTTCTCCCGATCGCTGCTCTACATCGCACAGCTACGTCCTCTATAACAAGACGCGGTATCACTTCCTCTCTCTGACCCCCCCCCCCCCCTTGCCGCCTCACCGCCTCTGCCGCCGCCACCTCCGCTTCAGGGTTCTCGAAGGTTTTCCGGCGCGTCTACAAAACGTTCTATTACAGAATTTTAACCAAAAAGCACGTCTCTCATTTTCTTGCCAAAAGCATTCCCCAAAGGCAGATCCCGCACAATGATTCTATGACTCCTAGAGCATGTATTATAAAGCACATCGACTAAAAGTACATCTCCCAATGCACATCTTTCAACAACGCAACACTTCACGTGGTTGTTCGCCATTTACTCTCCTTGCGTGTGTTTTCCCGCATTAAGGGTCACATTGCGGAGATGCACCCTTTACAGGGCATATGCTTTGACGCGGGAGGTTGATGGCGGTCATTGATATCGTTAAATCTGACGTGGAAATACACGATGTTCCTATTATAAAAAACAATAACACAAAAAACGGCGTTTAACAGTTAATATAAATTGTAATTTTTTTAACGAAATGGCGCTCAAGAGTTTGTTGCGCGCCGGCCTCGGCGCCTTGCCCGAACTGCGGGCGTGACGCGAATAACCCGATATCGTTCAAGAGCTCATGTCGCGACGGCCTCGTTGCCGTGCCTGAAAAGCTGCTATGACGCGAAAATCCTGATTGGTCGATAGAGTCATGACGTCACAGCCACATAACCAAGGCTTGTCTGTCTGCAGGAGCGTACAGTTTCCATCCGTCGCGGAGGAGTGAAAAGTTTCCGTCCGTGTCCGAGTCCGTCCAGTGACGCTGCGATCCTGCCGTCATCGTTTGTCTGTGGAGAATGCGTACCCCGCCGCGGGGCCGCCGCTAGGCCATCGGGAGAGAACACGTGTGCAATGGATACGGTGGCCTCTACCAGTGCGGGACACTCTTCTGAGTCGTCGTCTTCTACGAGGGCGGATGTCGCATCTACGTCTATTCCTGCTTGGTGACGGGATTGGCCAATTAAAACTCAAGCCGAGAGGGCGGAGACGAAGTCTAGGCGTGCAGAGGCGATGCGTCACTAGCGGGCCGAGGATTCGATAACGCTATCGCGTTCCACTCTTAAAGACGACTCTTAAGCGTACTCCGACTTTTTACAATCCAATCAGGTTTAGGCTTACAAAGAAACTAAAACAGTTCTGTACTTGAAGAAAACAACACTTAAATAGATTTTTATTTGGCCACCAGGATTGACAATATCAAAATATATAACTCCGATTGAAGCGCCAAGTAGCCACAGCAGTCCTTTCAAAATGGCGCTGAAGAGCCTCCTTCTCGGCGGGTTCAGTGAGAGGACAAAATTGTCATGTATTATACAGAGATCTCCACATTTCCGCGCCTTCTGCAAGCCTTACCAGAGCAGTCAAAAATTCCACACGCGTTCCGTCACGAGCGGCAAGCGCAATGCAGTTGAAACCTATGAGTAGGACGTTTCACCCAGCGGCTCGTTCTTCGGGATTTCCCAAGTGTATACATACGTTCCGGTAAAATGCTTGTGAAATTCAAAATTACAAGACAGAAATACGCTAAAAATCACCTCTAACTCGTTTTGTTTTAGAAAATCTTGTGATATTTTGTTTTTGTGAAATTTCCTTTTTGCTGGGCGAAGTAAAATACGTATTCATTAAACTTGATGCTTGCTACATTATCGGGGTTCCTTCAGGAACAAACATCAAAAGAGGCATATTCTGCAAAGACTCTACACTGAAACTTTAATGAGTTGATGAGCGGTATTATGAGCATATGCACCCTGATAATTAACTTTCAATTTGTATAATATTTTCCGTTAAGTTTAATATCTTCTGCTTGCGTTTTCAATCATATCTCTGCTACAAAACAAGTGTCATACTTCATATTTGTGAATTATAATTACCTCTATTGCCATGTTTGGCGTTTTTGTTTTAAAGTTAAGGCTGACGAGCTGCCAGAAAGGAAGAAACTCTACCTCATTTCCCCTTTTTATTCGAGAAAGAGAAAGACCCTCCTTCTTTCTGTGGGGAGTAGGGAGAACCGCTTCTGTGGGGAAAGGAGGACAGAAGATTGCGAGAGGGAATGGAGAGGAGGACACTGGGAACTGGTTTTCTTCCCGGCAGCAGACGGTTCGCTAGGTCGTCCTTTAGGGTAAAATTAAGTAATTTATAAAGCGGATATTCCAACATACCGTACGCCTTGTTTCTTTTTTCTTTTGTTAAAAAGTTTTGTATTTTTTAGATATAAATGTATATCACACAAGTTTAGACACAAATTAAAGCTTGGATGGTCTAAAAAATACGAGTCTTCCCAAAGAAATTCTTTTCTTTTGAAACTAAGTTCGAGGGTGACATTCCATCACGAACAAAGTTTTATTAAAGCGACACGTATGAACGTATATAAAAAAGCTCGCCGCCAATCGCCTTTAAAATGTTTATAAGCCCAAGGACGCGTATGAAAATGAGCTCCCTTAGGAAAATCGGGGTAAAAAATTGCACCTCTATATTAAAAAAAATGAAAAATAAACTTTCGCAACATAATTATTTATTGTAGCGTATGGCGCAATCGGACACACATCCAAGTATACGCGAACAAACGTGCGGAACTCCAATGTTCGAAAACAAGATGTTTGAAGCCAGCCAAAAATAACGTAAATCTCCCTTTGAACGCAAAAAAAAAATAGTATTTCTAATGGCCCGAACAAATTCCTGGAATACCCTTCTCTGATCACCCGATTCAACTTGCATCACTCAGCCTGCCGCGTGGCATCGGCGTGTTATTTCCTCCGCAACCTTCTACGGTCCGCACAATACCTCCCTTCCTAGATGCTGACGACCGGAGACTGCTGCGGCGTTCCCACTCCAAATTTTTTTTCCGGTCGTTTCCTTTTTTTTTCTATGCAGCCGTCTCACGGATTTAGGGCCGCTGCGCATGCGCAAAATTAACGACACGGGGCGATAAGAGAACGCTGGCTGGCGCCCAAGATATCTGCAACGTCGAGCGGAAAATCGCGAGCGGCCGTCGCTCTACAGACGCCCGGCGAGCGAGCTCGCGCGCCTGAGCACTCCACGGCAACGAAAGCAGCAACACGTTTTTGGGCGATCGGTGGGCGCCCCCGGTTTTCTCCTGCCAGCTTCTGGTTGCCCGCTCAGAATTAATCTAGGAGTTCCATAAAGCCTGCCCCCCCCCCCTTTTTTTTTCCTTAGTATTTTTTCCCCTTTTCTTTTTTTTAAAGTTATAACTAAGCGTCTGCACCTGGTGGGCCTATGTGCACCCGCGTGGGCCGAAAGAGGGCGCTTGCTTGCTTCGTGGAGCGTTCGACGATGAATGCAAGATCTTTGCACTTGGGTCATTGCGTTAGTTAGCGCGCCTACTTGTCCTTTTTTATATGTTTGTTGCTGCGTGAGCATAGCCTTTATAAGCGTCGATAACTGTAATACCCTATTAAAAAAAAAGACTTTTGGAACAAGATGGCAACTCTGCCCGACGAACTGAATTAAGAAAAAACTATAGAAAAAATTATTGTAATTTTGCCGAATTAAAAAGATGGGTTGTGTGTATGCCTATACTGCTGGAATCTAGTCAGCTTCAACGGGCGTCTGGTGTCTTAGCTGTAGATGAGAAATTTAGCCAGTGCAGTACAACCGGTAACCTGGGGTCTTCAACGTGCACCACGCAGTAGTGATACACGACCGCACGCCGGTATGATGCTCATCCAGATCGAAACGGGCAAGGCTCGAGATTGAACCCAGGATCCCTGGGTTCTGCAGCGAGAGTTTTCACTCCACGTGCACCGAGCAGGTGTGCACTAGCCGGCTCGAAGATATTTGGCATCAACTGGCTGATGTATGTACTGAACGTGCACGGGCGCGAGCGCTTCATTACGAAATATCTCCTTCTCGAACAAGCGCTCAAGCGTTAAACGTAAAAATTTCTACCAGCCGCTCTAAAACCAACTGTACGTCGAACAAACAATTCTAGTTTTTACACCGAAGCTGCTTATGGAGGTTTCCGTAGATTTTTCTTGAGCGTGACCAAAAACTCTAAGCTCGCACCGCACGCACAGCACGCGCCGCACGCGCTGCACGCGCTGCACGCGCCGCACGCGCACACCTTCCCCTGTATAAAATATTCGAAGTAAATAACCAAAATAAAGCGTTGACGAACGCGCGTACAAGATGCCATATGTTTTAGTTGTTTGCTTTAGAACAGTTACTACTGCAGACGCCGGCACGCGCGGTGCGCAGAACACCATTCTCTGCATTCTCCTTGATTCTCGCGTAATTTAGCAATAGGTCTATTAACTAGATTAGTTATCAATAGTCACCATATTCTTAGATTTGTAGGTTCTCATGTAGATAATGAAGGTTTCTCAGAGATTCGCCGCTGTGCGACCTGCGTCAGCCATGTCTACGCTCGCACCGCCCTCTCTTTGTCGTCGTTCCAAGCGCTTGCGTGCCTAGTTTCCTTTCCTTCCGCTCTCCCGAGGTGGTGGTCCCGTTGTGCGTGTCTATTTTCCTCAGGGTGTAGATAGTGTAGCACATGTCTAGTTTTCTCCGACTCCTCGGGGCGGATCTGTGTCGTGTGCTAAACAGCTTCGCTGGTCGTCCACCTTCACAGAGTGGAATGGCTCATGATTTTTATGTGGAAGAAAATATGAGTGAGACAAGAAAACAGAGAGGTCAACCAAGGAGGTCTGCCGTGGTTGGCTAGTCTGCGTTTGGGGGCCTGAAGGGAGATGAACAAAAGACGTGGAGAACAGAGGATACACGAATTCCTTGCTATCTTGTTTTACATATCAAGTCAGAGTGCAGCCGACGCTGCAATATTATAGAGCATATCAAGCAACGACAAAAAGTTAATCGTCACAGCAGTCGTCGTCTTTGTGTGTTTTGTATCATGTGCTAAACCAACTGCGCACGAAAAAACTCGGGATGACGGTGCATTTTCCGTAAGCCATTTGTTTAGCCGGTGAGATCCCATATGGTCGACTAGTGCCGTTCCAAGAGGCTTTTGGATGTTGTCGATTGACTTCGCTGCGTCGTAACAGCGTCTGTTCTTGGGCTTAGTTTTAAACCCATTTCAGCAACCACGTGAACTCGCCCAGTTCGAAAACGTGCCCGTACAAAACACCGAGAACGCAGACTCGAAATTCCCACCAAGGGTAAAACACAGAAAGTACATCCAATGTCTTGGCACAAATGTTCAACCGGTTAAGCGCCACGAGTTGTATATATCTGCACAATGTACGCTTGGACAGATGAGCGTTTTGCGTAATAAATAAAAAAACAGCAACTAAGAGGCTTGTAGAAAATTACAAATAATGGCTAGTTGACCATTTTTAAAAGTGAACTGCATGCCACTTCTTAATATAAAGAAAAGAACTCAGACGAGCGTTTGTTGCCGTTTATTCTTAAAGTGGAGTGTCGTCGGGCCCAACTGTTTGATAAGTCGGAAATGGCCGGTCGTCTAGATGTGCCAAATTATTTTGTGGAACCTCTTTTTTTATCATAATGTGTACTTTCAAATAATCTATAGGATATAGTTTCTACACAAATCATTCACCGGACAGTTCGCATTGCACTTTTTTTTCTAATTCGGGGCAGGAAGTTTTGCTGTGTCAAAAACACTCAGGCGCTATTTTTGTTTAACAACCCCTGTTAGTTTGGGTAGGATTTATGCATTCAATACGTGAGGTCTGGATGGCGTGGATATAAAGAAACATAAAGGTAAGCTAAACTCTTACAAAGTTGTTCTGTGGCACTTTGAGCACCAAAGGTTTATTAAGAAAGTGCCGTCGCCGCTAGAGTACTTTTGAGTTGGTGTATAAGAAATGAGCTAAGCATCTTCCACCTCATTTTCAGGTATCTTGAACTATTTAGAGATTTATTGAAACTGAGCATAATGCTTCTAATCGACATATATCTGAAAATGGCATAAAAGTTAGAACATTTAATTTATTCAGAGCGTGAATTAAGCTTGTTCTTAACAAAAAAAAAGCATTAGCCGGCGGAGCTGCAACGCCCTAAGAAGAAACTTAGAAGAAAAAAAATCGAGTTGGAGGTGAATTTTAGGTAACCTTATTTTGCCTGGAATTATAATATTACTTTCGTTTTCCCTGAGGATGTAACTAAAGGCGAGAAAACACGAAAAACCTCCGACAAGTCATTACGTCATAAGATGATATTTCGGCCCTCTAGCGCGTGTCGCTCGCGTAAGCAGCTCGTGCAATTGCAAGCTTGCAAGATATATCTTCCCCCCTCCCTACTAACGCCAGTGGGGACGTCTTCATTTTTAGCTTTTTTGGAAATAGCGAAGTACGCGCGCCAGTTGATAGGTTCTTAGACGCACGAGAGTGGAGGCAACGTTACTAGCACCAAATATCTTACTAGGGAGTACATTCCCTCTGCTCATTTGCATTAGACAGAACGCCTACAGCGCCGAATCCAGCCTGAAGGAGTGGAGGTCCGCGCCAGTCCACGCGCATGTGCACGTGGATGTTCGCGGCGGCCGCGGCGGTGTCGTCTCCGCTTCCACCTAAAGCCCCTCCATGTTTCAAAAGTAGCACTAGGTGCGTCGATGCATGACGCCAGCGCGCAACGTGCAACCCTTTGAGGAAGATCATGGCGGCACACTAGTCGATTCTGTGGCTACTTCACTGCATCTGTTTCAGTCTAGTGTTGTACTGCAGGAAAGGCTACAAGCGCGAGCTCCTTGCTCTAAAGAAAATCTCGGCGGCACCGCCCTCGTGCACCAGTGGCAGCTGCGAGCGCTATGAGCTCGCGCTATCTAGCCCTTACGCTGCGGGTACAAGATAAGGTGAAACGAAATATAGAAGACTGGCGCGGGGCTGTGATCTCGAGCATTTCAACAACAATGAATCAGCTAGGCAGACACAGCCAATCGTCATCAGTTATTAGTTAGCCGTCCGAGACGCTCCCCGACGATAGATGGCTCTCGCCAAGGCCGCGCTGAGAACCTGTCCGCGCACGAGGCCATTGCATTTGACAGAGGTGAGGCTGCATTCCGCCTAGTAAGTATTTGCTAGAACTCTCCGCTGGGAAACTCACCGTTGAAACCCGCGACTCGCGAGAGCGTCCACTGTAGACCGAGCTCAACATCGACGACAGCGCCACTCTGTGTCATTCGTCTTAACTGTGGTCGCCTGGTAGCTTTGACAACGCATGTTTTTGCGTCGAAAACTAACGGAATAAACAACCGTTTATGTACCAGCTTTATTGGGGCTCAGACTAAATAGGGCGCGCGTCTGTTTTCTAGAACCTATAGTTCGCAAGTGTTTGTGCAGTATAATTAGCATTGCTTTGCTACGCCTTGCCTCAGCGTGGATTCAAGTAGCGCGTCGTAGTTAGGCGCATGTTAACCACGGTAGTAAACCGTGGCGCAGTCGCTTGGGAGTCGTGGGCGAAACCTCGAAGCCCCTTCCACAGTATCTGTTCTGGCCATCTAAAGTGTGCCGATTACCTAACGAAAATGGATAGCTCCACGTGCAGTTCCTGGACTGGCCGCTGCGGAGAAGTGGTGGCGTTGGGACCGCCATTAGCTCGGTTCTCGTGGACGGATCGGTTGCCACTTTTTCAGAGCAGTCTCTATGGCAGTTTCCCAACTGAGTGGTTCTAGTAACGTTGAGTGGAGGTTACGGAAGCCCATTTTATGACGTAACGCTCCGGGGAGGACGGTCTTCAGCGGTACTTTGACGATAATTTTCTGCAGCCTCCGTGCACCAAATTCAAAAATAATCTTCATATTCGTAATCCTGGAGGCAAAATGAAGACAATTTAGGTGTCTTTAGTCAAATTAAAAACCACTTCAGCTTCCCTTTAAAGAAGCGGGGACTAGAGTAGATATTAAAAATTGACGACGATACAAGTATTTAAAATTCACATTATTATTAGATTTCTAAGCAACTATCTCAAACCTGAACGCAGCCTAACTCATGGCAAATTCCACTGGTCGTGTTGGAGCGCGCCTATTTCACAGGGCGATCGGGATCGAGACGGAAGTGTTCCAGTCGTCGTTTAGGATCAGCTCCCACTCCAAATCTCGGTCCGGATACGAGAAGGGTCGCTTCGCCGATTTCGGCGGATTCGACCGGAAACCAGCCTGGCAAGCCCTCGGCGCGCACACGTGACTTCCTTCCTCGCCGGGCATCTCGCCTCGGAAGAATTCGTAATGGCCGCTCTCGAAGTGCCGCCCGCTCTAGTACTGCTGTTGCTTGATGACAGTTCGTCGTCAAGTTACTCGAGCAGCTCCTCCAGTAGCAGCGGCTGAAGTAGCAGCGACGACGAGTATCGCTTGTATGTCCTACATGAATTCGACTGCACTTTCAAACCTCCGCAGACGGGGCCGAAAATCGAGACGTACTTGGACACCCTTAACGAGTGTTTCGATGAAGAAGCAAGTGGGCTACCCTGATGCACATCGCTTAGCGACACGCATATTTCAGGTCATGATTAACTTCGTTCCTGCGTTGATTACGTGTTGCTGGCGACGCGATTGCGAAAACATGTGCACCGAGATCCAGGACCGCGGGAAGGGGATTCCCGGGAAGGTGAATGACGGGAAGGCATCCACCGATCCCGGAGGTGAGGTCATGTTCCACTGGGGATCCGGAGGAGGAGCGACTCCGTTCGGATCGCGTGCTCTATCTCGGATCCGGTCTACTGATCCTGGCGTCCTTCAAAACGACCAGCGAAAATCGCCATCAAATTTCGACGTAACGGGCTTCGGTTGGACCGGAGTTGAACCGACGTTTCAATTATTTATACCTCACGACACCAATTTCTGACTGAGTTGAAATGTTCAACCCAAAAATCCTTTACAGGATGACCGTGCATAAATTAAACCTTATCAAAAGTCTGTACTGCCTTATGTGCCGCAGCTTCTTCGTACAAAGCCCTTGTGGGCTTGGAAATCAAGCCTTAATTAATGGGTATCTCGGGGCGATGGTTCGCCTTTCTTTAGACACACCGCACATGGTGAAAATTAATGTAAGAAAATGCCAAGTGGTATGGCTGAGGCCGCTGTTTGAAAACACGCCATGTGTAAAAATGTTTTCATTGAGAAAAAAAATAAAACAGCTGAAACTGAATAAGAGCCGTCGCGGCGTCAAAAGAGAGCGGGAAAGGCGTACGCATTGAATGAAGCTGGCGTATTTTTTTCGCCGCACTCAGCAGAAATGAAAGATCCCCTAATTGAAGGAGAGCCTCAGAAATGTCGGGCCTTTAAGCAAAACAGACTTGTCTTGCTGACGGCCGCAAAAGAAAGGACATTAATGAGCTGTCCTCGAGCATCGAGACTGAACTTCGTTCCCGACCGGAAGAGAAACAAATGAAACACGTTTACAATTCTCTGTAATCCCGAATTAGAGCGCAGCACTTGACGAGGAGGAAGGGAGGGTGTACCCCTCCTTCCCCTACGTACCCTCCCCTCCTCCTCTCCTGCTCTCCTCCCATTTAGCGGGACACTTTTGCGAAAATTTCCCGCTAAATTTAGCGGGGAAACTGAATTGGTGTTCAGGTCACGTGACGTCAATTTGCGCGCAAAATTCAGCAGAAAATTTTCCCGCTAAATTTAGCGGAAATATTGTCCCCCTAAATTTAGTGGAAACATTTTCTCGGGTTGAGTGGCGTCACGTGTGATGTCACGAGGGTAAAAATTTCCCTCCCAATTTGGCGGGAAATTTTTAAGCTAAAATTAGCCTGAACATTTTTTCGGTAGATTTAGCGGAACAATTCCCGGCCAAATTTATCGGGAAAATTTCACCCTCGTGACGTCACGTGTGACGTCATTATGGGACACGTCCCATAATGCAACGCGCGGTTACGCCGACGGCGACGGCGACGCCGCTGAACCCGGAAGCGGGCGCCTAAGAGCTGCGCTCTGAAAGAAACAAGCAGTGCATGCTGAATATCTTCTTTTAAGTGAGTTACCTCTCACCAGTGTTACTGGACGAGGCACTGAACGTTTGATTTATATGCTTAATATATATATATATATATATATATTGGCACATAAATTTCTTTGTTAACAAAATCGTACGACTAAAGTATCTTTTTCATCTGTTCGCGCATTTTCCTGCTAAATTTCGCTGGGAAATTTGTGTCAAGTGACCTGATGTCTTTGGACATATACGAGTAGAGTTTGATCGCGTAATTAGGCCGGAAAATTGATGTCACGTGACCTATACAGCAATTGTGTTTCCGCGCTATATTTGGCAGGAAACTCGACGTTGCGTAATCAGGAAATCAGCTTCGTCAATGAGTTTAGCGATAAAATAAATACAAATATATATTTCGTTTATTTTTAAAAGGACTGTTTAAGATTTTATGTACACATTAAAACACGATCGCTTCTTTAAATACGGCATTTCGAGGATTATAGAACTTTGAGCATTAAAGTCGCTGCCCATTTGATTACACGTGGTATGTTTAAGCAGAAATCAGTAAAATCAAATTAGTTCCAACACGTCCTATTATTACTTGTCCAATAAACAATCGCCAAAATAATGCTACATCATTGCCTCTTCTAAGTTTTCGGTGCCCTGGCACTAATTACAAAGAGACCCTCGCACAGCGAGAAAATACGGGTGCTATTCGAAATTTGTTCGCGTCTCTGAGAATAGCCGGAACTACAATCGTAAACGCAATTTAAATATATTTGTAGGTAAGGTTTGAATTCTGGCTTCTGCGTAGAGTTTTCTGCGGACATCCTAGGAAGCTCACTTGCGCACAGGACATTGAAACCAAATAAAGAAATGTTATCGCACAACAAGGACCTTAATAACTTTGTTGTTTATGTAGCGAAATAGCAGTAAACCTAGTACCGTGCCTGACAAAAAGGGGCGATGTAAAACACGCTTCTTATTAAAGTTGGACTCACAGAGACACAAAAATGTTGGTAAAGGTGTATCCACATGACGGACCAAATTGCTGTTCTGATCCGCGGACCGCGCATCACGGGATCTTACGTCAGCGGTCTTCGAGGTCCGCCGGTGGTCCGCGGCCCGCGCTTCTGAGAAATGCCAAGCGACTTTTCTCGCCCGGAACTTGGCGGCGGACTGCGGCGTTTTTAGTAGAACTGAAGCGCTAAGTCTGGACAACAAGCTGACTTTTGTTGTTTGGATTGGAATCCAAATCCAAAGTTGTTTTCTTTTGGCGCCAACTGTTGGAGACGAAGAAGACGAACCTTTTGTTGTGCGACGATGGCGGCATGGTGTGACGATGCAACTTTTTACTTCATCGCGCTTCATCCAGCATGCCTTTTCGGTTCACTTAAGTGCTCCTCGTCCTCATTAGTCAACGCCAGGGCCATCGCGGCCAAACGTCTCTTTCGTTCAACCTCCATCTTGGATCCTTACAAATAGCCTCAGAGCAGCTCGCTGCATGCGTTTGGAGGAGCTGTGAGGTCGAGGGTTAGACCGGCCCGTTCGCTCTGTCGTCTGCTCTTTGGTCCGCCGTGTGGATGCTCATTGCAGCCGGGCGGCCCGCGGGCCACGCATCACGTGATCAATCGGTCCGCGGCCCGGTCCGTCGTGTGGATACACCTTAACATGTTTTTACGTACTCACCTGCATCGTTGCCAGTAAAGAATTGACAGTTCATAAGTTTATCTTGTTTCACCAAACTACAATTCGTTTGCGTACCGAGAGTGACCCTCAACCCACGAAGTCAAGGAGGTCTGAGAACGACTTCGTGGTTTTATTAAACTATTGTGCCCTAAATCTTTTTTCGGAGACTGCTGACTCTCTATAGTCGACGGCTATTCTTCATGTGACAGTTCTTTTTGCAGAACATGGCTGTTTTACATGCTTCGCTGAGCTCAAAGAATGATATTGTTAGGAAGGTGAAAATGACGACAGGACAGTGGTGCGGGCGACCATCTCGCGTCAGGCCCCACGTACCGGCCCGGCCTTCATAAATCGATTTTGAGTTCTGTCATCATGTCCTTTAAGGCCGGTTCTCGCATGCAGCGAAGCGCTGATGTAGCGCTGCTCAGGTGTCGTCAGCTACTTATCGTCTGCAATGACCAAGCAGTTTTGACGATGCGATACAAAGCTGGTGAACGCTCCTGTCAGCACGCGCTTAGTGCGAGTACAGAGCAATGCTTGTAGCGCTCCGCTGCATGTGAGAACAGGTCTTTATTGTCCTTTGCTCCCGACACCATACTGTAAGAATAATCCTTTCGGCAAGAATTTTGTGTTTTCCTGTTTTCTAAGCGGACATTTTTTTCTGGCATGTTCGAAATTTACGTTATATTCGATAAGTCAAGCAGGGCCATGGGCCTCAAATATTGTGACATGTAGGTGATATATTCTTCAAATTCGAAAGAAAAATATTAATTATTTGCTCTCCTGTTCTAGCACGCTTAAATTTACCCGAAAGGAAAATGTAATAACTCACTAACCACACTTAAAATAAACATGTACCAATAATTGTTGCTACACATTCACATTGTATTTATTTGATTTTTATTAAAGAAGCACATATGAAAAGGACATGAGACTATCTGCACGCGGGTATCTCTAACAGATTAATCGCAACACTAATTCACAAAGGCCACCTGCCATTCAGACTTCTTGGAGCATGTTCTTGTGATTATTTTGTTTTCCATAGGTTCATGCCCAAAGATAGGCGTCTTTTGTGTGCTATTACGCTAGAAACAGCTTTACTTTTTTTTTGTCAAATTGAGTGTAAAACAAAAGACATATACCGAAATCCCAGTATGAATGCCACATCAGAACACGTTTTACGCTATGAACAAAACAAAAACTTCGGTTCGTTTAATCGACTGAAAAAAATAAATGGGCAGATGTTATACTCCGTTTACCGCAAACCTGACAGCGTTGTTAGAGCTACACACTTACCGGACCAACCAACCGCCTCCCTTTCATTCCTAACCCCGCTCTTTTTGCGTAGCTAGGGGCCATAATGTGATCACGCGGCGAAATATGTGCGTATGACTGGTTCAAATGAAGATGTAGTTTTCACCGCGCTGTCAGCTCGAATATATGTATTCGCCAAATAAAACAAAAAATAAGAAGAAAATACATTGCAGCGTCACCGA
Source organism: Ixodes ricinus (assembly GCA_037355805.1). NCBI lineage: Eukaryota > Metazoa > Arthropoda > Arachnida > Ixodida > Ixodidae > Ixodes > Ixodes ricinus. Next base: position 258,455 of record JAZHYW010003581.1, on the reverse strand, counting down.
ATATCGTTATTTTCGTCATTTAACTCGGTGATATTTCACAATTTCTGATAAAATATAACGGGTCAAAAAAATCACCGGAGTCAAAAAAAAATCTTTCTTGCGAAAGGTTTAAAAGAAGTAAATACAAAGATATCAATATTTTCTTCTGCGGTTGGATCTATTAAAAATCTTGCAATAGGAAGAACCTTTGATCCTTTCTGAAGAAAGGTCGTGAGGAAAGAGAACTGGCTCATCTCTCCGAATACTCCAGAAGAACGTCCTAAATTTTTCCTTTGTTCAATCTCAACAACAAGATCTGGGGCCCCCACGGCTTCGTTCTTTTTTTATTTTTATATTAGATTTTGGTTTTCCCTTCTTACTAGGCTTTCCACGTCGCCTGCAGTGGTGCTAATAAATCATCAATTTGTTGGGTGCCACAAAGAGCGGAACCAAAATCCTCGCCAAGTTTCAAAACAAAATTAAAAGGCAAAAAAAACACAAAGGAACCTGCAACAAAATTTGAAGGCTTGGAGAGCTTGGTTCGGCGTCTTAGAATCTAATCCGAGCACGGATGTATAGTTCTCCTTTTCTTTTCTTCCACCCTCCTCTCTATCAACTTCACTTTTTTTTCTCTTTTTTCTGCGAACTTACCGCTCCAAGAAGCCTTCGAAAAGCGTCCAATTATTCTCGAGATCGAGCACTTACTTTGATCAAACTCGGTTAGACTGGGCCCATACTGTGCATGCGTGGCAAATGTAAGCTTTCAGTACTGGCACGCTCCAAATATCTAAGAAGCATTAGGATATTCTCACCTTTTCTTTCTTTCTTTCTGGTAAAACAAACTTTATACTTCGCAAGTCACTCGACTAGATGCTGCACGCCTTGTTATGATGAACAAGAGAGTATTTTGTTTCTCGTGTTGCCTCATGGTCAAACAACAAAACACCAAGGTCGCTCACTCGTTCGATCTTCATGTAAAGACGTTTCAAAGCAAAAACGCGTTGCTTCTTGCGTCTCTAGCTACAAACAAAAGCTGTAGCAGGACTGCATTCCTTTATAGTTTCCGGTTTAATATCGTAAATATTTTCGTTCTAACTGTATGCGTAAAGCCCTGCACTTATTACAGTTTGATCAACCGCGTCCGATTTGCACCCGAAGGCTTTGAATCCTCACCCAAATCGCATTCGCAATGTTCTTAGGGGATGGTAGGGTAAAGGGGTCATCTTGGTTTTAGTTTTGTATCTCAAGAACTATTGCATGTTTTATTGCAGAAATTTTATGTATTGAATGGATACACCTTTGGGACAAACCTTCTGTTGCTTTTTCACTAAAGCGTTTTTTTATATTTTTAGTAACGCAATGGCAAACCTTAAGCTGAGTTCCAGTTTTAATGTAACCTTTTCTAAACAACGAAAAAAAGGATGCTCATTTAGTTTGGCAGATATTTTCTGCATGTTACTGATTTTGAGCTAAACCTTAAGAAAAGAAAAAAATAAATATTGAACATGCAGCATGCAAGAAAGAAAAAATAGTTTTCTTTCTAGTCGTGAGTCATTAGAGGGAAACTTTTTATATTTTATTTTTTTCAACGTTATAATATAGTGATTTCTTAAAACCTTTACGTTCAAACTGTTGGCAAGATATTTAACTATAAGCTGTAAACGTTTTAGTGTAATCGGATAAGTAGCTTCTTAGTAAAGGTACGTACATCAAATTTCCAAAAATTGCAAAAATGTCATTTTGAGAAAAAAAAAAGATTTTATGCCTCCCCTCAATGGTAAATGGCCAGGGAGCGCGGATTTGGGTGCCATATTTAAGTGGCTTGGAACGCTCGTTCGCTCTTGTCGCTTGCTGGTTTTGTTCCTCAGACCGCGTATAATGTTTTAACACTAAAACTGCAAAATCGATTTTTGGTTGGTTTACACTACCATCCCCCCTTAAATTATTGTATCCGCTTCCTATACGCGTTCGGATATCTTTTATCCGTATCCGAACCGCATCAGCAAAAATCGGAATCGTGTCTGACCCGTAATCTGCGCATTCATGTTACATCATACCATAAAGCGAAAAAAAAAAGACTTGATAGTATTTTATAATCTGTTTACTTATCGTTATACAAAGAACTTTTCGAGTCAGAAACACGGTGAATGTCATTCTATCACGTTATGTTTTATCGTATTTTGGTTAATAAGTGATCAACCTTCCAGAGTCACTTCGCGTCGATGAAAAGACGACTGCAGTTATGAAATCGTCATGAGAGTTTGCGGCACTCAGCACAAAAAAAAATAATGCGCTAAAATATTTTTTTGGTAACTACACTTTAAAGCACACGCGTATTTTCTAAACATGAAAATTAATAAAGGACAGACTTTGTCCAGCTCGCTTGTACCTTTTCATTACTTGCATTATCACCATAAACAGGCCAATCACCAATGCAGGCCGTTCACCCTTGTTGGTGTTAGACTGGTGGCAGATGTTAAAACCCGTTGGCTCTACTGACGTCGAACCCCTGGTTAGCTCAGTTGGTAGAGCGCTCCACTGGAAATGGAGAGGTCCCTGGTTGGATACCACGACCAGTCGTATGTTTTCGGTCGCGCATCAGTCACCTAGTTCTGTTTGGAGATTTGTGTTTGTCCTTTGTCCTCCTGTTCCCCTTCTCCAGGGATTACTATTGTCAGACTTATAACATTGTGTTATTGTCTTTATGTCAGAAAAAAAAATGAATGAGAAAAGGCAGTCAGTCACCACAGAAAAGAACACGTATATATCGGGTAAGTCGTGAGTACACAACTGGGACAATATCACAAGTTTCAATAATGGAAACATCTTCAATCGGTTTCAATTTTCAACATCAACCCGCAACTCGATACTCCGAACCACATACAAAAATTTCCCAACTGCCGCAAAAGAAGGAAAAAAAAACACGCGAGCAAGTTACGTTTTATTTGCCGAGGAGCTTTCTTCTATACAATTTTGTAACTTGTACGTTTTGGGTGTCCTTTGCCTGAAGAACGTTTTCCGCTCTTTTGCTGTCAAACAAGAACACGCTTTCCCAGGACAATTGATGCCCCCGCATTTTTACCTCTTTAGTGACATCATTTTTTTGTGTGTGATTGAACGCTCTCGAAGCGATCTTTGGTTGAAATGAAGTCTTAGCGTACAGAGCAATTTTTTTTACCCAATTGGTACTTTTTTATTTCAAAGAGGGTTATTTTTCTTCCGCAAAGCATTCGGTGATGCAGTTCATAGAATGACTCACTAATTCACCCTACACGCTGCGGTCGCACACGTTTATAGGCCGCCTCGAGAAAAAACGTTGATTCGCATTGACCGCGGATATCAGCATCCGATCCACATCTGCAGCCCCAGTCATCCGCATCCGGTCCGCAATCCTCCGAATCAGATTCATTTTTATTTGCATCTTCCACGTTACTGGGGATATCTGCGGATGATCCGCGAGGTGATCCGCAGACTGCAGGGCTCTAGTTATGCGGTATAGGGCTAAAAGAAAAATATATGAAGCTATTAAAACTTAAATTAACGCATATATGTGCCTATGCTGAATTAAGCTGAGGCTGGGGAAGAAAAGAGACATCAAACTCAGGTTCACTTAGCATTAATAGTGTTCACCAACTCCCCTGCATCCTTACTATATTTTCGCAGGTGTGTAGTTTGAGCAATTCAATGTAGTAAACTAAACAAAATAATGCATGGCATGTTTTTCTTAAAGGGATTCTCTGTTAATAAAATATTAACCCTTAAATGTGTATTTGAAAAACACAGAAGAAAACGTTAAAAAAGCCCCATATGAGGTGCGCATTGCTGTATTTTTTAGCACAACTATACCATGTACATAGACGCGAAACGTGAAAGTCACTTTTGCAGTCAATATTTTCTGCTAATATTTGTCATGATAAATAAATCAACTGTTAACTGGAAAACTGATGTGATTAATAAGGACTGGAGTTTAAAGCCTAAAATACATATAGGTGTTTTAGTTAACAACTAATTGTTTGTTAGGTCATGTTCAGTTAGGTTAACTTATGTTAATGTATTATTGCCTTAACGCTCATGATGATACTTCCTAGCGGAATATTTGAAAAGCGTTGCGTATGGATATTTACTTTATTTGTTTACATTAAAATGGAAATAATACGGATCACATGACGTAATATACAGTGTCGTGCAACTGCCGTTGAACAAAATATTTGCATTTTTGAATATTGCTGCATAATGTGATAATGTCTAACCTACTCGCACAACGCTTACAACGTGAGCTGTGAAGGCCTTTATTTTATCGTTTGTTGCAGTTAGAAAAACAACAAAATATTTAGAGACAACATTACAGGCAATAACAAACGGTACACCTTTGTTTATGAATAACATCCAAGGACTTGAATAGGTAACTAAAACGAAACGGTGTTTCCTGTTACTTAGACAGTCTTCAGTATTGTTTAATTATTTATGATTTATTCACGACCAATAAAATAAATATTTTTGAACGTGCATAACATTTCTTAAATAAATATCAAACAAAACAAGCAATAGAAATCTCAACATACGGAAAATCCATGGAGTTGTATTTAATGTATGTAATGTATGTAATATTTTTAAATAATTCTTTCATTTCTTTATGCCCCAGAATATCCTTGCGGATGTGATGTGGTAGCAAAATCTATAAACTTTAAGAGATAATTTTATACACTTTCACAGAAAGATAAAAAATAAAAAGGCTGGACTCATTACGGAAAAGTCATCAATAAATCGCAAAAATCGATCACACTAGAAAAAGATTACGCTCCTTAGAAAATTAAAGACAAAGAACATTTCATGAAGAACTTTTCCGTAACATAAAATACCACAAAAAAGAGAATGTTATACTGTAACTGACTTAATTTTCGCGATGACTAATTTCGAATCGCGAATCGCAACAATTCGCGAAAAACAGGTCCCGCGTACAATTCCGGTAAAATGTAAACACATTAAAATTTATATTGAGATCCCACCGGGTCACGAAAATTAGAGCCCGCGAATTATTCCAAAGCTTCAGCTTTGACTAAATCAGGAAATATTGAGCCCGCGGAAAATATGTCGTTTACAGTATATCATGCAAAGAGTTTTAAACATAGAGTCCACAAGCCAGTTTACACATGAAAGAGTTCATATCATCAGAAATGTCCAAGCATGGAGACTCTAGATCGTTAAATGAGAGTTGCATGCGAATTTATGGCAATCTGTTTTCTTCAAGAAAAGGATAAAATAGAGAGTGGTGTCTACATAAATGCGAGCAGGGGTATAAAAATGTACAGAACTCACTAGGTCAGCATCGAAGTGACCGTGAATTAATTTGTGTAGAAAGAGAATATCACGGGTGAGTCGGCGAGTGGATAGATTTCGTAAATGGAGACTTTTCAGTAGGTAGTGGTAGCTATAAAACCATCTTCTGTTGAAATACCTATCATATCCATTACGAATAAAACGTTTCTGTACAGTTTCACATTCGCGGAACATCAAAGGCCGTCAACGAGTTTCATGCTACACTACCGAACTCGAAGTTTTGTTCGTATAAGGCAGGGAAATAGGCGTACAATGCAAACAAATATTCCTAAAGTCACACGACAGGTGGGAAAGTAAACCAAGCATGCGTGCAGAACAGGAAACAATTTGTGTAACATGACCAGAAAAAAGTGAAAGCCGTTTACAACTCCCTGTAACGCCGAATTAGAGCGCAGCTCTTGAGGAGGAGGAGGGAAGGCGGGGGGGGTGACCTCGGGGGAGGGGTCAGGACGTCACTGGTGACGTCATCAATGATGATGATGATGACGATGCGGATGCCGATGACGTCATCAGTGACGTACTGATGGTCGGCATCCGTATCGTCATCGTCATCAGGCATCTGTAAATCATCGTAATCATCATCACGTGACCTCGGGGGGTCACGTGACCTGGGGACCACGTGACCTGGGGGTCAGGTGACCTGGGAGGAGGTTATGTGACCTCGGGCGGTTACGCCGACGGCGACGGCGACGCCGCTCAAGCCGGAAACGGGCGCCTAAGAGCTGCGCTCTAAAAGAAAGCTTGTGTCAAAGCAGATCCCGCGGTTTCGAATCATGGAGACACGTGTGATAGCAGCGAACTGAAGAATATGATGTAGGGTATGTATGTCATGATATAATTATATGTAGAAATGTAATGTAGGCGAGCTAGCAACGTTTGTAATGCTTGTAATGAACGTAATGAAACATTAATTTATGTTGCCTGCTGTCTTTTCTTTTTTTCATTTGAAAAATGTCGTACTACTCTTTACCGTTGCAGTTTAGAGAGGAGCGTTGTATGGCAAAGCCTCGCGACATGACCAGCATGTCCCACAGGGGTAAGAGCAGCGGAAAGCCGTCATTTTTCAGTTCACTTTTTGCCCCGAATATGAAACACGCATCCGTTGAGAGAGACACGGTGCAGTCTAACTTTCGAGGAGGCGGAAGGAGGCGAAAGCGACACTATAATCGATATAAATCAGAATCATTTCGTCGCTGTGCCCCAAACCAAATCACGTTGACGAAACCTCCCGCCGCCCTTTTTTCTACTCCTCGTTCTTTTTTGTACCTCTTTTTTTATATTTATATTCCAGAGAATACTTGGCGGACCTACTTCTTACTTGGATATTCCTGTCTCCACAAAAATCAATTTCGCGCCTGCTTCCTGAAAGAGGCCAACTGAAACGGATCCTTCGTTTTCGGCCATTTCTTTTCGCAGATTTGATTTTATATTTTTGTCTCGTTTTTTTGTTATCGTCCCGGTCCTTTTTTTTTAAATTTTTACTCCCTAAACCTTGGAGTTCATTTCTAATGTATAACTTCTTTAGACGTTTTCCAAAAGAGTTTTTTGATAGTTTTATTGCACCCCGTCGAAGCGAAGGGGCGGCAAGAGTACCGGAATTCGCCGCTCCCGTGCGTCTTCGCCCTGTCCTCTATGGCCGAAAGACGCACCGCCCGAATTACTACAATTTTCGCGCACGCGTCAGGACAGAGGCAGAATTCAAATCAAATTCTATTTTCCAGACATCTAGCAACTCCTCAATGTATTCTCGTTTCTTGTGCTTCATTTTTTTTTTACCCGGTGTCGTCGCGATACAAATGGCCGCACTCCATTCCAAAATTCGCACGTGTACCGGTGTTGATTTTTGTCATCGGAGATTTCCTTCATCGCCCTGTCACCGTCGGAAGCGTGGAAGGTAGGCGTATAAATTGCACAAACTCTCCGTGGGGAGTGCCACTCATTGCGAACGTTTTCGTGTCGCGCTGACTGCCTGCCTGACATCTCTTTATTTCACTTTCTAGCGTATTCTCCGGCATAGACTCCGCACTGGGTTTCTTTTTGCCGCCCCGGTCTCCTATATCGAGTTGAAAGGAGATTGTAACAAGATCCGATTCGTCGCTGGCTGTTTTCTGCATCGCCGGATTCGAAACGCAGATCTTCTTACTGAAGCGCTTTTCGAAAATGCGTGTTGTTATTGTTTTCTTTTTTGTTGTTGTTTTTTCTCCCACGCGAAAGCAGACTTGCCAATTGAAGTTTGTTTGTCTCATTTTATATCGTGAAATACTCGGAACGGGCAGTGACCGAAAATAAATTTCTTATTATTTTTATCTTTGAGAAAAGGTCAATACTGATGACTGTGTGTTGTGGCACTGCACTCAAAACTTACTTGAAGAGACTCTAGAATGGGATATGCACATTTATATGGTATCACTGTTTAGATAGCATTCCGACGTGAATGTGATCGTAAAATGTACTCGCACCCTGCTCGGATTCCGTAGGTTACTTATACGATGAATATCTTAGCTAAATTGAGTTCTAATTAGATGTGTCCTGACGGGCTACAGCTCGTCTTCGATTTCCTATTTCTTAAAACAACTACAGTACACACATCTTGGGACAGGCAGATTGATTTATAAAATATTGATAAGGTCTTCTTCCTTGAGTATTTATTGCTCACCTCTATCATAACGCTGCCACGAACTTCGAATTACGCATTATTACTTCATTTATACGTACAGTTTTTTTTAAGCTTTAGAGGTTTGTTTTAAAAACGCCGTGAAAGTTACAATTAAGCGGTTTGTGCAGGTGAGTTATACGGCCTGGGGGACATTATATGGTTGGCTAATTTTTGCGGTAAGTCGGCTAATTAATTAAAATTCGCCAATTAACTTTTTAATTAGTGAAAATAGACATATGGTTCCAATTAGAAACTTACTGAGCGTCACCGAAAACCACTAAATCAACTCTTTTTAGAACGACTTGAAGCTCGCGGTAAACTCGAGGGCGCGCCAAAGTTACCACTTGTAAAGCAGGCGCAAAGCTAGCAGTGGCGGAACGCGATGATAATCTTATCATCCGCGTTCTGTCACGAAAATATGTTTGTAGAACTTGTGGTGGTCCTCTTTGAACACCGAGACAGAAATCATTTCTTAAAATGGTCTGGTTTATTTTTATTAGCACAGTCCGGATGTCAACAATGCAGCGATAAAAAAAGTAAACTACACAATAGACCGATCTCACTAAGCGTTCGGCGCATGCGTACGCCGCCATAACTTTAGTTCTCAGGAGGCAGGTGGCCATGCACGCGAGGGCTTGTGCCTTCTCGTGCTTTACACGCGCAGTGCTCCAGTGAGGTTGTCGCACGTGCAAAAATATTAAAGTTCCCTCGATGCATTGCGGCAGCGGTGGCGTAGTCAAACTGGCTGTTGAGATCGGTCTATTGTTGCAGGTTGGAATCAGGACTATACTTTTAACATGCCGGTAACGAAGAGTTAATACGGGTTAGGAAAAAAAATTTAATCTGAGTTGGAAGAGCGCTGCATAATTCGCAGAATCTGCTTTACGTAGCTTCACTGTAAGTCAGTGTAGAAGGCGATAGGGGTCAATGGGACGTTAGTTTATCTATCTATCTATCTATCTATCTATCTATCTATCTATCTATCTATCTATCTATCTATCTATCTATCTATCTATCTATCTATCTATCTATCTATCTATCTATCTCTCTATCTCTCTATCTATCTATCTATCTATCTCTATCTATCTATCTCTCTATCTCTCTATCTCTCTATCTCTCTATCTATCTATGTCTGTCAATCTATGTCTGTCTCTATCTCTGTCTCTATCTCTGTCTGTCCTTCTGTCTGTCTGTCTGTCTCTATGTCTGTCTGTCCTTCTGTCTGTCTGTCTGTCTGTCTATTTATTCATTTATTTTTATGTATGTATGTAAGTAGGTATGCGTTTATTTATTTATGATTGCATGTATCTCTTTATTTGTCTATTTATTTACTGAACATACCCTCAGGTCCCGAAGGCATTATAGTGGGTAACTACAGGTACAAAAAATGGGAGGGAAAACTGACAAATTAGCGCTGGTAATAATATAACAAACAAGCGATCATAGAGGTCGTGGATCATTGCAAAAAAATGGTTAGTGATAGCATTTTGAAATAAATTAGGGTAAGTGATGACAGAAATTGAAACCGGAGAGGAGGTTCCATTCTTGTGCTATGCGAGGTAAGAAATGATGAGTTAAATGCAGTTCTTAGTAAGCTTGGGACTCCCACTTGATGCTGATGATCAACACGGGGCAGAAATGTAATTTATTTATTTAATAAATATATCAACTATCTATCTATCTGTATTCGATCGTGTAAGATGCGTCTGTGAATAAATTATGTGAAATAAACATAAACGTGAAATTTTATGGCACAGAGAGAGTATGGTAAAGATAAACTAATTTTCATCAATGTGAAATTAGCAGTGCGATGCTAGTTCGGTAGGATGAAACGAGCTGAGCGATTTTGGATATAGTCTAGTGCTATGACGAGGCTATCGTGACCAGAATCGTGGATAAGGGCTGCATATTCCAGCTTTGGTCTGATTAATGTTCGATACCATAGAGTTATTACAATAAACGCTAGAGGTTCAGGTGGCGCTAGCGTGCTGTTGCATTTTCAAGCAGGCAGCAACTAGTATAGATTCGACTTACCGTAATGCATTCCTATGGGAAAATTTCTCTTCGCTCTCCATTATAAGAGCAAATATTGCTTAGGTTTGTGACAAAATAAAAAGTTCGGAACGTTTTACAATCGGATGTACAAAAATACGTAAGTCAGAGAGTTTTTCTTTAGAATTCATTGCGTCGAACACTGTGCGAAAATAGCCTAATGCACATGTATAATGCGTGTTGACGTTGCAGACTGGTATTGTAGTGCACGTGTTTACGCACATAGTCAATGCTATGAAGCGCACAGAGTGATTCAGCTTGACAAAACACCAAAAGGATGCTAATATATGCCAAATCAAACAATCAAAACAGACGACAAGAACGAAGCATGGAGTTATGAAACAAAAGCAGTAACTGAAGGGTTTTTTTTTTCGTTTTGCTTTTTAGTTGTTTTTTTTGCTTGAATTGATATCTTGTTTTGACATATCGTACTGAACAACATAGACCTGGGCCTCAATTCTTGCTAACTTAAGCATCGCTCAGTAATTAAACAAAAACAAATTAACTAAATAAATTACACTTTTATAATGTGAATAAAGCTACATACTACCCGTTACGAGTAAAGAAACTACGATCATTTCTATTTTTCCCTGGCGAAGAGAAAATTATCACGTACGTTTTCCCACAGGAATACACAGGAAGACTGAAAAAGTAGACTGGTTGCTGTCTGCTTCAATTTGCAACCGGAAATGCCGTAGACACTAGCGCAGCTGAGCCTCTAGCGTTTATTGTGATAACTTTATGTTCGATACAGAGGAGATATCATGGATATATGGTGTATGTATGTTTATACTGTCTGAACTTAGTCTGCCTCAAAGTGCGACTTGTCTCTCAGACGTAGATTAGCAATTTAGCCGTGCGGTGCACACTGTATCGTTTCACCTTAGTTGTACCGCAGCGAAGGTTAGAAGCGAGCTCATAGCTTGGCACTGCCCGTGTCCAGAGCTTGTGCCGCCGAGATGTGCCATAGAGCAGGAGCTCGCGCTTGTAGCCTTTCTGCGGTACAGCAAAGGCGAAGCTAAGGTGCCTTCATGTGCGCTCTGTAGGGGTGATGACATCGAGGCCGTTTTGTTTCTAACGTTTGTTCTTATTTTTGTTCTCAAGCGCGTGAAAGAGCGTGTCCCTGCACGCGCTCGCGGCTGACGTGCTACAGCGACATTTTGTTTCCTGCGATTTCTTTGTATTTTCCTGTGAGCGCGTGCTGTCGGCATCGGGCACTGCAAACGATGGCATCACGCTCAATAGAGGGACATCGAGGCACTCTAGGTGAACCAAGCATGGACTGGTGCTTTAAACGTGCACGACGCACACCACGCAGTAGTGATACACGAGCGCACGCCGGCACTGACGCTCATCCAGATTGAAACAGGTCAGCGGTGGGGATTGGGCCCACGGATCCCTGGGTTGTGCAGCGCGAGCTTTCGCTCCACGTGCTCCGAGCTGGTGCGCGCTTGCCCTCTCGGCCACCGGTCCCCCCGTGGATATCTGGGGCCCGACTATACCTTGTTCAAACTTAAGCTGAGACTGCAACCAAAGCTACAAGCTCCAAGTTAGCTCGCGCTCCTGGCTACGAGATGTACATTTCTATCGCCAGTGCTCGTTCTGCGGAAGAACACTTCAAAGCAGCTACCTCGAGCTCTCGTGATTGTGGCATTGGCTGCCCTCTCAGCGGAGCATAGCGCGCACCTAAAACGAGGTTGTTTTAGGCCCGGGTCACCTGCTCATACATTACTGGCTGCGTTTACATAAGCTGCATTTACATGGATGCGACCGTAGCGCATGGAATCGAGATATGACTGTTTTGATTGGTAGTACATGGAAGAAGAGGAAGAAGTAAAGAGGCAGGGTGCGTGTGATTGGTCCCTGCTTGATTCGATACGCTACGATCGCACCCATGGCTGGGTTTACATGAATCGATCGTAGCGCATCGAATCGAGCGGTGACCAATCACACGCACCCTGCCTCTTATTTCTTCGTCTTCTACATATCCACTACCAATGAGAATAGGTAAATCTCGATTCGATAGGCTACGGTCGCATCTATGTAATCGCAGCCCATGTCATCGCAGACATGGATGCAACCGTAGCGCATCGAATCGAAATTTGAATATTTTTGATTGGTAGCAGATGAGTAGAAGAGAAAGAAGTAGGAAGACAGGTCGCGTGCGATTGGTCTCTGCTCGATTCTATGCGCTACGATCACATTCATGTGAACGTAGCCATAGGCTGCATTTCAAATGGCTGCGACCGTAGCGCATCAGATTGAGATATGACCATTTTGATTGGTGTTGGATGGGTAGAAGATAATAAGAGCTAGGGAGCATGTGATTGCTCGCTGCTCAATTCGATGCGCTACCATTCGATGCGCTGGACTCGTGCGCTACGAATACGAGTCACCGCAATATACATGGTTCGAATGCCGCGTGCCAAGTTTCTTCCTTGAACTCATTGTCATGTGGCATTCGAAGCACATATCTTGCGGTAACTCGCTTTGGAACCTGTATGCAGACTGTCTTTCGTAAGATCTATAAGCAGTGTGACCACGCTTTAGGGGACAAGGAACAGAACCATTTTTGACCACAGTGGCGACAGACACGTTCGTTCGTCAACGTAAATAAGTTAACTCCACAAACCGGTGGCCCGGTCACAGAATCAGAAATACCACTCTCCAGAAAGTTCGATGATTGAGCGGGCCTTTAAAGGGACATCTAAAGAATCAACGACCAAACTACAGTGTGCCATACCTTGTGGATGCACCCAGGTAGTTTCCACGCCGTGTAGGCTGTCGCGGAGAAGGCACTTTAACTTCCAAATTTCTGGCCATCGGACTTTGTAATCTACGCGATTCACATTAAAGCTCCCCATCGAGCTAACAAAGCTATGGCTAATGAAAATAAAATAAAATAAATACGACTATATTGACGCAGCCTTTCCCCGATCTACGGATCTACTAAAGTCATCGCCGGTGATGTGCTCCGAACACTTCGCCAGAAGGTCCCTCAAATCGTAGTCGTATACTGCTCAGACATCATATACAAAAGAAACGGTGTTCGCTGCTAACATAATGACAGAATTATATACGTACACACCTGAATCATGCTCGAAGTACGTTCGTTGCATACATATGCATACTTCGAACGTGTCTAAAAACTCCACGATTAAAAAAAAGAAAAAAGAAATCTGAGATTGGGGGAAAAAGAAACGGGCAAAGCACAGGCCGATTCAATTTGAGATGGTGTGCTATTTTTTTGTTATTCTACTTTTTTCAGACTCGTTTCTTTTTTGTCACTTTGGTGCTAATTTACCAGGTCATCTGCGTATTTTCACTTTTTTTGGTGATGTTTCAAGACAGATTTAGGCAGGACCAATGTGAGAAAACAAGACACTCACACGCTCACACGCTCCAGCCTTTGCACCTATTTCTTTCAAACATTCTCGGCTGAGCCGCTGTGTCCTGCAAGCCGGCCCAGACCTCAGGCGCAGCAACCAACATACGTAGGTGGCTCCGCTGAGCGAAGTTTTTCCGCGCCTCTGCGCCAGCTCTGCGCTAAAGTTTATAAGCTCTCTGAAAATTGCCCTGCTCCGCAATTCTGGGCATTCAATCCAGCTGTACCAAAATTACAACATCACATCGTTCGCAGTTTTATTTTTCTGCTCGTAGGGTATAGTCGACTGACCCAATCAAGCGCGGTAAACGCACCTTGACGTCGCGGTTGTAGTCTATGTCTGTATGTCGTCTATACTTTATTTCGCACAAACATTAGCGTGCAGCCGACTCTAGGACTCGAACGAGACAATCAAACAGTGCTAGAGTGCATTCGTCATCGCGATCGCTTCTTTTTGTGTGTGTTTAGTATTGGCGGTTAAACTGATCACGCCAGTGAATGTGCCGTAATCCAATGCTTTTTTTTTTTTGGGAGGGGGGGGAGCATTGTTGGTTTTGCAGGTGATTGAACACGACCAAAGAAAACGAGAGCCGTGACGCTGCAAGTTTTGGCTCCTCTCGATTGGCCCAATACGATCGTTGCATCGGCTGCACTTGGATGCAGTCGAAACTAAGTAGATTGACTGCAACCTACGAAAAAAGGCCCGTGCCTTTCTCCCACGAACGTCATCGCTAATGGCTCCTCACAGCGCCGTGCGTACCTTGCGTCAGTGTTGCCGCCAGCGCTTTTTTGAAGCTTCTCATAACAAGCGGGACGTTGACACGCGGCCAACGCCAAGACGGACGCATCTGCCGCTTTACTACCGCGATTCTTGCCGGGCTTCAGAGTGTTTCCCGCTTGGGGCGGATCGGGCATACACGGACGATGACGTCGTACGCAGGCCTTCTCTTCTAGACGGTATTGTTATAGCCCGTTCTACGCGAGACGAAACAACGTTGACGCCTGGCGAGCACGACGGTTCGTAAAAACCAAACGTACGATGTTGTAAAAAAAAAAAAAAGGGGGGGAGGATTAAATATGTTCGTTTTGCTTTACTTTTTAACCTCGGCAGGTGTCTGGTAGTGTATAATATGCGCCCTCTATGTCATTTTGAACACATGTTTGTCCGAGTGTTGTGCGCGTCCACCTTGGATGCTTTCAATGACTCATTAGTATTCCTATACATTTTTTTTAATGTTAGCTCCTAGGGAGCACTTAACATTTATAGCGATCCCAAATACAGCGCGGGATATATGCCCGCCGCCCCACGCAAGATATTCTATGGCCAACCTCGCTCCCTTTTATAAACATATGCGCGTTTAATATTGCGAAACACTAAGTCCAAACTGCAAACTGGTACATCGTACCTAAGTGCAAGTAGACAAAATAACCTGACACGAGAGGAAATTGATTAATTTGATTGGTTAAGTAATTGGGCGCCGAAAACAAACTAAAAATATTTTTTTCCACTGAATTTGTTTTAAAGTATAATCCCGATATTTCTGCGTCACCTCAATTAGTGAAATTTTACCATAATTATTAATTTTTAGATTTGTGACTAAACTGCATTTTGTTGTTGTTTATTCGTGACCAATGTATTGTCGATCTACTCCTATATACTTGTAACAAAAAAATCTGTATTTATTTATCGCACATTTCTTTCCTCGTTTGCAATCATCCTACCAACGCAGCTTTGGCTACGATCCCGTTCGCGTGCTTGCGCCTCCTGTCTTCTCCTTTTGAACGGCGAAACGGTGCTCCCATTATTCCTCCAGAAAACAGAAACTATCCAGGCAACTTAAAACGAACGCATAATTCAAGTCTCTACAACTGAAATAAAAGTAAAACCACGCAAAGCGACGCAAGATATCGCGCCAGCTACAAATGCACCGTAAATCCCTAAAACAACTGAGCTGAGGCAGGTTAAATTCAGAGAAGGGTCCGAATTCCGTTCCCCTTCTCTCTTTTTCTTCCTCTTCCCCCCAAAGTAATACCTACAAAACTGGTAAATAAAGAGAAGAGCAAAAGTTACTGCGTCGGCTGGACACCGGGCATTTCACGCTCTCCAAGTTTCGCGCTGTCGGTGGCGGCATGCGGACGCACGTTTGCGTGCAATTGGTCTGCACGCTCGAGAGAGAACGTATTGTACGCGTCCTGGGAATCTCGAAGCTTCGCCCGGGGATATTAAATTGTCACTACTCGCTAGCCGCCCAGAAATCCAATTTTGTTTCGCGGGGGTGAAGGTCTAACCTTCTTTGGAGGAGAAGCAGTTTTTTTTTTTTAATGCTGTGTTCTTGCGAGCGTGTGTTTCTTAAATTGCTTTTTTTTGGTTTGGCGTATGACGTACCTTCGCCTTTATTGTTTCCCGTTCCTGGAAATCTGAGTGGTTGGCTGGACTTGGTCCTGTCGTCGTGCGTTGTTTTTCGGTTTAAAATGCTGCCATTATGTGTTTCTGTTTCCATGTAGTTCGGCGTCTGTAGCACCAGTATTGGTCATTGCCCTCACGTTTGCTGTTGTCCTACGGTCTTGTGTTCCGTGTCTACTGTTACTGCCTCGTTTTTATTTTATTCTACTAATTACTCCTGTACTGCCTAGTATTATGCCTAAAAATTAATCTTCTTTTCTGCGGAGATGTGTATAAGGTATTTTTTTATCCACTAGTTTACCAGCCCCAAGACCTCAGGATGTTTTCTGGGTACTGTACAATAAAGACTGATTGATTGATTTATTATTAATATTATTATTAATATTATTGTAAACCCTTCTTTATCATGCCAGTTAGTAATGAATGTATTTGTTTTCTTTTTCAAAACTACGAAATTTTTAACGAAACATGTATAACCAGGCAAGGAATTGCCAGATAGTTTTAGTAGTCGAAACCGACTGAAAGAAAATCTTACGGAACTTCAACGTGAATAGAAATCTTTCTCTCTATCTAGCAGATGCACATGTTTGTCGTCGTCCCCTTTTGTGCGTCGTACCCTTTTGCCTTCTTTTTTTTTTTATTTACGTGAGCTCGTTTGTCAAAATGTTTCTAGTGAATAGTGTTTTTATTTTCATGATTTCTCTAAGATTGTCAAGGTGCACCAAAAAGCATGTAAGTATTTTCCTTATTTTATGTAATAGAAGCCAGTTCCGCTTCCGCTAAACTCCGTCTTACTGCCCGGGTATATCAATATGCAAGTGCACAAAAACATTCCATTTATGAACCGACCGGTGCTGGCAAACTCCACTTAAAGGGAACGAGGTATTTTTTTTTTTTTACATTTTCGCCTAATATGTTGGTTTCCTCCACTAAACGTGTAAAGTTTCGCTTTTTTCCATTTTTTTATCGCACCTAGATTGAGTGTTCATCTGCGGACTTTCATGACTAGTGCAGTGCGGTAGCGCGTTCGTAAAGCACGGGCGATTTGTTTATTCTTTCCTTTTTTTTCTGAGTGTACGAATTGCGTAGTGTTCTCTTCATTATTCAGGAATCGCCGACGTCGTACTCTTAATCCCCGGCCTTTCGTGTGTATGTTCGCGTATTCGAATCGGCAAGCGCGAGCAACTTGTTTGTTGTTCGCTTCTGCGTTGTTTGGTTTCGTGTGTTCTTTGCAATTTACCATCTCCGCATCTATAGCATACGACTAAAGTACGGGAGGGAATTTTTCTAAAACGATCGTAAACACCACCAGCCGTTCGAGGACTGCGGATTTAGTTTTGTGTAACTTTTTAACTCAGCATGTTGCGTTGAATTATGAATGTCAAACAACCTGCATCCTCAGCTATTACATATTCATCGACGTCGGCGGTGGGGGCCTGAATTTTCTAGAAAATATTTTAAGCACATAACTTGAAATAGCGTAACTTTGATAAACGACTACTGTTCCGATAAATAACTGTAAATAACAGTGAATGCGTCTTTCTTCCACGAGGGCCTAGTAATAACTTGTCTTATGAAATTTCAAGGAAGCATGCACTGCCTAGACGCTAACAAAATATAACGGCGTATATTTGAAGCTGCTTTGCGTGAACGTTAAAACATGCAAACAAAATGTTCAAAGCGGAGGTTTTTTTGCGTATATTTGTTTGCTTTTTGTTGCAACGAATGTTTGCACACAGCAATACAAAAATACAGTCCTAGACCTATGTGCGTAGTTTAAGTAACTATTGTAGTATTATAGACGTAATCGTCAACTCGTCCATTAAAAGTTCGCAACGCTTCCTTCCTGACATTTTGTTCAGTTATCAAAATTTCTAATTTCAATTAGTTACAATTTCTAATTCTTACGAGGGGTGTGCGAATAGTGCAACAAATCAAATACCACAGTCGCTCGTAGCATTTGCAATCGTAGGAATACCCACAGCTTAAAGGCTTTCTTTAAGGTATGGAGGCAGGGAGAACGCTGTGCTATTCGATTCAAAGATATTTGCACACCCCTACTTTTAACGTCCATTTAATAACTTGAAACACTCAAGTATCAAATAAATACTAATCAGGGAAGCCCAGGTAATATTCGTATGGTTAGTGTATAGAGTTAGACTGCGTTTATGCGAACTCATCTGTCACAGGATCCAACACAGGATCCATCTCGGCCTCGCCCCCTAATATACCCAACTAAACATTCGAATCCCTGCTTTACCTCAAGAGGTCCTCGCAGAATTCACAACCGGAGCGGCGGGTACTTCATCCACTTTCCTCGTTTTGACATTCCGACCACTAGGCCGCGCAAGTTTTCGCTGCACACAAAGACAGGTGGCCGCTCCCCGTTCCCTTCATTCGCGTCTTTTCTGCTAGGTGGCGTCGTCTTCGTTCGTGCTGCGAATTCTGAGCGACTTGACCGCAATCTCGTAGCTACCGAAATTGCGTTCCCTCGAAGGGCCCACCCAAACAAATCAGTGGCGCCTATTCCCTCGAGAGTACTGCACGAAACCCTCGTAATAGAGTATACTTTGTGGTTTCGTCCCCTGTAAACGGCGCGCGAATAACGACTGAACTTAAGATAAAAATTAGGCCTCTTTTTCTCCTCGCAAGTCAGAATTCGGAACTGCAGTAAAAACATATACTCCGCTTCACCTTAGGCTGGACCTCAGGGGATGCAGCGCGCCATCCCGGCCAATCAAGCGCCGAGAACGTGTCACGTGATTGCGCTTTCCACGCGACGCTACGTCTATTCCGGAGGCCACGTGACACTCATACGACACCGGATTGGCTCCGATGGCTCGTAGCATCCGTGGCGGTTCATCGCGAAATGAGACGGGGTATGGACGACGAGCCAGACCACGACGTGCCACAACGGCACCAGGAAACTGGCGGGAGCCGAAGCAAATTGCGTCGATGCGAACACAATAGCTCCAGCACGTACAGCTTCGAAAAAAGAAAAACAACAAGTAAACAAGGAGGGACACTTTGGGGTTTCCTTTTCTTCGCGCTTGCGTTTTTACGAGCACGGCCAGGGTCGGTCTTGTATCAAAGAACGGTGGAGTAGTTTCCGGTTGTACAAGCTCTCCTTATGTTCTTGGTCCGTTTTATTTTTAATATCGTCTCGTTACATGGGCTTTGGCTGACCGAACCGCAGGTTGGAAGGGCACTATATTTGAACAAGTTTGTTGTTTAACACGTTAAGTGTTCTTTTAGATAGCGCGTATGTGCGCCAACTGCGTTTGAACACCAAGAAAGACACAAACATAAACCTTGTAAATTCAAAAAATAAATTTCATGGACCCAGACATCACAAATTTTAGTAGGTGTTTCTTATTAGTTTATGTACGTGGTTCGATCAGCAAAGTTTTATCAGGATTTATCATAGCTTGAAATAAATCACTACAAATTAGAGTTCGATGCGAATTTAGAGTTTGGTACGTATTACGGCTAAACTGCGAAGAACAGTGCCGTGTTTCCATACATTTAGTCCACCACAATAAAGTGAGCATTCTGAGGGCTCCAATTTTTCCGAATCAAATAGCGTTCTTCCTAGCTGGCGCAAAAGGCAGTAAGTAGAAATTAAAAAGAAATTTATGACTGTTGCGTCAGTTTCAGTTGAGAAGCGTTGCCAGTAGCTTCCGGATATGAACTACTATTTTCGGCGAGAAGTTTAGGAATCGCCGCCTGGTTCAATTTTTTCACAACCCAGAATTATGATACTTCAACGTCCTCTGCTGGTACAAGCACGTGCAATGCCAAGCTCCTCTTATAGCCTCCTCTGTACTGACAAAGCCTGGCAGATCGCTACGAGACGCGGACGCCGAAAGTGAAAAGGTAAAGCGGCAGACAAGAGGCATGTAACGGGCGCCCCACTGCGGCGAGACGCCGAAACACACTTGTTCCGAGCGATGGAATGTCCTCTCGTGCTTCTCGCGTTCCTCGGGCTACCGCTTCTTTTCTCGTCTGGTTTGAAACCCATGTTTGGGGTCCTCGCCGCTGTGTACCGTCATCATACGCAATGTTAGTTCTTGGAGGCATTCGAAACATAATTTTACTGTCTTGAATCACGCAAGAAGAGCAACATAATTGTAAGAGATCTGGGGAAATAAGCATGAGTGATAAGTTTATTGAATGCACGGTGCCAAAGACGCTCATATTGGCCGAGGGACGCTTTCAGTACGATGATGCTCCATAGCGATCTTGGTGCGACTGCATTTAATGACCTTATCGAAGCTTCGAAGCTTTCAAAGGGTCCAAAATGGCAATCACCATGGCAACCGACAGCGATGAGCCAATCGCCTTGAGAGGTTTTGTCGTCTGTATGTTGGTATTTGTTTGTGTTCGGCTAACAGGTGGGAAGGCAACGGCGCTCCTTTCCCCGATCCAGTGACTTTATTCCAGTCCACCTATGCTTCCGGCTGTTCGGCGTCGGGTGACGAGGAGGGAACTAGACAAGAAAAACACAGGTGAGGCAACTCGGGAACAGTGGCCGGTACCAGCGCCACCTACACAAGAAAGGCCGTACTGCTGAACGGTCTACGTCGCTGAACGAGGGCCAACATACCGAATACGAGTGCTACATCAGCATTTGGCTGGAACTCGTGTTGAGTCAGGCAGAGCACTAGTCCCAGTTGAACGCTGCTTTTGTCCAATCTGTAACTTAAGCTGAACAATATTCAGCACTACGGATTTCTATCTAGGCGCGGTTGCCAAAATGGGCGCCAACACCACTCGCCGCTTGAACCACGGTCTATAACTAATTGTACACACATTACTAATGGTACTACATCGGTAACGACAAGGCTCCCACTTCTTCGAAACAATCAACTCGTTTTTATTTCCTTTTCCACAGTCCCAACTCTCGTTGCCATTTCAAAACTCACATTTTTCTCGTTACGTATTTTTTTTAACAAATGCGGTTTTCAGTAATTGGATACAACAGTCCAACGTAACTTCACGGGGTGCTCGCAGCGTCTCGCCGTGGATGTGGGGTTTGTCCGACGAGGTGATAAGGTGCCCTGGAGATCTGTGCAGCACCGCATCATTCGCCAGTCCCCCACGCGGTTCTTAGTTTTGTGAGGAACTCGTCGCACAAAGCACAAGCACACTAGCAGTCTCACGCAGGAGCATGTCGTCTCAAACGTCTCTCCGCGTATCCTGGACGGATCATCACAGATATGGGGTTTCACGGCTGTTCACGGGTGGCATCAGGACGCGCAGACCACCGTCTCCTGCGGGTTCATAAAAAAAAGAGAGGACAAGAGAGAGACACAGCAAAAACGTTGGGACTCCAATCCACGATAGTGAAGGTGGTTAAACAGCGAAGCTGTGGTATCACCTGCAAAGATTACCCACTGCACTATAGACCCTTTTTGTTGCAAACGCCACCAGGTGGTGCTCCAGTCTTCGACGTCCCAGAGAACTTCCGGTTTATAAAAAAATGAACAAAGGCCAACTTGAAACCGCTGCTTAAAATGTAGATGAAACCTTTAACCACCAATTCTCCAGGTGAACGCCAAAAGAACAAAGGAGTGCGAGATCTCTTAAAATGTTTCGAGTATTGTAAACCAACTTGCCTCCTCCAAGATGTAATATTGTACAGACGAAGGCCCTCGTTAAATCCCCAACTTTGTTGTCCGTGTAGCATTTATTCTTTCTAGCACATGTGACATAAGCAAGGTCAACATTTTGCATAGACGGTGCTACCGGAAGTCGCTTGGGACGCAAGCGGCAGTTCATCTTTGCAAACAGCAAAAGGGTCTATACCAAATGATTGACGAAAGAAAAGGAAATGCACTGTATTTAAAACGTTTTTTTATGTATGAAAGACTTCGTACGCTACCGCTGCCGCGGCAGCTTATGCAACCGCAATTTTTACCGCGAAAGGCATGGGAGAAGCGCTACGCGCTTCGCATTGTTCGCGCGCGCCTTATCATCTATCATGTGGTTTGGACACTTGTTTTGTGGGTTTCTTATTGAACCAAGTGTCGAAACCACATGATAGAAGATAAGGTGCGCGCGAACGAAGATAAAGCGCGCGCGATGGTTTTTCTGACGAGTATTCTGTCAATTACTGTTCTCTCGACGGACACGAATAAAACCGACCAACGAGTCATATACAGCTTCGCTGTAAAATCACCGGTTTGTTAGAGGTAGACTTATGACACTACAGTCATTGACAAATTAAGTAACGAAAGCGTGACGAGCCCCGAGTGCCTCATTATTGTTTCATAGTCAATGAAATTGTGGCATTAGGTAATAAGAACACCAAAGAACCAATCACAAAGCAAGATGTGTGGGCACAACAAACAACGCCCTGCGTTTCGTCAGTTGCCAGTGACCTACCCATGTATGTCCAAATATCCTACCAGACACAGAACACGATTTACTGTTTTAAAATTTACCAATCTAGCACAATAAAAATTATGGCTTTCCAGCTCTATAAATTGTGCGGCAATGTCCTTTTTAGTCTTCGTGGCATCGTAGAGCACTGGGAGCGTGCTAAACGTTTTTCTTCCAAATTTCTCGCAGCAAAGAACAGATGCACAACAGGTGCCCAAGAGGTTTGCTTCCTCGAGCCCTTTCTAAAGCTGCACGCTCGTGACTGCGCCTCCCCAAAAGATTCACAGACGTCTTTGGGTCGGAACATAGCTTGTCTCACCTTTCATGAATGATAGTTTGCTGATCTCGCGGTCGCATTCAGCTTCAGAGACTTCGTGGAGGTCGTCGTCCTCAGCCTGCCGTGAACCGCGATGTGGCGAAGGCTCGGAGTCACTGTCGTCGCCGTTATAGGGCGGTCTAGAAACATGCCGCAGGATGAATTATCAACATTTCAGGCGAGTGCTTTTTTTTTAAACTCACTTAGGCATGATGAAATAAGCGAAAAAGAAAGGTTGTTACACGCATAAATGTTGTTATTAAAGGCTGTTTTTGATCAAAAAATGCCATGCAATAACGAGCAGCAATTTTTTGAATAATAGGATCAATATAATGTACATCGTTTAATTATTTTGTTCATATTTTTACGTGCTCATGAACAGCTGATGTATTTGTATTATAATAATGCCCAACTCGAAGATTGAAGGTTAGCCATGAGCACGTTAAAGATAGACAAACAATTATATATATATATATATATATATATATATATATATATATATATATATATATATATATATATATATATAATAAATAATAAATCCTTAACTGACGAGTGTAATTTCGAAGCGCGACCTCAATACTTTATGTAGGTATGTATACGGCGTGTTCCATTTTAATTTGAACATATTTGGTACAAAACGTTCGTAAAAGATGCATTTATATGGTTTGTGCAGGTGAGTCCAGGGGACATTATTTAGGTGGCAAATTTTTGCGATAAGTTGGTTAATTAATTACAAATTCATTCATTAAATTTTAATTAGTGAAAATAGACATGGTTCCAATTAGAAGCTTACTGAGCGTCATCGAAAACTATTAAATCAACCATTTTAAGAACGACTTCAAGCTCGTGGGAACTGGGGGCGAACCAAAGTTGCTATTCGTCCAGCAGGCGCAAAGCTAGCAGTGGCAAAAACGCTGATGATAAGATTATCGTCGCGTTCCGCCGCTGCTAGCTTTGCGCCTGCTGCACGAGTTGAAACTTTGGTGCGCCCCTGAGTTTCCCACGAGCTTCAAGTCGCTCTAAAAATGGTTGATTTAATAGTTTTCGATGACGCTCAGTAAGTTTCTAATTGGATCCATATGTCTATTTTCACTAACTAAAATTTAATTAACGATTGTTAAATAATCAGCCGACTTATCGCAAAGATTTAGCCACCTAACTAACCCTACTAATTCAGTAGGGTTCGTTGTTAGCTAGTTGTTCATCTTAGTTAAACATATAAAATAGCGCAAAAAAGACAAGGACAAGCAGTATACAGGACAGGCGCTAAGTTATTCCGTACATCCACAAGGTTACCCGCAATCTGAAGAAAGTTGCCAGCTGTACGATGTTTCCGTTGTGTTCTCTGCCCCACAGAAGTTGGTTGGGTTCTGCTCCCGCATTTATGATGAGAAGGCAAAAGCACCATATGATAAGAAACACGTCACCCCTTGCGTGGACTGCACACTGGGTGTGGTCTACGAAATCCCACTGAGTTGTGGAAAGGTATACATCGGCCAGACGGGGCGGTGCATCAATGACCGAGCACGGGAGCACCCATTATCAGTAAAAAATAAATATGGCTCACATTTGCCTATACATTGCAACAAGTGTGGCTGTGTTCCGCGACTTTAGCAGATAAGGATACTGGGGAGAAGCCGAGAGACGGTCATTTGAGAGCTATTGGAGGCATTTTATATTTAAAAAAAAAATGGGACCGCATGTGTTAGCGACACTTCTACTGTACTTCATAGTAAGGCTATTTAGGTTTTTGAATGATCGGGTAAAAAATTAATCAACTTTTGCGTGGTGCTGCTCTGCCTGTCGTGGTTATGTATATATATGTTTGCTTTTCCTGAATAAAATTAGTTGAAAGTTAGCGCCTGTCCTGTATACTTCATGTCCTTGCCTTTTTTGCGCTATTTTAAATGTTTAACAAGCAACCCATATATTGTTCCCCTGGCCGTATAACTCACGTGCGCAAACCGTATTGCTGTGTCTTTTACGAACGTTTTGTAATAAATATGTCTAAATTAAAATGGAACAACCAGTATATATGTATATATATATATATAGTGACGCGTTTTGCGCTCAACATTTATGTCACAAACATCTGAAAACTATACATCCCCTATAGGCGCATCATCTGTATGCACAAATTAGCGGTGAACTTATATTAAAATCTCGTTATTTCGAGATATATGGAATGTTTCGTAATTACCAAAGAATAAAAACTTTGAAAAGTTTCAGGCAATCTTTAGAACAAACAAATAATTGAAATTAATTGAAATTTTAGACGGTTTTATAAAAGTGCGGATCTTAAACAGATAAAGATCGCATAAAAACATACAAAATCGATAAAAAAAAAGTTAAGGAAGCTAGATGCCGTATTTTTTGAAAATATCCGATGCCGATAAAAGCACAAGACTAGCGTGTACTTCTTTTTTACTTTCTTCGTTTTTTTGTTTATTTTTTATGATGGACTGTAACATCCTAGATTAGATTAAAATAAAATTCAATTGAATGCATTTCCACGTGCCCTACAAATACTGAACTAAAAGAAATAATATTAAAATGTCTGATTTGGCCATGTGTGTTACGAAAAAAACATACAAACAAACATGTTTCCTGAAAAAACAAAAACTGGAATATTTTCGTTGTACGACAGATTTTGAGTTTAGAGCGATTCAGAATCACGCTTTTATTTCTAGTCGCCGACCCTGATATGGGAGCATGTGTTTTTTGTGTTTTTTGGAGTCGCACCCAACTCAAAATGAGTACCGCAACGCATAGACACCAACACGCGGCGCTGACGTCACGCCGCAGCGGTGGCGCTGCTGTCGGCGGGGCGCGCATGCGCAGTAGCTCCACTTGACGCAGATCTGGTTTCTGCGCACGCGCAGTGCCCACACCTCGTGCGGAAACTGCACGCTTGCCCACACCTCGCGAGGGCTTGTCTGGAAACAGCGCGTTTTGCCTATTGCTTCTGGAACGCTCATGTAAACTTTATAGCCTAAAAAACTTTTGCAGAATTTTTTTTGACGCAACCCTCGTCACTCTATGACAAAGACAATGTTGTTGGATTATAGATCTGTAATTAAACCTATGCTAGAATATGCTGATGTTATGTGGGATACCCGCGCCAAGTTATATTCTGACGTGCTCGAGGCTGTGCAAAAAAAATAAAAAAATAAAGGAATTACGGTTTGCGTAGAATCGCTACAGTTTTATGTCTTTAATATCCGAATTATATGTCCTGCCAGGAGTGCATGATTTAGCTTCACGACCAAAAATTGATCGGCTTAAGTTTCTTTATAATATTGTTCGTGGTAATTTGCTACTTTGCCTGAACGATTAATCGACGATCAATGGAGCAAGGTCGACAAGAAATAAACACGAACTCACAATCAATAAACCACTGTGTACAACCACATTGTTTAAATCGTCCTTCTTCCCTAACACAATGGCCGAATGAAATAATCTGCCTAAAAGTGTTCTCAATTCAGAATCACTGACCATTTTTAACGACGCGCTGCTCAAGCATTTCTCCGTCCATTAGTTTTGTAAGGTGCTTTTTACGGGGAAAGTAAATTAAAACCTTATGTGTTGTGTCCGTTTTTTTTTTTTTAGCGCTCCTCGTCTCGAGTTTCTAACGGCCAATTATTTTGCCTGTATTGCATTGTTATGTTTTGTTTTTGTCATTTTTGTTTTATGCGCTCTGAGCCCCGGCGCTTATATAAAAATATTGCCAGTGTATACGCCTAAATAAATAAATATAACGCTGCACGATTCTTTTTTTTTTACGGGGAAAGTAGATTTTGTGGCGTACGCGCCACAGCCAGGTCCTTCAAAACGTATTTTTTTATAGTTCAGTATGCATTCCAAGAGAAATGCGAAAGTACTTTTAACTCAAAACTTGTTTCAATCGCCTCCTTTTAGAATCTTTTGACCCGAGCATGTCAGTCCTGTAGGAAGAACAACATATAACAACAACGAAGGGAAAGAGGCTTAAGTACAAAACCAGCGTGTTGGTAACGGTACATAAACATGAGGAAGATGAGGAAGAGGCTGTACATAAACATGAGGAAGAGGCTGTAGCGATGATTCCAACCCCCGAAACACCAGTTGCACATCTTGAATTTATAACCTTTGTATTTAGAAAAAAATATAATGTATTGTTCGGCGAAATTCTTTCTGATTTAAATAAGTGACCAACAACACACTGATGGCATGTGTTAGGGAAACCGAACGAACCGATTGGACGTCCGCGGCGTCCGGTAGTCTGACAGCTGCGGCGTCGGGCACCTCGGCGTAGGAAGCCACTGCTGGTGCGAAGCCAGCTCTCGCGTCAACTGTCCGCTCCGGCGACGCTCCAGAGTCTTCCTTCCTATGTCACAAACCTCTGCGCAAGAAAGGAACGCCCCAATCAGTACGAGGATCCCACACAGTGCTATTCGAAAATGAATATCCGGGATTCATCTCCAGTGCTCTGTGCCACACGTTTCGGTTAGTCGTGAAGGTGCCGTGCCGTTTTCTGTATTATGAGAAAGAACTTCGTGTATGTGCAAGCTTTAAAAAAAAGAAGAAAAAGGGCAAACATAACAATACGGCGACTGACAAGCTGGGACAGGAGAAAAAGTGAGAACTATTTTAACAACGTAGCATTGTGCACAAGGCGCAGTTCATAATGTTGTATTACCGCGCGCAAGGGCCGAGCATGCAGCGCCCGGTCACGTTATTCTAGAAGATCCGCGTTTATTCATACTCGGGATGTAACTTTTAACATTTTCGTCCTACTTTCTTGTTCTCGAAAGTGCCTGTTCATTCTCACCCCGAACGCTTGACGCTCGAACCTTCTGGGCCGAATATTCCATATGGAGACGCACACTAGACTAGGAGCTGCGCGGGACCTTGTCGAGTCAGTCTTGCTCTCGCTTGCTTTTACGCCGCCAAATTGCCACCCGTTTTTCTGCTGTCTCGACGCTCGTTCTTTATTTTGTTTGGCTCAAGTTCGCCGATTAAACCTGTTATTTTTTGTTGACATTTGTCGCGCTCTTTTCTATTCATGACAATATAACGTTCGCTCACATCCCTGAATTAAATTTGCAGTTAGTTTATTTCTGTTTTGAATCCATTGTCAAACGTTCCAATACATATAATTCCTTATATTCATTTATTTTCATACTCTCAAGGCCCGTATGTTCTACAGGGAGGAGTGGATGGTACAAATGATTACATGTTGATTATTATGTGCGAATGTTCATTTACATATCTGCTCTGGTGAAGCCCCTACCCTATACTTTTGCGTACTTTGGGGTGCAATAAATAAATACAAGACAAGGATATCAGCGTGGTCAGTCGCATCAGGTGGCTCCTTCCAAAACCTTTCTACACTAATATATCCGGTTTACTTTAAACTCCTCACTGCTTTACCACATGTTGATGACGCTAAATTACAACGTTCTCATTCGAGGAGATAATGTATCATTACCTCTGTTACTCATACAAAGAATTGCGCCCGTGTGTAAATCAGAGCCAACTGAATTCAAATATCAGTAGGAGGAACACGATATGTGTTCTTGTCACTGGTTAAACGTATGTTTAAAAATAAAAAGAATTATGAAGCCAGCCATGGTGCTCAAAATAGTGTTCCGGGCAACCATCATCCCGAGTGACACAATTCCAGCATTTTGGATGCTGCACACACCTGTGAAAGTGGAGTGTGACGGAAACCAAAACAAAGTGCAGGAACAAATCAAAACTGCATTTTGCATAAAGAAATTTGGCAAATAATTTTGTACCCTACCTGGATCCACGTGAGACAATCTTCTCATTGAGAATTGGTGCACCATGTGCGTGTGTGATTTTGCGTGCATCCTACGTAAAGCACACGATGCATAGATACAGGAAGCATTCTGGAATCGCGATTTTCCGATGGTTTTGCTTTGCACCTACCAAGTGTTCCTCGTCTTAGGACAGTCCTTGGCGTGCCTAAAAGTGATCTTCCGACTGTAAAAAAGTGCGCCATTCCCGAAATAATGATTGTTCTTCCAGCGTGTAGTCACACCACACGGAGTGCACGAAATAAGAGTGATGTTCCTGAACGGAAATCTTCGAAGCTAAAGAAATATTTTGAAAGGATGAGTACCATCCCGACTTTATATTTGCAACTTCCTCGACGGAATACAATCACTGTTTAAAAAAAAAAGCCGCGAAGGAATGCAATCACTGTTTTAAAAACTTTCACAACAAGCCTAATACCGCCTAGCTCGTTCATAGGCCAAAATTTAACAAACGTGTTAATTAATCGAGGTCAATAAAATTTAAAGAGATATTTCATTAAAGGCCGAAGGATTCATTGATACAGTTTCTTAGTGATAATGTCAAAGATAGTTTTGATACTAAGATCCTAATGTACGATTCTCTAGGTTTTCGCAATTTTTATCGGATCTTTATTGATGCGAAGGTGTCGTAATTTGTAACAATTCATAAAAAAGACCCAATAAATATATATTACATTACGTGACATTAAAAACTAAATACGTAAATCGTTGTCACGTAATTAAAATGTGCTCCGCAGTACAGAAGTGCGTTCATCATAGTCCACAAACCTGCCAGTTGAAGCCGCCTTCTCTCAATAATTGTCACGAGGAGAATCGCCATGTCGCTGAGACGAATCGCCGGAACCATGCGCAATAACACGAGGAAGAATGCGAGGAAATATATTTTAGACGTCATGCCCGACATTAGCTGCAAGTGTTACCAGAGCTGGCCCTAAATTCCAACGTATCGTTCAGTAAAGTAAATGCCCTAAGTCCAGTATAAAAAAGAACAAAAGAAACTACGAAACGTGTAGTCCGTTTTAAGTTGCAATCTCAAAAGGAAGGAGGTAATTGAGTTTGTCTAGTAGCTCAGAAACAACAGGACATCTCTGGGGTTGATCCTCTAATTATCTTGTCGGTACTGGACAGCCAACGCAAGAGTTCGTACTACGACTTGGTAAGAACAGTTACAAACCAAATGCGAAACACAGGTGACCATGCGTTAATAATTGGCTGGACAACAAAACAGGAAGGTTATTTTTCTCACGATACTATCGTGAAGGATCAGAGATAAAAACACAACTATCACTGGTCGCATAAAATTGCGACCGATAGTCAAGGAACGAAAAAAATAAAATATTTAATGAACATTCCATCGGGAATGAAATGCAGTATTTTAAAAGGTTATACTTTTGAGTAGCACAAGTCTCACTGAAATAAAAAAAACTTATAACTGTCATCATTTTAAAAACACAAAACCAAACAAGAAAAAAACATATTTGTTTTACTGCTCAAAATACAGCATTGTAATGTTAAATCTTAATCAATTCATCTGTCTCATATTTTTTACTTATCTATCTTTATGTGTGTCTTCATGCGTAAATACCTTCTCTAGTTAAACATTCTTGATGTGTGGCACTTGTAATAAGGTATGGTAATTCCTTCATAAGTGAAAGACATCTTTGTTTTAATCTGGATCCTAGATGAGATTATCGTAATTCACCTTTAAAATCGACGATTTGGGGAAGATGTTCCTTTGCTGAGGCGACTGAAATTGACTTAAATAAAAAAATTATCGGCACTAGTACCAGCGGCAAATATAAATAGCGCGCAGGATGTGCTTTTTTTCTTTGAAAAAAAATACAATGTATTGTTTTCGATGACTTAAGGAAGTTTTTTTTTTCAAAAACTATCAAACAAGTATGGAACCCAACTTTAAAAAAAATGCCTGCAAGAAAGAAAAAAATTGTGACAGTCTCAAAACAAATAATAAAATTCACCTCGTTTCCATCACCCACCAGAAAACTAATGATAATCGAAAAATATATTGAAAACTTAGAGTGACCGAAGCGTGTTTTAAATTGCGTGTGTGTACTGTTCCTTAATTGTATAAGATTGTATAACTTCTTTTCTGTTTTCACTTTCTAAAAGTTAGCTGCTGGGTTTGATCGGATTCTATTTTTATCCGGCACATCATGCACTCACAATGTTTTTGTCAGCCCTTTGATAACGATTACGAAGTTATCAATGAACGTACAAGAAAACTGTTTGTGCATTTCTCAAAACAACCAAAGTACGTGGACTTTTTTTTTCTTTCTTGGTTTTGGGGGAAAGGGGGGGATTGAATGCAGCGATGTAGAGTGAATTACTTGACTACAAAATTGTGTCTATTAAGAAGGAATAATATAAAATTAATACGCACTTACGGGGCACTTGATAGACGTTCGCCGACGGCACGGGCGTTGGCATGACCCTCTTCACCTTGGAATAGGTCTCCTCTTCGCCTGGAGGCTGCCAACAAAAGAGAAGTCCAGTTAACGGTTGGACAAACGCCTCGCGATAAAAAAGGAGCGAAACGTGAAGACAAAAGTTACCAACATAATTTTGCCGGCCCTAAACACAAAGGAGCATAAAACGTCGTGATTAATTCTGATAGGTGGCAGTCACTAGCCATGATGTTGAGCTTAACTTGCAAACCTCAACTCGTCTCTAATGCTGGAGACACAACCAGAATCACTTCGAACCCCACTTTTGGGATTTCAACTTGGGCAGGCCTTTCGCCGTCGTGCATAAAATCATTATAATTGTCGATACTAAAAAAAGTGTGGAGGCCAGCTGGTTTACAGGCAAAACACAAAGCTCCAGAAAACCTTTGTGTTGTCCGTCACGTTTTTTTCTCCGCTCCTGGGTTTCCATGTCAATATGATTGTGAATTTCATTATTAAGAACACTTTACAAAACTCTATTTGTATAACAAAACTCGTACCAAAACTGTACTTTTTAAAATCGTGCCTTCCTCTTTATATTTGTCGGTT
Organism: Ixodes ricinus; assembly: GCA_037355805.1. Classification (NCBI taxonomy): domain Eukaryota; kingdom Metazoa; phylum Arthropoda; class Arachnida; order Ixodida; family Ixodidae; genus Ixodes; species Ixodes ricinus. Next base: position 227,103 of record JAZHYW010003581.1, on the reverse strand, counting down.
GTATAGGTAAATACTAATAAATAATATCTCGAATGTACAAAATGCACAAGAAAAACAGAAAAAGATTGACATTCAATCGCATTGGTAAAAATATAGTAGATCACCCACACCCACACGAACAAAAAGAGAGTTTGAGCCCTAGAATTCCACCCGTACTCCGCCCAAGGTTCAAAATACGAGCGCGGGTGGGCAAACCAGCAAAGTGGTGAAACGACCACGTGAACACATCCCTGCCGTCACTTATGCCGGCTGTGTGGTTCTGGGCGAAAGCACGTGTGCACCCCACCAGCCGGGGAACAGAAAACAAAAACGAGAAAAGAAAAGAAAGAAGAAAAAAAAAAGGCTGAGAGTAAACAAGAGTCGACAGAAGCCCTGGCCAAACAAATGGCGGCGACTCATGTCAGAAGCAGGTGCCGCTGGGGCGTGTTCTGAGGCTGTTCACGAGTTCCTGACTATTATTAGCGTACCACCGAGTTTGCCCGAAGACGTCTCTTCCACCTCCGCCATATAACCGGTTTGTTGCTTTGATTATCGCGTTTGTTTTATTGTTCTTCCCCCGCCACGCTCTTGGCTCCGTTGCTAATGGACAAAAGGGTACTCCGAGCTGCGTGCGTAAGACTTCTGGGATTGCGGGAACGGGGCAGCCAAAAGAAGGATGACCAAATGCCGAGGAAACTGTGACATGTATGTTATTTTTCAACATTTAGACTCGGAGTTATTCTCTTTGTTCGGCGCTGACATCATTCGTTACTCGAGTCGCTGTCAGCATAAGAAAAGACGGGGTGGCTTATACGACGCTCGCGCTTCTAGTTTCGTAATTTGTTCGTGGGCGTGGTCACCGAAGAATTCCACGATCTCATTGGCTGCGAAGGGATAAGATGCCTGGGACACGGCGCGCCCTGCCTTCCTTAATATGTCACTATAATTATGAGATACATTCTAAAAAAAAAAGTATGAAATAGTAAGGGTGATCATAGGTTGATATAATATATTAGATGCATGACGACGTTGAAATGGAGGTTGTGGGCGATGGTGCGGGTTGATGTTGAAAAATGCGATTAGGCCACAAAATGCCATCTACCATTGTCCCTGCACCCATAGCACCTGCCTGAGTTGTTTTTAAAGCGGTTACACCCTCTATGTGAGATGACAAAAGTGCATTGGTGATTGTTATTGCCGCTGTTGCTAAAAAAAAACTTTACATATCACAAGTAAAGCGTAAAGTAGTAAAATATTTTATCCGATAGTAAACATAAATCGATTAGGGGCTGTCAGTAAAATGCCCCCGTCCGATCCCCGTCAGTTAGTATTCCGCTAATCCGATGTTTGAAACATACAAGATCAAGACAACAAGGAGCATGAAGTCGTAAGAATCGCTTAAATATAAAATTTGAAATAATAAGAAAAAAAAAAATATTTTAGTGAGGCAGGAAGTTTGATAAGTTCGAGCAGTTAAATGCAAATACCACATTTCATGAAAGTTCTCCTCGGCGATGCCCGCTTCGTTTTCGAGGGCCCATCGAACCGCAAAACCAGAGGAGGAATTAGCATATTCCGCGTCTATATCTGGCGTGAAGATGATGTATGGAGCTGCTTATGCGGTCGAGTCTGCGGCAGCGAAATTGGACGATGGAAAGCGAAAGAGGAGCGCCGAGACCACAAAATCCCAAACAAAACTCGCACAAACGATGGATGGACCAACGCCATGAAAGTTTGTTTGACTCAACGGCAAAATTTGTTCGATGTTCGAGGAGTTAAAGAGGTTGTAAAAACGGCAGCCCTCTAAATCAAGATATGGACAAATAATTTTCCGGTGTATTGCTTCGCGTATTATGCACGAAAGGTACGCTGGCAAGTAATAGCTACACGTGTTATACACCACGTGTTGTACAGAAGTCGCTTTGCTAATGCTAACAGATGCTGCAACACCGTAGACAGCATAAAAGGAATAAATATAGAGTGTTACCGTAAAACTAGTCTTGAAATTAGGCGTCACCAATGCAAGAAGAAATGGGTAGGCAAAAAACGCAATGCGGGGCAGCGAAAGTTCGTCTTCTTCTTGCACAGAGGTTGCGATTACAAGCTCTTATTGGCTGTTTGAAAATAACTAGTGGGTAGACCTAAAGGCATCTAGCATTGAGGTCTACGCACTACCCGTCCAATCAAAGCAAATGAGAACTCGGCGGCGTCCTGTCACCGCAACCCCTTCCCAAGAAGCAGACCCAGACGCTGGAGACGTTGAAGGCACGGACCTACAAAGATGTTAACTGGAACCCTTTCTCCAAATAAACCAGGACCACAGTTTTTGTTTTTCTGCGTTTTCTCTGGGATACGAGTTTGTTTGATTTTATCACGTTTAGGATGCTCGCTGAGGTAGCTCAGAGTAACAATTATTATAATATTCGGGGTTATCGTGACATTGTTTTCTGATGTTCCTTTTGCACAGGTCTGGTAACTGGTTGCACGTGTTTTCTTTTTTTTTCTTTATGTACATACTATAATTTTTTCTTGTATCGCCTTATTGTTGAAAACATTATTTTTTCTTGCGTAGCTGATGTACCTCTTTGTTTATTGTTTCTGGTAAATAATATTTATTTTTAGTTTTTGATAGAAATGAAATTACTCTAGCTGAAAGTGTAGAGGAGCAGATACCTCGTCAGGCATTGCGCCTTTAGCCTCTGCCATCTCTCAGTTAACGAGAAAACATAAAAATTAAAATATGCACCAAACTTTATTTAAACGCTCGAAATGAGTGATCGTCCTCTTACGTTAATATACCAGTTTCTAGACGATATTGGACTACTGCGAAGGCTCTAAGAGATAGGCTGAAATAGTGTAAAAAGTGGAAGAAATTACACCTTAACTCACTGGCAAGTTATCCAGACGTTCAGACCATTTAAAACCCGCACTCCGCATCACATTATTCACGTGTTACTCCTCTTATCAACAACGGCAGCTAGAATTTTATGATGAGTTGTATAAACATTATAATTTACGCTCAGTCTTCTTCTTAAATAATCCCCTGTTACTTTTTAGTGTTTATTGGATTGCCATGTATGCTGCAAACTTGAATGATGCTTCCCTTCCTCCGACTCCTTAGCTCTTGTTTTAAAGGGCAACTGAGCTCCATTCCGAAAATGGCGTGAAAAGCAGTGATTTCATATTAAAAAAGCACTAATAAAAGGCACTACGGCATTTGCATCGCGAAAAATAGGATGTATATTGTTAAATCTTACTTTAACCATGAGCAGAAATTGAAACCGAAGCTTCGGCTTCGTCTGGCAACATTGGCCTCAGGGTGCCAAAAACATGCCTATCACGTGATAGGAGATATCACGCGATACTGTACGCAACGATAGGCAGGCCGGCGGGCCACCGTTGGGGGGGGGGGAGGCGTGCGCAGGCACAAGTGTCGTCTGACTTTTCACCACGTTTTGATGTCTACGACCGAGTGGCCGTGCTACGACATTCGACGACATCTGCAAATCTGCAGCATCAGTCTGCGCACGTAGTGAGAACGAAACTCCGAGAGACAATAATCACAATCGGTGAGACGACGACGGTGGTTGCGACGCGGGAAACGGCGGTAACGGCGGGACGGCCGGACGGCTCCCAAGAAACGCGCTGCGCAGGCGCGTGACGCCAATCAAGTGAACACCCCGAGCGCCGAGAGGAAACGTTGCTGACTTCACCCGTTACGCTGGCCCCGAGAAGTAAAAAGAAACAAAAAGGGGTAATGGTGACTGGCGTTTAGCTCAATGTTGGCTACTCATACGCTGTTAGCGTGCCTCAATGTCCTTCTGTTTAGGGTGATGCCACCCTTTGTAATACCCGATGCCGACAGTCACGCGCTCACGGGGAAAATGCAAAGAAATCGACGAAAACAAAATGTCGCCATAGCACAGTCAGCGCCACAGAGCGCGCAGGGACACGCTCTTTCACGCGCTTCTGAACAAAAAAAGTCACAGCATATCCACGTGGTGAATGATGATGAGTGGGCGAAGCTCCGGAGTGAATCGTCGGTAAACCAGCGATTCTTCCGTTAATTCGCCCACTCATCGCCATGTAAAACGTGAGAAACACTGTGTGTGTGTATACAAATCAAGTTTTATTATCTTGGCGACGCTGCCGTGCCGCTTCGGCTTCCCACTCGTACGGCCGGATCTTGGCGGCGTCGCCGAGCAGACTGACGACGTGATTCCGGCTTCCCGCTCTCGCACGGCCGGATCTTGGCGGCGTCGACGCGCAGCCTGACGACATGCTTCGGCCTCTCGCTCTCGCACGGCTGGATTCTGTCTGCGAGCGCGCGCTGCCGCCGCCTTGCGCGCTCTCCGCTCCGCAGCCTTGTCTACTGCCTCCATCCAGCTAAACTACGAGCAGCGCCAAGAGCGAGTGCGCCTTTATAACATGAGCTAAGCGCCATCTGTCATCTCTACATAAAGTTAATTCCGGAACACGACATCTCTTGAGCCATTCATAAACTCAACCTCGAAGTGGCTACATAGCCACAACTAGGAGGAACAGACCCACGCCTTAGGCGATTCGCCCTAAAGGAAAATAAAAGTGTGGGACAAAATGGCCGGATGACTCCACCTAAGCAAAGCGCACACGAAGAGCACCCTAATACGCTGCAGCTGTGACTGCGGCGGTGGTTGCGCCTCAATTCACAGCTACAGTCGGACAATTTCAGCAACCTAAGCCGAGGTCACATTGCTTATTCATCATACAAAAGACAGTGTGAATACAGATTCGAAGAAGAGTCACCGCGATATTCGTGCTTCGAATGCTGCATGGCAATTACTTCGAAAAGGAAACTTGGCACGCGGAATTTCAATCACGGATATTCCGGTGACTACTGTTGGCAGACTGTCCTTCACATGGTGTATGAGCAGTGTGACCCGGGCTTTACGGTTCAGCCGCTCTCTTGAAGGGATGGACAAATAACTTGACATTGCGATCGCCAAAATTCAACGGAGGCTGTCCGCAGCCAGCCTTCCTCAAATTGCAGTCAGTTTGAAGGGGCTCGAGCGATTTCAGCGACTCTACACACTGACAGCTTAAAGGGGCACTGACACCCCAAAGGTCGTATTTTTTGTTGTTGTCTATAACGATGCATGAGACACTAAAAAAAATACCCCAACGCGGAAAAAAATGTTCCTATTGAAAAAATAGTTCCCAAAAATAAAAAGCGCGCGCGCCGTTTTGTTTTTGCGCCCTTCTCTCCTTTCTCTCACATCCTCGCTTCATTTTATTTGTGACGTGGAAAAATACGACATTTAGAAGCTGAATGAGCTGAAAAACCGGGCGAAGCTTTTTTTTCTTTGTTCTGGTGCCCGATGACCTTTTAGATTTCGAAAAGCAAATCGTCAAACGGTCAGAACAACAGGATTTGGTGCCCGTGTACCCGTAGTTTCGGTTGTGACTCCGACGGGGCGGCCTTTCACGCAGAACCGGCGCGACGTGGCTCCTCAGGTCACTCACAAAAGTCCACTGCGCGTTCTCTTCGACCTCACACCGTTTCAAGAATTTGAGATCGCTGAAACGGTCATAAAAGAACGTTCCAACTCGAAAGTGAAGCGAAGCGTCGTCTGCTCAGAGCCATAGGCGACAGGCACGGAGAAGAGCGTTTCATAGCGGGACATGGAATTTCGGGTCGGGATGGTTTGGAGGTGTGAGAGTAACTCGAGTTGCAGGACGACTCAATCTTCGACGTTAATACACTGGTGCGGGTCGCGGGGGAACTTCAAATTCGGCTTTGGGAAGTTGTTTTTTTTACTTCACAAATATTGAGTTCCCAAGTTCCGAAATTTGAGGGTAATGCCTAGGCATCGTTTCCCATCGTTTCAGATAAGAAAAAAAGATATGATTTTGACCTGTGAGTGCCCTTTTAAGAAGTGCTCGGCTTGGCAGAGTCCCGTACATATTAAAGCGATTGCGTTAGAAGCACGTGTCACAGAAAAGCCAGGCGTCGGTGGCTTGAAGTGAAAATCCTGATTGTTCGATAGGGTCAGGATGTCACAGCCACATGATCTCGCGCAGGAATTTCAAACAATTCACAATGCTCACATGAAACGTGACGTACACGTGGAATGAAAGTGATTAAAACACGGCATCCAACGCGAATTAAAGGTCGCCGCATATCTCAAATGATTTCACTTCATAAGTAATTCATTTGACTTTAAAAATTTAAAAATTTAGGGCAGAGATTAGACCTTCCCGAAAGTCAGTCTACCCGCCCTGCACGAGCCAAACCCGACGCTCTAATGGCGGCGCTACGCAGCTGGTCCACACCAGAAAAAGCGAACATCTTCGGAAGCATAGAGCTGAAAGGGAAAAAGATGTTGGTCATTTTACGTTACCTTCGATTCACGAAATCAGGGGACGCCCAGTTAACCGAGCACTTGATCTCCTATCACCGCCGCATTGGAGCGGCGAGTATTGGACCCAGCACGGGACTGCCACAAAGGTGACTCTGACTTTTGAAAAAGGTTTACATTGCAGATTTACGCGCCGTCGTCTGCGAGCCAGACCAACACTACCAAGAATAATCAGAAGACTCCGCATCGGCTCCGCTCTCTTCATGAAACGGTCATTACAGTCGGATGGCGCTAACTCGGCTATTGGGTCGAATCCGACCTTGGACGCGCTGATTGAACCCGAGCCTCAGACGCGACTGTTATTAAGTTAAGGAGGCCCTCTGCTTATCTATGTGGTGTTGACCAGGAACGCTACTGACTAGGCTATGCAAGGCACGCTTGCACGGCGAATAAGACGGCTTTGCGAACGTGGCCGTTAACGCTATCGCGATCCACTCTTAAAGGCGAAGCTTAAGCGTCCTCCAAGTTTTCTTTTCGCTCAACAGCAATAAGACTGCGGCATTAGCTGGAGAGGACGGCAAAGGACCTATCACAAAGCAATTTATATTTAGCGGAGAAAATTTTCACTAAATTTAGCGGAAAAATCTTCTGCTAAATCTAGTGAGAAAATTTTCCCCGCTAGGTTGGCGGGAAAATCCCCTCTCGAGGTCCCGTGACCCCCAGGCCACGTGACCCCCTCTCCTAGGTCACGTTAACCCCCCCCCCCGATGCCTTCCCCTTCTCCTCAAGAGCTGCGCTCTAATTCGGCGTTACAGGGAGTTGTAAACGGCTTTCATTTTTTTTTCATATAAATTTTACCGTAAATTGTGGGATTTTCGTATTATGCTACTCCTGATGTATTCCTTTTCAAGAAATGAGAGTATCTGTAAACAAATAAATACTCATTGTACTCGCTGGAATGCGTCAGCGAACGCGTGAACATTACTTCCATGAGTCATGCCGAACTATGAAACATGACGATGGAAAGGCGATTGCAATTCCAGTTCCATCGTTTATTATCGCGACTCAACGGGAAGTAGGCACATGAGCCAATACGTTTAACGGGTGGTACACGGACATTCCTGCAAATCATGTTTCCGAAAACAATCATTACCAAAGTGTCATTTCATCTGTATTTTGCGATGTTCGATGCCAAACTCAGTCAGCAGGTTTCCTTTTAGTTACATATATTTGAAAAGTAAACAACATGGCGTCAATAGAACTAGCGTGGACTACGCTGCATCGAGAATCAGCTTTATTTCGCCGGCGCCATCTGCCATAAATTTATATACAGATAAAAATGCGCGACTATCATTCGAGCCGGGCCGAATTGGAAACGGATGGAAATCGGAGATGGCGGCAAATAAGTGGTCGATAAATTTCTCAGAGCGGACCCGCTGGCCCCTTCCGAAAATTTGAGACGGTTTCGCGAGGAGAGCAGAATAAAATTTCTAACAAAAAGCAAAATAAAAATAAAAAATACGTACATTTTTAATACAAAAGTATAGACATGCAGAGAACGCTTGCTCGAGAACGACAGAAGAGCGAACTATTCCAGCCTTTCTGAAGAACCCAGTTGAACACAAAAACAGAGAGAGAAGAATTAAAAAAAAAACGGCACAAGTTATCGCATGTAAAGAAAGAAGAAAGAAAACGAAAAACAGATACCGACATTCCGAACGAAAGTGGAGAAGGACACACAAAAATTGGCGGTCGTAAATTCGAAAGTCTCGAAACATAAAATATCTGCTCTCGAAATAACAAAAACTAAATATATATTGCATAAAACACGTGAGCGACTGCGTTCCCGTAGAATAATTCATTCCAACATCCCCCTCCCCCCCCCCCCACCACACACACACACACACACACACACACACACACACTCACCCTCTCCCTCTCTCTTTCTTTCGCTGCATCTTATTGTTGTCTGTGTTTTGGGCGTGAGTGTTTTTTTGTTTTGTTTTTTGCCCGCCGACACAGGGCTTTTTCACCTTTGGCATTGCAGGATCGAGAAAGCGTGCAGAACCGCGACACGTGTTCGCGCACACCGGCGCGAGTATGAACGTGTATTGGGCACGACACTAGCGCTTCCGTCCCGATTTTATAGTATGTGCTAGCATGGGCACAACTCGCGAACAGCTCGTAGGTGTTTACATTTTTCAGCAGTTAGGTACCCAGCTCGCCCCCATTTCGATTTTTATCATTTGGATGTGCGTATTTCTGGAAGAAGTTCTCCGCGAACATGGCGCCTTCGTCCTGAATTGGGCGAACCGAATGGCCCCCGTCATTTTATGACCGAGGCGCAGAAAATTTCGCCTACGCTGTAAAAATTCGCGCTTAAACTATTCATGATGCACAAACAAAAAATAAAGTTTGGTTTTGAAGCGACGGCTGTGCAGTATTGACATTCCTATGGTCTCTCTCGTGTGTCGTCCTTTCAAGTTGGGCGTTGTTTAGATCCGAGATCAAAACAAGACACAACGACTAGACAAGATGGGTCTATTTTATTACCGAAAATTGATCTCCTCGAAAGATGCGACTCAAGTGTAACAGTTCCTTTAAGCTTGAAAACTTCGTGCTGTCCCCGCGCGGCAGGTTTTGCTTCAACTTCTTAGTATTTTTTGTATAAATTTTTGACTTGAATGTAAATCGTGCAACTTTCCCAGGGTTGCATCTAGAACTGTCCTATTAGGGTACATTAAATCGCCAAGACAGTTGTGTCTCAAAAAGTAGTCTCTTTTTTTTCGTTTTTTTTTCATGGTGACGGCTGATTTTTGTATCATCTGATCTTTCATTAATATATTTGCTCCAAAGTTTAAAAAAATTGTTTTTTTATTAAGCGTTGTCTTGACTGTTTATATTTTAATTCGAAAAGCCCATTCACACTGCCCCATTTTCTTACTTTACGTTACGTTACGAAATATTAAGTTGACGTCACCGGGACCTCTGTGCTCCATATTAAGCGAGGCTACCAGTTCAAGGAGAAAGCATGACACGCGACATTCGAGACACGAATGTTTCGGTGACTTATGCGTAACGTAACTTAACGTAAGAAAATGGGGCAGTGTGAACCAGCCTTAAGTACTGAACGTTGAGTCGCGTTGATGATTATTGTAGTTAAAGGAAGCTGAAACACTTCTTGAAATAAAAGAGTTAGAGATGAATTCTGGCGTATTTTCAGCCCGTGAATCTGAATATAACATTCCTTTTACGCGAAGATGTAACTTAACGCGAGAAAACGCAAAAAACCTCAGACCAGTCGTGACGTCATACAAGGATCTTTGGACCGCCAAGCGCATGTCGCTCGTGTGGACAGCGCGTACAATTGCAAGCTTGCCAGGTATATTTTTTCGCACTGACACCCGTCGTGACGTCGGTTGTTCACCTTTCTGAAAATAGCAAGAGTGCGCGTGCACAGCTTAGACAGGCGCTGAAGATGCGCGAGAGCAGCGGTTCCGAAAACTCTTTGTATGACGTCACTTCCCGGGAAAGAAGGGCTTCGACGGTGCTTTAAAAAAATAAATTTCTGCAGCCTCTGTGCACCAAATTGAACAATAATCTCGATAGTCGTGATCGTGGAGGCCGAATGAAGGCCACTGAAGTGTGTTTTTTTTTTCGCAAATACAGAACCGCTTCAGTTTTCCTTTATCTCTTCCTCCTCAGGGAGAAAAAGAAACAATTTCTTTAATTAATAATCATTTTTGATTTTCCACGTACCGAAATAATCGTAGTGTGCCTAAAAAGTGTTTGTTGTATATTTAATTTTTTTGTTCATTTTTGTCAACGGCTTTAAAATCACTAATGCTGCACACGCACAAAAAAATTACGCTTATAACATTTTAAAACAGCATATACGTATAAACCCAGCAAGTGGAGGGATAACTTCTAAGAAAAAAAAATGCAAACGTTACAAACCCCTTACCCATGCACAGCTGAAGTTGCGAAAGCAAGCAAATTAGGAAAAATTTAAATCTAAGTTTAATTAGGCGCTCGCGAGAACCAGAATATCTCAGTTTCATGCGTGTTTGTGTGTGTGTGTTTTCAGTAATCTTATTTTCTCGGACTAAACCCGGCTGTCTCTAAAATAGCAAGCCCGTTTTAAATATCGTTACATAGCGGGACGCACACACACGATATAAAACCAATAACAAAGGGTCAAAGGGCAGTTGTTAATTAGCTGTGTACGTATTCACGTAATGAGGTCTGTGTCTCCAGAGCCACGCTCTGCAACTCCGGGGCCGAGGCGCGCAAAAGTAAAGACATTCGGTCGAAATTTGTGACTCCGAGCTTTAATGAGATATCGGATTTCAATCGAATCCCAGAGAATTAACTACGCGCGGAGCCCCATCTTCTCCCATCAGTAATCCTGCTGTTTGCCCTGTTTTGTGTGTGTGTGTGTGTGTGGTGTGTGTGTTTTTAGAATTCGGGTGTTAGTTTCTCTGTTCTGATGATCTGTTGGTTGTTTACTTTTAAAGTTGACTTTCGGGTTGTTGTTGGTTTTGCTCAGTCCTCCAGTTTTCTTCTACGCTTCACCAGTGCTTTTTTTCTTCTTTTTGTTTTTTCGGGAAAGGCAGCGAACGTGACTTGATTCCACCGGCCTTAATTCTCATTCGGGGGTGTGGATGAGAATGCCGAACTCACCAGAGCCACCGCAGACACACACACACAAAACAAACATAAAACTATACATATATATAATACGCACAACAAAAGAAGTTGAAGAAGTTTGGCAAGTGCTCGAGAAGGGTAAAAGGGAGAGGGATAAAAAACAGAAGATGGTCCAGAATTTGCGCTGTCCCGAACTTTGTATGCGACTAATGGTGTCGTCCTCACGAGAATCTTCTTAATTCCCTTAATTGAAGTTTTAACAGAAGCCTCACCGTAGCTGTGCTGAATATTTGAGGTCTTAAGTTTTATTCATTTCATATTGCCCAGCCGCCTTAGAAATATCTGGCTTTGCTGCCTGTGGTGACGTGACCTTATGAAATCATTTTTATTCTATGTATAATCAGAAAACTACTATTCCGTGCTTGCGCAATTTGTTGGTAAAAATATGTATTTGCCAGGCAGTTATTTGAAACAAATTACACCCACAACCAGAGTAACGACGTCGGACCCTATTAACGAGTAAATTAGCTTCATGGCACAACATTTTAGATCTTAGTGGAGTTCTCAGAAAGCAAATCTACAATGATTATGCGAAAGCAAATCTGGGAATATTGATGAAGTAACTAAGAAGACACACCTCTCAGGAACATGAAAACATGATCCGTCAAAAATTTGATAACATCCTCATGGTGTGCTCTTCAGGTAACATGCAGTGTGTATTGCGCCGTAACGCAGCAGTGTTTCTAGGGCAACGCAACTCGCAGCTTTCCTTTGTTTTAATCTCCGTACGTTTTGTTAAAAATTTCTCGGATATACAGGAACCAAGAAACATAGATTTGACTGAATGCCTCGCGCGGCAAAGTAACAAACTTGGGTTTCATGAAGCCGAGGTTTGTTCAACACTGAGATTTCTTGTTGTTTATTTCATTTTTCGTCTCGCTTCTCTGCGCAGTTGGCAGCGAGTCATTTATCACGAAGAAATCGGTTGAATAAACTTGTACCGAGCAACACGGCGGCCCGACCTGCGATCCGTCATCCGAGCGGGCATCCAGTCGGCTCCTGTGTACACCGACAGCTTTGGCATGCTCCGACCATCCGTCCTACTGGTTTCTGACGGATGGGCCCGCCTGAAGTTCTCGAAACCGCAGTTTGGACGGCGCCGCTCCGGCCACCCGTCGAGTGCATCACTTTTTACACGCGTGTGTGTGCTTGTCGGTCTGATAAACTTGTCTGGAAATTTGTAAAATTAAATGATCCGATATTGTATCCTCGGCTTGTCTCCGTTCGGACGCAGCCCGCACTGCGACATGATGGTGGAACTAATTGAGCGGCGTTAAAAGCGGACGTCGCTGGGCCATCCCCGTACATGATTGGATTAGCGATGATGAACACGTACAGGAACATGACCTAAGAAAGTGTTTGTGCGCTTTTGATGCTGCTTGATCGATCCCATTAGTTTGTAGCGTCACCTGCGTTCGGACTTAGGGTGAAACGAATTATAGTCACTCGAGATAACACTCCAGTGTCTAATGTTAAGCAAGCGCTCACTCAGCGTGCCAACAGTTTTGAGTCAATTGGAGTGTGGTGGCTGCATTGGCCTCACACGTTCGCGTGCTATACTTCGTTTCGCATGAGGCCTAACCGCCACCGATGCTACCTCCTGATACAGTCAATAAAACGGCTCAAAAGTGCATCATCCTGTTCGTCTATCCGAGGATAACGAATGCGCAAAGAGGACGAGCGCCCTGACAATGCACTTTTTCTGCTCCTTGATCAACGAGGTAGAGGGCTTAAAGCGATGAACTGGTATCCCGTTCACCAGGTAAAAGGGACGCCTACTTGGCTGCAGCCATGTTGTACGATTGTGACCACAAGTCACGTGGCCGTACCACATCCTGGTTCTTTTACGCAACACTGAGCCGAGATTTCTATTGCGATCGCTGTAAGAAACATTATAACTATTTTTTTAGAACTGTAATTAGCCTCAGAGATCAGTGTCTAGCTCCAATAAAAAACCAAATACAGCACCGCGGTCGACGGCATCTAGCGGAGGCATTGCGAAGCTGCCCGAGGTTTTGTCGTAAAAGCACATCATGAACTTAAAACAAACGATACATAACTTATCTCGTTGGTGCTGTTATTAAAGATCAATAGGCAATTATTTGTGCGCGGTACTTCGTTAAAATTTAGACGCAAAACTATAAGGTAATGTGTTTAGTGGTCAAAAATGTGCGGCATGGCGGTGGCCAATTGGGGGTCGCTTTCAGCTGCCAGCTTATCTCTCTAAGGCCCTCTATACCTCGTTGTGCTTGATTGACTCCATTTGGTTGTAGCGTCGACTGCGGTCGGATTTAAAGTGAAACGGACTATAGGTATTTATTGTGGTGAGTGCTCAAATATTCGAGAGATAAAATAAAATAGTTCAAAATGCTAACAAACGGGGATGTATTTTTATTTTTGCGTAGTAGGATAAATACATTTTTAAGCAGCAAACGGGAATTAATTTTAGCCGACGTGTAATCCAACAGAGGGAACACGTACCAACTTAATTAAACTGGGACAAAACCGGGCGGAGAGCCCAACTTCAGCGTTTGTTCTCGTGATAAAGAGCCATTTACCTGAAGATTTACGAAGTGCTCACTCTTCGTTTAAAGTTTTCCGCTCTAAGCTGTGGGCGCACTCCCATTGTTTCAGAACGGTAATACCGCGGTAAATAATCCCGATCAAAAAAGAAAATGCAGACGCTTAATTTTTTTTCACGAACGGCTCGAAACCTCGTCGTGCAGGCAAAAACACTCCCCCGCGTCCATTTTCCGTGTATCGTTTCTCTCGAAAGAAAAAAAAAACGCGCACGATGCCACGAATCGGTTTTCGATTACCGCACTCGGCGTTTTTCTACCGATCCGCGCTGTTTTCGCCACCTCCCTCCCACCCAAAACACCACCGCGATATGCCGGGAGTTCCCCTCCATTTCCGTGTGGTCTCTTCAGTTTCGCTCATTCACTCAACGCCCACACATAAACACGCGCGCAATGAGCCGACGTGAACCAGCCGCGCCGCATCTCTCGGAACGGACCACCAAGTTTTTATCATTACATATATTTATTTATTTTAGCCTGACGCTCACTTTTTTCTCTCCCGCGCTGTGAAATCTGTTCCGAGAGGACCTCCGTTAATTCAGGAGCCTCCCCGCACCCACGAGCGTGCACATTATGAAGCAGCCCGCGTTATTGATCCCGGTCGACGCTCAACCGAGAGCCTCGCTTTTGTCTGTGTACGTCTGCGTTGTTTTTATTTTTCAAGGCCCTCTCCCCTGTTTACAAAATGAGATAACGCCGGGCGGCTGGTTGCCGCCAGCGCGACCCGCCATACACACACGAACACCGTCGACGGTCGATGGTTGGAGTGCGGCGGTCGCCGACGCTTGCAAAAACGAGACGTCACTCGAAGGAAAAGAAAAACACGATAGTTTGGAGAAGAAGGGGGGGGGGGGAGGGGAGAGGCACACAAAAAATAAGGAGGGATCGTCTATCACTCGCGCTCTTTATATGGTATGGTTGGTTTGCGGGAGGACAGCGATCGTGGCTCAGACGGCGCCGGTGCGAGTTTGGAGCGGCTCTGCCAAGTCTATCCGCTGTACTCCGCTTCAAGCCAAGTCGGAGCACAGCCGAAGCTGGAGTCGATCTAATGGAGTCAAGCAGGCGGCGCCAAAAGCGTATCTTCATGGCGCTCGTTATCGAGGAGCTCGCCATGGCGCTCGCAATTGGAATGTTCCGTGATCGTGCGATTTGTTTCTGCGCGTGATTGTTTTGAGTGGTGGTAGCGAAAGCCGTGATGAAACACTTTTGGCGCAGCTTGATTTGTTCCGCCGGACGGTGGCGTGGGCGGCGCTCTAATTTACGTGAAGCGGAGTCTACTGGTTTTGGTCAGTATATAGATCCCGCTTCAACCGGTAGTAAAGATTTGTTAACCTTTTCTTTGTAGAGCGCTGCACTTAGGCGCCCGCTCCCGGCTTGACTGGCGCCGCCACCACCGTCGGGACGTTTCCCCTAAGTGACGTTTCCCATAATGCAACGCGCGTTGCATTATGGTAAATACGCTCGCATCATGGGAAACGTCGTGGTCGCCCGTGGAGCCGCGCGTTGCATTATGGGAAACGTCACAGCTGCATTATGGAAAACGTCACATTATGGGAAGCGTCGTGACCTCACTCGAGAAGCCGCGCGTTGCATCATGGGAAACGTACCATAATGCAATGCGCGGTGACGCCGACGGCGACGGTGGAGGAGGAGGGGAGGAGGAGGCGGAGGCGGAGGAGGGAGGAGGAGGGATGAGGAGGATGATGATGAAAATGAGGAGGAGGAGGAGAAGAGAACAAGGAGGGAGCACGGGAGGAGGAGAGCGTACGGATGAGGAGGAAGGGCATACCCTCCTCTACGTACCCTCTCCTCCTCCTCCTCAAGAGCTGCGCTCTAATTCGGCATTAGAGGTAGTTGTAAACGTCTTTAATTTTTTGTTTTGTTTATCGATTTATATTCTTCTATTTGATTGCGGCGGTCTCTGGACGGCTTTGCCAGCACATGTAGCGAGGACGAACGTTAGGAATATAAAATTTCAGGAGGTTGGTTTTGAACCCGCGGGTGCAGCCTTAAAGATCATTTATTAAATGTGTAGTGCCTCCGGATTTAGTTAAAAACGGGCGTAATGCCGGCTTTCATTTCTATCTCAAATTTAAATTTGGGGGTTTTACAGTGCCAAATTAACGAAGAGCGTAAGGCACACCACAGTGGAAGGTTGACGTGGAAGCGAAATCTCGGTTGCCCGGTGCCTCCGCTGCATTAAGACTCCGTCAGATAGAAGTGCATCTCGGCCGGCATTCGAAAACGCCAATTGTCCAGGCTTACATTTATGTAATATTCTAGGCGCTTGCTCCCATAGGGGTCATTAAGTTAGCAGCAATACTGCAACGGTCAACTTGCCAGTTTGCGGCAAAAAACACAAACTATTCTGTTAGATTTTTTTTTAAGGTAAAGAGTTTTAGCAGTTTATAAACATAGCAAGATAGGTTCCTCTTACTTTAGTTCACTACCATCAAGGTCCGTTTACGAATGTGTCACAAAATCCGAATGCGCCCGGTTAATATAGGCATGTCTGTTGTAGACACACGGCGAGCGACGGGCCTTGTTGAAGCGCGCACGGTATTGTCTTACATCGCGGGATGGAAAGCTGAAGCCGTAGCTGCTCCGGGTTACCTGACCTCCGGACTTGCGGGGGCGTACGGGTGAACGACCGTTGCGTCTTTTCTTTTTTGTTTTTGCTTTGTTCTTCTTGTCCTGCTATGTTCGGGGGAGTTCAGTGCAAACACCATGGGGAGATTCAGTGGATTTAGCGTGAGGAAAAACTCTGAAGTTGAGAGACGCGGAACCGTGCACGTGGAGTCTGGGAGTCGCGACAAGCAGCCAACCTGTGCTTGTGCCAACCTGTGGTTGCTGGCTGTGCCTGTGCCTGTGCGCTGTGCCTGTGCCTGTGCCTGTGTGCGTGTGCGTGTGCCTGTGCGTGTGCGTGTGTGTGCGTGTGCGTGTGTGTGTGTGTGTGTGTGTGTGTGTGTGTGTGTGTGTGGTGGGCAGGGCCGGCCTTTGGGGTGGGCGAGCTGTGCAGCCGCACAGGGCGCTATCATAGGGGGCGCCGAAAGGGCCGCCAGATCATGCAAAGCTCAAACATCAAAGGGACAAAATCAAAATAAAAAAACGACCGGATCGTAAAAAAGTTCCCCCCCCCCCCGCCCCCTCCAAAAAAAAAATGTAGAAAAAGGTTGTGGCGCTTGCCGTTTGGTATTATTTCGGGCGCAAGACCAACGACTAGGCTTTTGTTATAACTGGCGTCCATCAACTCGCAGCCACCTGCGGATGTTTTACTATAGAGAACCTCTTCTCCGTGAAATTCAAAGCGCCATGGAATGAATCATATGAACGACTAGGAAAGCGATCACCTCCGCACAGGTCTCAAATTACGAGCGGAGCAAAACCTGACTCGCAAAAAGCGATGGAGCCAGAATGCCGCACTCTTAGCGCAACTTACCAAACGGTGGCGCCAAGCTGATCGGCGAGCAAATCAGTGTGTCGGAGCGAGTCAGGTGACAAAATACTATTGGAACGGAGTTTTGCTCTTAGTTGTCCCGTGCTTCGCTCAGGGTCTCTGATTGGCTCGCAGAAAAAGTAGGCCTCGTCCTTTGCCGAGTTATTCCTGGGCCGAAGTATGCCTTCGCTCAGGAGGTCTGACCGGGGGTAAAATGAACCTGAATCCTCCCGACATTCGCTCGTTGTGGAGTCTCTAGCACTAGGCTAAACGACCCGATGCCTCCTCGGCATGCGGTGAGCCTCTGTGCCCTGGAGAGGCTTCAACCCGACTGAAAATAATATGTGTAAAGAACTTTGGATCCGCAGTTCTTTCTTTTTTGTGTGTATGAGCAACCAGCGACGACTCCGGACTCGCAATGCCGATCAGTGTTGCCCACTCATAAATTCAGAAACGCGCCGCAAGAATCCTGAAAACCGCTAAAACCCTGGCGTCCGAAATGAAGCTCGAACTCTTGCAGGGCAGCTCACGGACCTTAAGTTTCTCGTTTCCATTGTTGTGTGGTATGACATTCCCTTTCAAGTTAATGTTGTAAGTAAGAACATCCAATGCAAAATGAAGGGCATCGTAGGCAACCACCCAGCTCACCCACTCACTTTGCCAGTGAGGAGGTGAGCTGGTGATCCTCCTCACTTTGCCAGTGCCAGTAATAACCGCTGAGAGGAGTTTCTCAAAATTAAAGCTTATTAAGACATACCTAAGATCACCCATGGCAGATGACAGGATATTGTCATTGGCAATTTTGTCCATTGAAAACTGGATAGCTTCAAGCCTGGATATGTCGCAAGCCTAAGCCCGATTTGCGATGTTGAAGGCTCGGAATGTTGCCTTTAAGGGTATCTGACATGGTTAACTTGTGCTTTTGTTTTCTCTGTCCGTCGGACGTTAGCTGGCTATGGGTGACCCACTGCTGAAATTTGGTTAATCTGAGAAATATATGTGTTTTGAACCATTTGAACACGGTGCCGTCAAAACTCTCAATGCTCGCGAACGTCGTTCGGATGTGGTTCTCGACTGACAACGACAAATTCGCGACCCATGGGTCACTCTGGCATATTTACAAACAACGTGATGTTGGGTGCGAAAATAGAAAGGGGGGTAAGGGGGGGGGGGCGCCATGGTTGCAGTTTGCCCAGGGCGCTCGCTGCTCTAAGGCCGGCCCTGGTGGTGGGCGAGCTTGAGCCGTCCATTAGCCCACCGTGGTGCCACCGGACAGTGCATCGCAAGAGGCCGTCACTCCCGGACACTTGACAGATGAGACACTCCCTCCACTTTCTCCTCTCTCTCTCTTTCTCTCCGCTCTCTTTTTTTATGTTCCGTAATTTCTTTTGAATTGATTTAGCCTTTAAGCATTTGTATGTTAAATCCAGGGCTAAACGGTTTTTTGTTTATCTGCTCATGTTTAGCATTGTTACTTTGATCACCGGTACATCGGCCGAGCGAAGAACTGCGGGAACTTTGTGATCGCGCCCTAGCCGTTGTGAGCCATCCATTTCGTTTTCTTCGTATTGAAAGCATTATTTGTAATTAAACTTTTTGTTTGCTTTAAAACGCTGTGTTGCGTCCCATTCATCAACAAGATTCCACCAGGTCGTGGACCAATCGCGCGGTCGGCCGTCCTTAGTTTTTATACAAAGCAAAAAAATATCTACGAACTTGTGACAGAGTCGAACTGTCTTCAACTGTTTTATGTCTATAATAGTAGGAAATAATAATCCAAAGGGTTGGGTTATAAAATTTTTGGAGTGCGCATAAAAACCATTGGGCAGCGTCATTACAGTAATGAGAATCAATGACACTCGCTTTACAGCCAGTCTTACGACCTTCACACTGGGCATTGATTGGTATGCTTCCTTAAAGTGCGTTTGCCATTCCACTCTTAGTGGGCGCTGCTTCAAAGAGCTTAGTTGTTTTTTTTTTTTTTATGGCCGACTTGGGAAGGGGTCTTTGGTTGATAGTGGGTTTAAAGCAGCTTAAAGTACCGCCGGTCTCCGTCTTTATGGATGAACCGAACTTCTCTCGACAGTCACTTCGCAGCATTTACGTTTATTATTGCGCTGGGGATCTCGGGACGGGCTTAAACGAAAGCACCACCGCTGGCAGACAAAGGAGCTTTGTACTGGGAAGAAACTTTTCTCTTAAAGTAAGAGACCGAAAGGGAAACGCGGGGAAGAGGATGTACTAAAGGACACAAAAATATTTCATCCGAGTCAGAATTGAGGTATGCGTCTAGATTATGTATCCCCACGACTTCGGACAAATGGCTCCGGAGTTTATTACTTTTTGTAAAACCAGGCAATTTCGCTCTGCCTTTTTTAAAAAGAAATTATAGTGCAGCTATATTAGGAAACAAAAAAATATATATAATGTGTTGCCGGCTTAAACAGTGGGTTATCAATGTTCATGCAGAAGTCTCCTAACGTCTCTGCTCAAAATGATATTAAATCCTCGCAGTGTTTATTGTGTTTGTTATATCGCCAAATAATGCAAAACCCAACGAAAATGTCGTTTTTGAAACGAATAATAAGCCAATTGCAATGTCAGCCAACGCATAGGAAATTTTTTAGTCATATTTGTGCCTAGTTGCGAAGCGGGTTCTACGCTATTCAAGACATATTCTCAGCCAACGTGAAAAGAACGATGATTATAGTGAAAACAAACTCGGGAAAAGTAACGGAAAAGGGGGACAACCACAACACCGTCTCTAACTGTGTTCCAACAAACTGTGGTTTATGATATTCCTTTGGCGTGTGATTTCACTTACGTTGGTCAAACTGGCCGCTGTCTGAATGACCGAAACTCCAGAACACAAAAGGGCGGTGGTGTCAAACTCGCCCAACTAAAACTTGTCAAACACCTTGATGAGTGTACAAATTATTTCCCGGACAGGACGAAAGCCTAAGTACTTGATAAAGAAAGAGACCCGTTCAAAAGAGCGTTAAAAGAGATGATTCGCATAACTGTCGCTGGCAGTTGTATAAGTATGGCCTCGCTTCTGACGGACCCGCAGATAAGGTTCTTTCCTTGTATCTAGCTTTCGGGGTCACTGTGTTCGCCGATGTATTGTTAGGCTGTATCGGAACTTAGAGCCTGATCCCCTTAAAGGGGCGGTGCAACAATCTTATGATTAAAAGAATTTGCATCTTGTCATGTTTACGTTGTTTATCATGTCCCAGAGGATAGAAAAAACACCTCCTTCATTAAAAATGTCACGATTCCGCTGCATAATCGCAAAGCAAAAGTCGAGCTTTTTCCCCCACCTGCAACCCCAAGTGGCAGCCGAAGGAACTACGGCGAAAAGATTACGTGACCTCGCTCGGCTCTAAGCTGCAGCTAACGCCCGCTAATGTCAGCGGAGAGAGGGAGAGGAAGCGTCCTCCGAGATAGCACACGGGAAGCTACACGGCACTCCGAATGACGTCACTGGGAGTGCGACCAGGTGTGACCCTGAAGGCTGGGAGTGAGTTGAGGGTGCCCGAAATGCCAATATTTATCTTTTTTTTACGCAACAACTAGGACACGCAGGTGAAATCGGATTTCTGTTCTTTACTTCAAAAGTGTCAGAGGGCAACTTCCACAAATTTTTGACCGAAGTCTGGAAATCGTTGCACCCCCCTTTAACTTGACTGTGGGGTTGACGGTTGTTGGTGTCAGCGGTGTGTGTGGGGGTGCCCTCTATAAAAGGGATTGTGTGGAAATACATTTTGCATCTGTGATTAGAGACGGTGTTGTGGTTGTCCCCGTTTTTCGTTTATTGTCTTGAGGTTTTTTTTTCACTGTGATCGTTTACCAGCTCGCCTGCGCAGTAACTCTCATTTCAGAAAGCTGATTCTATTGTTACTGCGACTTCACTTTGAGAACAACATAAATGTATTTTATATAAATAATTATTTTAGGTCTAAAAACGAAACCGGTAAAACTCTGATTGCATCTTCTAACATGTAATGCAAAAAATCAACTGAGCTAAAAAATGTGGTAATATAAACAAATGCAGAAGACATACCTAAGAACTATATATGTACTTAATAGTACGTAATACTATTGAGTGCGGCCAGAGTAAACGTTTTCATGGTAATATATTGACGTCTTTTTTATACTTTTATGACGCCAAACTTTTCGTCCCGATAGTTACAATACGATCAATGAAAGTAAAGTTTAACAACTCAATTCGTATCAATTAGAGCATTCCACACGTCATGCATCGCGCTTTTAGTCTGCGCGTTTGCCTGTGTATTCTAATCGTTGACTCTGTTCAGAGTCAAAGGTTAAAACGAAGTATACCTAGGTTCAATTACTTATTGACAACCCTCAATATTGTCACAAGCTTCACTTACTGTCTGTATCGAGAACCCTGATTGTGCGCACAATGGCTTCACGTGGTTTTACGTGAATGCTGCGCTCCAACCCAGACTTAATTCACAGAAATATTTTCGTGCAGCCTAAATAAATATCAATACTGGATGTCATTCCCTTTCCCCGGCGCATCGCCTCAGAAAGTACAGGCCGTGTAGAACTGAAACTATATATCATACACATAGGCTATATTTCTGGGGAAGGGACACATGAAGGAATCAAGCTTGTTCACAGTGACTATCTACGTCTGAAATTTGGGATGCTAGCCCATTGACGTTTATTAGGGCTATACTCGGCCTTTGGTAGCAGAGTCGAGTCATCTGTTGATATCAAGTGGCGGCCCGGGTGGCAAGCAGAAATGAGCTCACGTTGGCGTTCGTATCGCACAGTGCGTCTAGCCTTGCGAATCACCACGAAACATCATGATTTCAATAAGACGCTGTTCGCTGAGATCTTTAATATTTCTTTTTCCCTCTTCTTTCTTTTTTTCTCGCATTCCTTTGTTATTTTATAGAGCAAAATTCTCACATGAAAATAATTATATCGTCTACTGGTGGTCTACAGAAAACCTAAAACACAGAAACAATATTTTTTTTTACGCTGACGTTTTGTAAGTATTATTAGTGCCCTAAGGCTTAGTATCGCATGCCTGTCGTGCGCCACGCTACAGAGAAGACTAAATAAGAACCCGACCGACTACCCTCTCTCCTGTAAGGAACATAGCCAAAAACTATCTATGATGAATGTGATGGCGATCTGGGATGTTCTGAAAAGATCATGTGATTGAAGCTTGCACACAGTGCATGACATTTCAAAAACTCAGCACCTCGATCATCGCAGGTAATCTGCTAACTCATAAGAATGTCATGATACCTTTGTACATGGCGGAGTTTAAAAATTTGACAGCGAGGTAAACGCAAACAGTCTTTGAAGTACAAAAGAAAAATCTATGTTCCTAATATATATGGGACCCAAGAAGCTTTAGCACATGTTCCCTGCTTTCTCTGCGCCCAATTAGAATGATAATAAAGAGCACCTCTACATCCAAGCTCGAGCAAAACTGACACGTTGTAGATTTGAAAAAAGAAGAAAATCTTAGTGATAATTATTTTAGCGTCACCAAAGAAGGTCACACGAAGGCACTGAGTGTATACTTCTGTTTTACTTTAAGTCCAAAACGCAACCATCTTTATTTAGTTTCTTTGAAAATAATACAATATAAAGCCCACATAAGCCAATAATGGCTTGTGCGTGGGACGCGACAGGAGCCTCTGCGTTTTATTGCACAGATAACTTAAAACAACAAAGCATACCAATATTAGTATATATTACTACAGTTCCACCTCCGTTTACAGCTTATATTAGTTCCTCTAATTTGATGAGTACATATGTAAAACCCGTCCAATCATATTGATTTAGCATTTACATATCGTGAAGGAAAATAGAAATCGCGACTTACAAGATAATTCTAATAATAGAACAGAAAATATAACCTTTTATATTCTGCGTTTTCGAGGATACTCAATCGGTTATACCTATTACCTTTTAAGGATCTTTCTTTCCCTGTTCAATTATCCACTTTTTTGCTATTTTTTTCATTCTAGGGGATTTTATTTTTAGTAGCTCATCCGGTATTGTATTATAAAGTTTAGGGATGTAATAGTTCCTTGTGGCCTCTCCATATCTTGTCCTTATAAATGGTTCAGCAAATTTTTTATTAGGTCTTAATGTCCTTCTTTTTCATTTTCGCAGCCTATATTTATTGTTGAAAAAATGTTTTATATTAATATCATACTTCATTTGATCTCTAAAACGTAACATTCCTAATTCTTTATGCATATAATCTGAGAGATTCAGTTTTTCGCTTGTTAACCCAATATTCTAACTATCCTTTTTTGAATCGATTCAATCTTTAATTGTAAATACTTGGCACAGTGCCCGTAAACTGTTATTCCATACTGCAGTACGGATTTACCCAGTGCATTGTATATCATTTTGAAGTATGGATCGCGGTACTAGTTCTGGATATGGCACATATGTGCCATTAATACCCTTAATTTTTGCCAAACCTGGTCTATGTGATTATTCCATTTAACATGGTTGTCTATGTGCATATACCCAGGTATTTGACATTATCGGCGCATTTTAGCGGGATGCACGAGCAGTTGTCGCAGTTCGGAGCATGCATTTTTATTGGAAATTCATTTACAATTTTTTTTTCTTGGATCTCTAAAACATATTACGGACGTTACGGACGCTAAAACATATTACGGACGCTACGACCTGATAGGACAAATCAGACGGATCAAATCGCCGCCATCGTGGCGTTCGTCATGTTTCGGTACGTAGTTCTATCATCGCTGAACCAATTATAACCAGAAGAGACCCAGTGACTTGCACTTTTGACGCTGCTCGATTCGTCCCATTTGCTCGTAGCGTCGCCTGCGGCCGGACGTAAGTTGAAACGAAGTCTAGTGCTCTGAAGGCGAGTTTCAACCAAAGGTGGACGCAGCACTCTGTCTAATCTGTGGCCTACAGTGGCCTTATCTAGTGGCGTGGGAAAATCCGCACTAAGGTCTTCTTGTCTAGAGACGCTTTGCACACGGGCCAGATCACAGCCGCCATTGCTGACCTTCTCTCGCGTTACCGGAATACCGAGCCACTGGAACAGGTGTTTACGAGCCTTCACAAAGGCCACTGCTGGGGAGAAGGACACAGTAGAATCTAAAATGGCCGTAACGTGGCTTCTGCGGTGAATTGTGGTAGTCCGTTTTTCTCCTCCGCTACGCTATCCTGGAAGAAAACGCCGCACCTGCGCATGCCCGCCGCCAGCCCATCGGGTAGCTCAAGGTCTTGGGGGATTATGATGGCTATCCGGGTGCTTAGCGAGCTGCGGAAACGGTCTGATCACAATTCCCCATTGAAGTGAAGTAAAGGCGAATACGAAGAAAAGGATAACGGAAGGTCGGTTCTCCGGCGCCCATGCATGCACGGCTGCTCTAAAGCGTCTCTGGACCGCTTGCAAACGAGCCCGCGTTTGCGCACAACGTGTTCGGGTACTGCGCGTGCACACAAACCAGACGAGGCGAGGCATCTGCGCATGCGCAGTGCCGACAGCAGCGCCACCGCAGTGGCGTGACGTCAGAGACTCGAGTTGGTCTATACTAAAGCTGGTTGTCGATTAAAAGGTACAACACGTTTAATCGACACGATTTAATCGACTAATTATTCGATTAATGGTTTACGTTCATTCCCCTGCAAGCTATTTTTAAAAGTCAAAGTTATATATTTTTTGCCCTTAAAGGGGAACTCCGCCGATTTTTGAGCTACCCAATAGCTACCGGCGCTGGCCGCAGTGTGGTTTCACACGGCAGGCTCTTTAAATCGACACGTAACATTCGGTTTCTTAACCTATCGCGCTACGACTTTGTGCAGCGTCGCCCACAGATGGTGCATTTTTTTCTGTAAGAATTTGCAAAGAACGAACTTATCTGAGGAAAAAGTAAAAAAAGAAAAGGCTTTGCCTTATGGAAACGCAGCATCGCCACCGGTCTGCAAACAACACGGCGCCGTTTCGCACGGGAGACAAGAGATGGCGCAAGCGGTCGCGACGCCAACTGCCGCCAACGAACGAGCAGACGACGCCGAGAGCCGTCGTGTTTAGCAAACGAGGAACTGCAGTTCCTTGTTGTTACCGCGCCTGTTTTTGTTTCTGCAAATGTCGCCGCCTGCGGAACGCGAGCCGCTTTTGAGTCGAAAAGATTGTCTGCTAAAACGCCGGCTCTCGGCGCCGTATGCTCGTTCGTTGGCGGCGTTCGTTGCGCCATCTCTTGTCTCCCGTGCGAAACGGCGCCGTGTTGTTTGCAGACCGGTGGCGTCGCTGCGTTTCCATAGGAGCTAAGCCTTTTTCTTTCTTTTTTACTTTTTCCTCAGGTAAATTCGTTCTTTGCAAATTTTACAAAAAAAATGCACCATCTGTGGGCAACGCTGCACAAAGTCGTTGCGCGATAGGTTAAGAAACCGAATTTTGCGGTCAATTTAAAGAGCCTGCCGTCTCCCTTGAGCCACCCGGTATATTTTCTGACTCCGGCCTTTACCCTTTCCGGTATGCTATTTAGTATTGCGAATTTATAATAGTTACTGCGAAATGCAAATGAAAAATGATCAAAAACCAACATTCAAATATATTCCGCACTTTTCAGTGCCGTGACGTCAGTGGAAGGGCAGGTCTTGCCAGTCGAGCGAGCAGTCTAAAAAACAGAATATGCTAATCATTCGTTCCGTGCTGAGCCGCGGGGACTGGAGCGAGCTTCCAGGCATTCATTTGACACCATAAAACTGCTTCGAATCAGTGTGGGAACAATTCTACAGTCCAAAGAGTGATCCCCTGCACTTCCACTGACGTCACTCTTTGTTCGTTGCCAGTAGAGACTTTCAGTTTGAAAAACACGGTGAGGGACCAAAATTGTAACTTATATAACCTCGTGAAAAAAACTATTATGACCTAATATTTGGGATACTATTGCTATGATGTAGTTTAGTCGAGTTTCGTGCAAATTTCAAGCAAATCGGGGACCATGAAGCAAATCGGCTGAGTACCCTTTAATGAATTGTGGGAAACGCGCAGTGTATAATTTCGGATTTTATATCAACCTTTATGTGTGGTTGAGAACGGTCAAAATACACCCACACACGCAAATTATTACTTCAGCCGCAGAGAAACAGAGGTTTGTTGATATAGTCTGGCAATTTTGAACTCCTATGATTGTTCACAATGGTCTCTGCTTCGCTAAACAAACACTCGCATAATGTTCAAGTGGCTGGGACAAGTATAACCTTCTCCACTTGTTTGGAATTAGAAATCTCGACCCTTACAGTCTACTTTAGGTCAAATTTTGTCCTAAAGTTTGCCTTCATACAGGCGCACTCGTCCACGTCTGCATGGTGAAAGCGTTGAATTTTTACTTCGTTTTTGTTGGTCAGAATTAAACAGATTAACCGGTAAAAAAGTTAATCGCTATTAAAGCATTAATCGATTAATCGGTAGCTTAATCGATCAAATGCCAAGTCCTAGTCTATACGCTAACGAAGTGCTTACAAACGAGCCATCGCTTGCCCACACGGGGTGTGGGCATTGCGCATGCGCAGAAACCAGATTGGCGTGAGAGGAAGCTTCTGCGCACGCGCACTGCAGACAGCAGCGCCACCGCAGTGACGTGCCCGTCAGCGGTTTGAGTCTGTCTTCAACTCCGTTTCACTTTTATGTGCGACTGCAGCCGATGCTACGACTGGAAAGAGCCAATCCAGCAGCGGCAAGGGTGCATCGTCGTGGCGCTCCTTTCCTTTTGTGCGTTTACCGTCACACTGAGTAAGCCAATCACGTACAATACGTGCGCTGCGATCCTTTCGACTTTTTTTCGTGCGTGATTTGTTAAGCCGGTGATACCAACTCACAAATGCAGCGAGCTCCGTGTCGATTCACCTTTGGCACCGCTTAATTGGCTTCATTGGACGGTAGCATCCAATGTGGGTGGACTTAAATTAAAACGGAGTATTAGTGACGTGCGCGACCAAAAGTGTCAAAGTGTCGCTGTGGTCGCGATTCGTGAATGACTGTGACGTAATTGTCTGAATTCTTTTTTTTTTTCATCGACGGAAGTCAATTTAATATTAGAGTGTCAACCGTTACGATGTTGTTTTAAGAATGCGACGACTCTGAGATTCCGTAATTGATATTTACACGTACCATCGAACTTGAAGTTCGGAACTGATGATACCTGGTCTAACATAACACCTCATGACGTCACGGTGAGAAAAATGTTGTTTGGTCACGAACGTAAACCAGAAGAGGGCGCCACCGAAAACATTCTAGGCGCTAATAGGAGCTGGCGACGTAGGAGCCCCGTTTCAACCGCGTCGAACCCGCTCCCGTTGGGACTCCCGACCACGAAGCAAACTCTGCTCACCCGTCGTACGTGAAAAGGCACGTCGTAGGTGTGCTGATGCCTCCGGTGCTGCGAAGCGTCTCCGGCGCCGTTGGAGCGAACACTGTCGCAGTCGCTGCCGGCGTCGTCGAACCCCTGCGCCTCGTTGTTCAGCTGCGCCGCGTTCTGCGCCGTCGCGAGCTGCTGGTGCTGCTGTTGCTGCAGCATGAGCTGCTGTTGCTGCTGCAGCCTCGGCGGCGACGGGTAGAAGCTCTTGGCGTTGGTTTCGTCGTAGGACGAGTGAAGCTTCTTGCTCAGCAGGACCATGTCCACCATGTCGCGGCTGCCGGTCTTGCTCATCCGGCTGCGCTCATCCTCGCCTGTTTGAAAACATCAGTAGGAAACCAATGAAAGAAAAAAGCAAAGTAACCTTCAGAAAGGCAGCGTCTCATTATTTTTATGTACAAATAAAATAGATGGATGTGAGACATGAACAACAGAGTTATAAAGGACGGCTCTCACTGTGTATTATCTTATGTTTGTCACATTTGCGCTGCTATAATTGTACCTAAATATACACCATTTTGCCCTGCAACGTACTTTACTCATTAGTGTGTACTGAATTTTGATTTCTCGTACAAATAGCAAGGTTGCCTTTAGCAAAATACGTGTTCAATAAATGAACAAATGAGTGAAGGTCCTTTGACGAGATTGATGTCATAATTAAAATAAAAAGCTGAACAAAGAGATCGTGAGTTTCTTTTTAAATATTTATTAACAATACATATAATGGAGTTCAGTATTATCGTAGTTTATTTTTGTCGAAATTAAACGGGCTTTTTTGTTAGTTTACTCTTTATTGCAAATTTGGCGTTCATCGAATTTAACTCGTGATCAGATACTCAGTTTTTTGCATTTCGGCATTTATTGGAGTTTAATTTTGTTATATCCACTTGTCTCCAAAAGTACTATTAGAGTTATTATTTCCACCCATCAACAACGCATTCAAAAGTAAATAGAAAAGACGTCTATTCAAACTAGGGAGTAATTCCATCTCAGAACCCAATGCACTGCTGTTCTATTCGCAAAGTGTCTCGCTAACGCTGCCTGAAGCAAATTGGAGCTTGCTGTAACATATTCAAGCCTACTTGACGAGATCCTTTGTCACTGGTAAGTCCGTTCTCAAGTTCGCCCAGAAGCTGGAACAAGTGACGAGCCATGGCGTGCAATTTTCGTGCATTGGTCGCTCAACATCGTGCAGTCTCCAAATTGTTTCTTCGATAGTAACACTAAATTTTTCCACTTTGAAAAAGCCGAAAACCTATAACCCGTGGCTTACATTGGGCCGAAATCAAAGAAAGCCTCTGTCGGCGACCCAGAAATACAGCAACCATTGGAACTTTGTTTCCAAAGTCTGGCGACACAGCACACTGAACAAACATTTCTATCCTCGAATAAACGGTTTTGTCTACAAATTCGAGGTTATAAAGAGGGTTGAGTAGCCTCTCTTTAGGACCTCGGACTCGGTGCTCTGTCGAGACTAAATAAATAATCGCGACTTCTTTCTCTTTGCGTATTTGAATAATATATGTATTTGTTTCGCCAAAATTGGTATTAAAAAGTGTGTTAATTACTGCGTAGTTTTTTTTTCATAGGCTTTATAGAAAAACACGAAAAATTAATTTTAAAGCGACAAATTAGAGTGTCTATATTGATAGAACGTTCCTCGTTTGCTGAGAAGGTCAAATAAACACCGCGTTTACGTATCATTATGAAAAAAACAAGCGTCAAACAATATATAATCACCGTCCGCACCACACTCTGGCATTCGAAGTTTTCGTTTTGACTTCCCTCTCCTTCCCCACCGTTTTTTTTTTCTTGTTTGAGCATGTAATATAATTACGCACACATTTTATGTTTTACTAATTGCTTTTCTCCCTCGCTTAGTTCGGCATTTTTCTTGTTGGTATAAACAAGTTACATTCCAAGTTTTTGTTTTTAGCTGTTGCCTTCCCTTAACTTTTTTTTTCATGTTTCAATGAGTAATTTAATAACCTACAATTTTATCTTCATGAAATCTTCCCCTCCCACTTTTACTTTGGATCTTCTCTCGTGAGTATAAACAAGCGACATTTCAAGCTTTGTTCTTAACTTTACCCCATCCCCCTCTCACCAACCGATTTTTTTGTTTCAATGTGTAATATATTAACCTATCAAACTTATTTTCCTATATTGTTCCTCTCCCACTTTTACTTTCATGCTTTTGTAGTACAAATAAGTGATATTTCAAGTTTTTTGTTCATTACTTTGCACCCTCCTGCAACCCATAGGTTTTTTTAGTTTCAATGCGTGATATAATGCCCTACCATTTTTATTTTTATTAATTGTTCTTCTCTCCTACGTTTATGTCAGTATCGTCTTAGAGAGTCTGAACAAATAACGTAAAAATAATGTAGGAGCTTTTTGGCGTCAATAAACTAAAAACCTCTATAAAGTCATATTCTAAGAATTGTTAAAGCAAAACGCTAGTTGTCTTAACACTTGAGTGAAGTAGAGCTCCTTGGAAGAAAAAGGACGCTTCCACCACGTTAAGTTTTATTTTTTTTTTTTTATTTTATTTGAGAGCAAAATGTGTCCCCACGAGGCGCGACAGAAGCGACAGGGCGTCATTAGAAAACAGAGTACCGCACAAAAAGAAATATTTTCGTAATCTAGTTTTGCTTCCCCGTGCCATCCATCAAGTGTGTGTGTGACTCGCGCGGCTATACGGGAGATTACGCCTTCAAGTTGTCCGCTTGTGTAAACTTTGATTCCGCTTTTGAAGCTCTAGGTTCTTTTCTTTTTCGTTTCTCCTCTTTTTCACTATTGAGGCGGAGGCATTTTCTAGTCGATCAACCAAAAAGAAGAAAAATAAGCAAGTTGGGTCCACCAAAAGGAAACATGCCATTTTTGATGTGATAACAAAAACATATTTTGTTTTCAAACAATATTTTTAAAGCTTTCTTTTTAGGCGTCGCACGTGATGGCAACGTCATTTTGCGATTTTTCTTTTGTTGCTGGAGTACACTAAAATTGAGATATTCATGCAACTTTTGATTTTGTTTCTTTATATTTTTGTCCTCGATGGATGGACGTCGTTCGGAATGTGTATAATAACGGATACATTTATTTAACTAAGCCGTACTTGAATGTCTGTAAGGAATCATGATTGATCGTTTTTCGATACTTCGTGACGTCCGTCTATTTAAACTATAAAAACGCATACAGATCATAAACTCACAGTGTCATATTGAGGCATTCAAATCTGTATTTTAGGCTGCCGAATTTTCGCGAGCACGGAAGGAAGGTTACGTTGCCTCAACGTTCTTAATCTTTTGAGTGCCACCATCGAGTATACGGCGCTCAAAGTTCATCTGGTCTTTGCTCACCTCGTGCGTTTATTTACCCTACCATAGCCTCCTCTATACTCACAAAGCCTGGCAGTTGGACGACGGAGCCATTGAATGCCCGGTCGCAGATTTGGAGCGCGAGGATCTGGTAGCACAGATCATCAAAGAGCCATTTCTCGAGGAACCTGGACGTCAGCGCACAGCTTTTGCAGCGGCGAGGACCCGAAACACACTTGATCGCTCGGGAGAAGTGTGTTTCGGCGTCTCGCCGCAGCGGGGCGCCAGTCACGTGGCTCTCCTCTCATCCGTTGTCTGCTGCCCCACCTTTTCCATTTCGGCGGCCGCTTCTCGTGGCGACCTGCCAGGCTTTGTCGGTATATAGAAGACGATGACCATACTGTCCATACAAATGCGCCCACGTGCTCTTGTTTCCTTCCGACCTCAACCAACCACTGCGCAGGCTTGGCTGCCTCGTTATTGCGCGTTTACTGCGCATTCTCTTGGTTGCCATTTGATTCGCGTACCCTTTTTTTGGTTTCCGCTACGCTAAAGACGAATTTGGGAACATTTCCTGGTAGTATAGACAACTTTCGAATGTCTGGCCTCTGTGTAAAGCTGTGTGATTTACCGCACAATGGCGGACGCATAGCCACTAAAACCACAGTCTAATGCCTCGTTCACATTTGCGAACCGGCGGCCGGATCCGCGAGAATTCTGACACCCGGCGACGAAAGCAGGCAGAATTTCCGACGGAGAGCAAGATCGCTCTGGGACCAATCTTGAAAGCCGGAAAAAGTTTTCTCTCGCCGCAAGCCAATCAGAACGCAGGGGGAAGTGGCGCTTGCTGACGTCCGATCTCCGCTGACGAACTGGCGACGATAACGACGAGACGCGCGCGGGCAAGGAGGAGGTTTGGAAGCTCTCGTCTGTTTGGGAAACTGCCAGACGCTCGCGCTACGCACTCCGCAGGCGGCAACAAATCTGAACGGCCCAATCTTTTTCGGCGAGCAAATCCAGTCGGCGGCGAGTGCGTATTTCGCAAATGTGAACGAGCCATTACGGTACACTTTCTGCGTTTGGTTGAATCAGAAGGCCACACAGTCAAAGAAAAAGCGACTCCGACGTTTGTAATGACTTGCAGGTTCTGCAGTGTCGGTTGTTCCGCCATTGTGCAGGAGTTCCGATCCCTTCACGTGAACTTTCGAAGCGGGTCTATACTCGAGCGCGCTCCGTCCACAACCCCTGCCTCGCCCGATTATACTCGTTGCGGGGTTAAAGTTTGTCTCTAGGTGCTACCTTTTCTTGGGCGAGTGGATATCTTTGTTTAGGCGACTTCTGTTTTGGCCTACTCTTCGTTGTTCCATAATGGTAAGTCTTTCCCGTTCAACCTCGCGATTTATACCCCAAAACGGATATTTCCAGATTACTAGTGAACCCTTTTACCCACGACTGTAAAAACTAGAAGGTTACGGTTCTTCATAAATAAAATGCCGAGCAAGGCCCCCTCAAAAAATAATGCTCTCTTGTTGCAAGGCCGAGGAACCATTTTGCATTGCAACGTGTCTCGAGAAGAATGTCATAGGTTGGAGGTATGCAGACATTAATTAACATTGTGTCCATAAAGATGTGTGCATTTGAAATACAAATATATTTCTTAAATCATGATACTGTGTTACTGGCAATGAAATTCGCTTTCGGCATGCAGGAGAAAACACCGGCATTGGGTGCGCATCAACGAAAAACACAATCCTGGCAGTCAAAGGGTTAGTCACAAGTTTAGGTGAAATTAATTTTCCGCGAGTGTAAACTCGAGAAATGTACACGGGGCTATTGTAGGGCTGTTGTTCTCAGCCAGGAGTCGCGAACGCGTCCGTAAGACGAGCACCATGTAATGCTTGCATCCAGCATAAAGCGACACTTCTATGTTTAATCATGCACAAGTCCCGGTCGTTTATGGCCGATTCACACGACGGACTGATCCGCGGATGGATTGACCCGTGACGACATATCCGCGGTTCGTCCGTCTCCCAATCGCATCCACACGAGGAAGACGACGAGCAGACGCCAGCGAGGACGGACCGAACCTGTTCGCCACCCCACAATGCCGCAAAACTACAACATCGCACCGTGGCACCGTTGTCCAAGAGAGAAATGGACGTTTGCTACCGCGATAAAGAATCGTGCGTATGTCACTGTTATGTACAAATTGAGAAAAAACACCGTGATAGGCTTCGCGCGAAGCTCCACTAGCTTTACTAACCCAAGGCATGAAGGTGACACAGGCACGGTCCTGCTCGAGAAGGGTTCGGTGTAGAAGCGACGAAGTTCTGGGCTCGCGGAGGAGAGTTTGGAGATGCCTTCACGCAACTCCGCGCTCGTGCACAACACTCAAGCACACCACAACCACAAGAAAGGTCTTGCTCGGCGAAATCCTGATTGGACGTGCAAGAACTATCGTAGCGTACTAGCCGAGTTTTGCAATAAGATGAGCTGGCGGGCTAGTTGGTTGTCCATCATGAATAAAATAGCGCAAAACAACAAGGAAGGAAGGACGAGGTAGAAAGGAAGGGCGCCCTTCCCGTCTACCTCTTCTTCCTCCTCGTTGTTTTGCGCTATTTTATTCATGATAGTCGAGTTTTGACGGGAGCTTCTTAACACGAAGCCAAAGTACCGGAACCTGCGTCGCGTCTTCCGGACAAAGTTTCTGCAGTTTCTTTCACGCGTTGAACCAAGGATCGCGCGACAAAATAAAGGAGGGAATGCACAAAACACAACGATGCGCCATTTTTTTTTTATCGTCCAAACCAAAACTAGGGTAACGCGTCTCCGACTGGTGTGTTTACCGCGTCCAAAAAAGTGGTCCCTCGATTTCCACCTGATGACGTCATACATGGGTCATGCTATCGCCGGTCGCGATCCTGGCGGCGTCCCAACAGCTGTGGTGTATGTGGCAGATGCCTGTTCCGCTGCAGGTCGCTCTCCAGTGTGGCAGTCCACGGAAGCTTCGGCAGCCAGAAGTTGGGACGCCATGACGACAGTGACACTCGCGTTCGGTTGTGCTACTCGCAGCGTTCTCGTTAGCATTTCTACAACCAACCGCCAGGATCGCGACAAGCAACAGCATGACACTTCGGCTTCGGTGACGTCATTTGTTGCCACCTCCGGACCACTTTTGGTGTATGGGCAGCATAGGACGCTAGACACACCAAACGCTTTTCAAGTCGATCTCCCGCCAAAAATCCGCGAGTGAAAAAGGCACTCGACTTTATCAGTCCGCGCGTCCGCGGACGAGGCGCGGATCGCAGGAATCGGTGACGTGCCGGTCACGTGGTACAGGGTCCGCGGGCGAAAATCGCGATTTGGTCCGTCGTGTGAATCGGCTATTACAAGCGTGTGTCAGCATCTGTCTACGCGAGGCAAAAGGGCGTCTAAAAAACAAAAACAAAACTTAAAAGAACAAATTGCACAACGACCACACGAGGTGTACTGCGATTGACATGCGGCAGCTGCTAGGTTGTGGAAACGCATGTGGAATTGATGTGGGAGACGTGTATGACGAGATGTGTGCTTTGGTGGAATGATTGTGCGAGATGTTGCATGTGTTGGAGAAGGATACAGACTAGTCATTCTTTTGGCTACAACGCTTTTTCAGGACGGAAACGTCCGTGACTGCGCCTGCGGAGAAAGAAGTAAAAGTACCTACGCGAGCTTTTCTGCAGAGGCGCGGAGGGCACGCGAGTTTACCGACCGCCGTCAGGCAGTATCTTAGCCTTTCAGGATTTTCTAGATGAACTACTCTCTTTACTAGGTTCAAGAAAGGTTACATTTATGATACATCGAGACATTTAACATAAACGCTAGCTCCCAAGATGCGAGATACAATAAAATTCGACAACCTTATAAATCAATATGCCTGCTGCAACTTGATTACACTACACTAGGATAACCGCTGAAACGGCGACCGCGCTTGACATCTGCCTTGCAAAGAAGCAAATGATACTGCACCGGTTTCTTTCAGAGCGCAGCTCTCAGGCGCCCGTTTCCGCGTTTCGCGACGTCACCGTCGCCGTCGCCGTCGGCGGAACGACCCTGATAAATTTAGCGGGAAATTGAATTGGTGTTGAGGTCACTTGATGTCAATTTTCCCGCTAAGCTTGGCGGGGAAACTTAACCCGCTAAATTTAGTGGCGAAATTTTCTCGCTAAATTCAGCGGGAGGAGGAAAGGAGGAGGATGAGAGAAGAGGAGAAGGATGAGAGGAGGAGGAGGGAAAAGGAGGAGATGATACGGAGAACGAGGGCATACCCTGCCCTCCGTACCCTCCACTCCTCCTCCTCAAGAGCTGCTCTCTAGTTTCGCGTTACAGAAATTTGTAAACGCCTTTAACTTTTTTTGCATTATTGATTTTTTGTTTAATTTTTGTTTAAAAGTTCTACTACAAAAAAGAGCGCTAAAAAATGGGCCGAGATCGCTGCTGCCACCACGCTTATGCTCGAAGAAATGCGTTAGCATTTCGCGCAGCAGCTATATATATAACAAAGCACGTTGAATGCAGCCTCTCGGCACTTTTTCCGTGGCGTGAACACTCCCGAAACTCCGCTTCACCCTGGTGCAAGCAGATGAGGTCGCTTAGTTGCTGCATGAAGGACGGCGGCCGCACTGGCTGGCTGGTTGCGAGGCGACGGCGTGGCTGCACCGGGGCCGCTTGCTAGAACAGCGTCTCAGCTGAGACTGGGTGAAAGCACTGCAAGGCTGGGGCGCCACGTCTTGGGCCGCAGCGGGTCACTCAGCTCGTGCTGGCTGTGGTGCTGCTCCACCCCAGCGCTGAACGGTCAGCCGGCTTCGCCAGTGCAGTGGGGGGACAGCAGGGGCAAGAGCGTGCTGGGGTCCACGGCGGGGCGCCGCGAGGCGGCGTGTACGGGTGGCACAAGGTGGGTTAATATTTTGCAATGAGCCATACGCAGGGGGAAGGGAGGGACGGGGGGGGGGGTTAAACACGCGCCCCAGTGATACACCCGCCGTCCTCCACTGCGCGGCGCCGAAATTGGCGAAGGGGACATCGCCATGTCGCCGGCGATTTTCGGTTGCTAGGTGTTACGTCACGGCGTCGGTACCTCTAACCAGCCAATCCAGTGCGGCCTCCGTTGCTATGCGTCCTATCGCCAAGCCTGTCGAAATATGCACCCCGCCGGCATCTGTCGGCGCTTGCTGAAGGTGTTTTCTACCCAGTTTCCACGGGCATTGTGGCTGCGGCGCCATCCTGTGGCGCCCTCCCGTGGCGGCGTTACGAACTTTATATACGTGCGCTCCAAAACAAGTCCTAGGTCCGCGCATGTACGCAGGGCACTAATGCTAACGCATTAAAATACAAACGTTTTTTATCAAGCAATAAATACTGAAACTTGAACACATTTTGAAAGACTTAGTCGAGAATGCAGATTGGAATGTTCTGTGCTCAGAGAAAAGTGCGGATATAGCTTTTTTATTCTTTATATTTAGAATGTACTATGATTAGATATTTTATATGCATGCCAACAATGTAGAATGAAAATGCAAAGGAAACCGTGGGTTACCGCAAAATTGAATAAGAGAATAAGAAACAAAAAATAAATGTATTTTGCATTTATCCAGAATCGAAATACTGATGTACTACGAGAATTCAAAAAGGAAAGAAACAAACTAAGCTCTGATATAAAAAAGCAAAACGTATTTATTATCAATAAAACGTTGCAGCTATTTATGGTGATCAGCGAAAGCTATAGGGGCACAATAAATGAATTATCAAGAAGAAAAAGAAAGCGGCACTTTAAAAGAAGTTTTGTCAGATGATAAGGTATCACCAGAGAAACAAGCCGCAGACAAAATGAATCAGAACTTTATAAACGTAGGCCAATATCGTATTAGAACAGGGAGGCCAAACTGACCAAAACGAGACAATACGAAGCCTTTTGAACTCGATAATGACTGGTCCCTGTTTCACCTGGAGAAGTTTACGAAACTATAAACGAATTGAAAAATGGTGCTCCAGCCGGCGATGATGATATCAAGCCTCACCCAATTAAACATGTCTCATATTTAACAAGTCCCATCCTCTCCAGCATAGTAAATAAAGCATATTACAGTAGAATCTTTCCTAGCAAACTGAAAGTTGCTAGAATTGTACCTAGTTATGAAGGAAGGGACGAAAAAAATATTATTAATTATAGACCCATTTCGGTTTTGCCTTTATTTTCAAAAATGTTTGAATAAATAGAAGGTTAGACTGTATTTTTCACTGAACACAGTCATAACATATTTCCAATATAGATTCCAAAAGTAGAAGTCTACGGAGCAAGCTCTTCTTGACATCAAAGACAAAATTATTTAGAACACTGAAAATAAACTATATAACCTGGACATTTTCAAGGCTTTTGATACAGCTATTGTTTACGTTATTGAAAAATATCATACTGTGCATTAGTATGGCGTACCATAACCATGACGAACTATAATAAAAAAATAGTTCTTCAAAAAGGAGAATTTTCATCCTTTATAAATTTCAGGGTAACTGGTGACTCCTGCGTAGAGTCACTGTTTGCAAAATACACTATGCTAAATGGTAATAAAACATATTACTTTAAATGACTTTAGGTGATCCAAAAATAGAAGCTATACCTAAACCCAAAAGGGGTTAGCTTAGTAGGTGCACAAATAAAAAAATAGCTAGAAAAAACCCAAAGTCAGAACCAATTACGGAAATCAAAACCTTTATTACCAAGATTCCTCCTTGTTCAATAAAATTGCAGACAAAAGTAAATTTTCAGTGTTTCAAATTTTTGAAAGATATAATAAATAACTCCTGGTGGCGAGTAATATCGTTTAGGAAGGAGGATGAAAATGAGAAAAAGTCATTTTCGACGCAACTAATATTTTTGTCAATCGCGTTTAATCTGGTACGAGTGTTTCTTATTCATTTTCCTGGTTCCGCATGAGCAATTGCAGATGTCCTGTTTTGCTCTGTGCTGTAAGAGGAGGTGAAGCGTCGTCAAGCTAAAATGGCAACTTTTCTCTCCGCCTCCCTTCTACCCCTTCTTTGATGGAAATAAACTAATAAAAAAAGTGTGTACTTTCGCTTGAACGTACTTAATTTGTATTGCGTCCGTTGCATGACAAGCGGGGGCCGAGGCCTTGTCACGCTTCACGACATTTGCCTTAGGCCCCCCTTGCGGAAGTAATCCGCAGGTACATATAAAGAAATAAATTAAGAACGGAACCCGGGTGGCGGTAGTGGGGAAGCGATGGGAGCGTGTCCGGACGGCGCGACCACGCCGGTATTTCGCAACGGCGGCTGCCCGAAGGATGCGGGGGGGGGGGGGGGGTAAGGGAGACGGGGAGAGCGTCACCGGCGCAAGAATAGCGGCAGGCTACAGGGAAAGGGGAGGGGGCAGCGAGAGTGAGTCTTGCCGTGTGTGAGGACCGGCGCGGAGAGGGAGAGCAGTGCATGCCTCTGCTGTAGAGTGGGGTTTTGAGTTTGTGGCGTCAGAGGTGTTCTAGACTTGACTAGGAAGTTAAGATGGTCTAGAACGGTTGGTGAGAACGCTAACTTTTTATTTAATTAACTGATTATTATTTGTCCAACTTTAGAATAATGATGCAGCATCGATGTCGTCGTCAGTCCAGGCCGCTGGTCCCATGTCGTCTCGCTGTTTGCTCGGTCTCCGTCCATTTCTCTGTCCCGACTCCTTTTTAAACCCTCGTGCTGAGGGTTACCTCGCGATGGCGTGAACTGGTGCAATCGCGAGGCAATACGTCAGCCGGATGAGACAGCAGTATTGGCAGTGCTATGGTGTGATTGCCAGGATGTTATCTAATGTGGTGCAATGGATGTTGCGCGGACTTATGTAAGCGTGCGGCAACATCCGTCGACGACGCAGCACTTGAGCCGGGTAAGGTAATCTGACGCTCTCCGGGGCCGCTCGATCGAGCGGAGAAAAGTTCTCTCGGGAGCCGCGGGGTCGGTGCGTGCGTACGCGACCACAGTACTCCCTCCCCAGAGAGTAGGCGAACGTTTAGAGACCACCGTTATCCGAGCCTAGGCTTTCGACTCGCCGCGGGCGCGCGAGTGAGGTGTGCAGCA
The DNA here is from genome assembly GCA_037355805.1 of Ixodes ricinus. Lineage (NCBI taxonomy): Eukaryota > Metazoa > Arthropoda > Arachnida > Ixodida > Ixodidae > Ixodes > Ixodes ricinus. Next base: position 188,220 of record JAZHYW010003581.1, on the reverse strand, counting down.
GCTGTTGAAGGAGCTGCGATGCCCAGACGCTGTGGCCAATGCACGTGGCGGCCGGAGCGTGTCTGGATCCTTGTCGGGCGCTGCTTGTCCGGGGCGATGATCTGCTTGTGGTCGGGTGGAGAAGGAGGAGGGAGGTCGGCGCGAGCATTGTTTGTTTACGCGGCGCTTCCGGGTGGGGTGGTACCGTTGCAGAAGTGTCTGTTGGGGCGCCATCTAAATAAGCTGCTTTAACGCGATCTAATGCGACGACCTCAGTGCGACCACGAATTGCAAGTGTGATGTTCTTGGAACCTCGCCTTAACACCTTGTGTGGCCCGTCGTAGGGCGGTTGCAGGGGCTTCCGCACGGCGTCATTTCGCAGAAAGACATGTGTGCACGTTGCCAAGTCCTGGCTGATGAAGGAGGGTTGGCTGGGTTTCTGACGGGGTGCGGTGGCACGGATGTGTGTCATAGCCTCCCGCAGTTGGGTCACGTAGTTGGTGGAGTCCAGACAGGCGTCGGCTTGTGTGGATGTGAAGAATTCGCCGGGGAGGCGAAGGGTCGTACCGTAGACCAACTCTGCAACGCTGCAACCGAGATCGGATTTGAGGGCTGTCCGAATGCCGAGGAGAACGAGGGGCAAAACTTCCATCCAATCTTGACGTTGATGGGTCTTGAGGGCGGCTTTCAGCTGGCGATGAAAGCGCTCCACCATGCCATTGCTGGCGGGGTGGTAAGCAGTGGTGCGAATGCGCCGAGCTCCCAGCAGCTTAGTGAGGCTGGAGAAGAGACTGGATTCGAACTGTCGGCCCCGGTCAGTCGTGATAGTGGAAGGCGTTCCGAACCGCGAAATCCAGTATGCAACGAATGCACGTGCCACCGTTTCCGCAGTTATGTTGGGCAGGGGGACGACTTCCGGCCAGCGAGTAAAACGGTCGACGCAAGTCAGGAGGTAGGCATATCCCTGGGAAGGCGGCAGTGGTCCAACAATGTCTATGTGGATGTGGTCGAACCGTGCGTCGGGTGGATCGAAGGTTCCCAGGGGTGTGACCGTGTGACGCTGAACTTTGCAGCGCTGACACTGTATGCAAGTGCGGGCCCAGTGACGAACATCCTTGTTGATGCCGGGCCACACGAAGCGAGACGTTATAAGATGTTGGGTAGCCTTGATTCCGGGGTGCGAAAGTCCGTGAAGGGCATCAAAGATCTGGCGGCGAAACTGTAGTGGCACGTAGGGGCGTGGTGATCTCGTTGATGTGTCGCATATAAGGTCGGTCGAACACATAGGAAGAGAGACCTCACTGAACACCAGCCGTCCGGGTGTGGCACGGAGGTCGCGAAGTTGGGCGTCGTTGCGTTGTGCAGCTGCCAGTTTTTCGAAATCGACGACAGCCAGAGTTTCGTTGGTGCATGTGCCTATTCGTGACAGAGCATCAGCCACGACGTTCTCTGCGCCATGAACGTGCCGGATGTCCGATGTAAATTCCGAGACACATGACATTTGTCGCAGCTCTCGCTGAGAATGGCTGCCACCGTCGGGTCGCAGTGAACGAAAAGCGTGCACGAGGGGCTTGTGGTCGGTCAACACAAAAAATTGCCGACCTTCGACATAGTGCCTGAAATGCCGCAAGGCTAAGTATATCGCCAGTAACTCGCGGCTGAAAGTGCTGTAACGCTGCTCGGTGGGAGTTAGTTTCCGGGAAAAGAAAGAAAGAGGCTGCCACTGTCCGTGTACTTCCTGTTGAAGCACAGCGCCGACGGCGTTGTCCGAAGCGTCGGTGGCTACCGAAAGTGGGACCGCTTCCTTGGGATGCACAAGCATGGTTGTTGTAACCAGAAGTTCTCTGGCACGATGGAATGCTGCTGTGGAGCGCTCGTCCCAAGTGAGCTCGGCTTTGGGGTTACGTGAACCCGAGAGCATGCCGTGCAGCGGGTGGAGCTTTTCTGCGCAGCCCGGGAGAAACCGTCGATAAAAGTTTATCATGCCGAGAAACTCCCGGAGTTGCTTCTTGGTTGATGGTTTGGGAAACTGTCTGATCACCTGCACCTTGGTAGCGAGTGGGCGGATGCCGGAAGCGTTGACAGTATGGCCCAAAAATTCGAGGTCGGGCTTGCCAAAGACGCACTTGTCCATCTGGATTACAAGTCCAAATTCGGCCAGGCGAGTGAACAGGGCTCGGAGATGTCCGAGATGTTCGTCGGCAGTTTTGCTCGCCACAAGGATGTCATCCAGGTAGGCATAGCAGAAGGGAAACCCTCGCAGCACCTGGTCTACGAAACGTTGGAAGGTCTGCGCAGCGTTTTTGAGTCCGAATGGCATGCGCAGAAATTCAAATAGACCGAAGGGTGTGGTGACGGCGGTCTTTGGAATGTCCGAGGGCTCGACAGGAATTTGATGGTAAGCACGTACCAGATCAATCTTGGAGAAGATGGTAGTGCCGTCGAGCGATGCAGTGAAGTCGTGAATGTGTGGGATCGGGTAGCGATCTTCTGCTGTGTTGCGGTTGAGGGCTCGGTAGTCGCCACACGGACGCCAGTCCCCTGGCGTGGATTTGGGCACCATGTGGAGAGGCGAGGACCAGGGGCTTTCCGACTGGCGAACAATGCCCAGCTCGAGCATGTGTTCGAACTGTTGTCGGGCGATCCGTAGTTTGTCTGGGGGTAGCCGGCGGGGACGCGCGTGGACAGGTGCTCCTGACGTCTCGATGTGGTGCGTCACGGTGTGTTGGATAGGGCACTCGTCCGGTCCAACGCGCGTCAGCTGTGGAAACTCGCCGAGCAGCCGCGTGTACGGGGATTCCTCAGCTGGAAACGCGAATGTGGGGCTGATAGACTGCAGAGACGAGGCGATGCCTTGGACGGTGAGTCGTGTCGTTTCGTCTCGAAGACGCCGCCCCTTGACGTCCACCAGCAGCCCAAAACGCGTTAAGAAGTCTGCTCCGAGAATTGCGTGCGGGATGGCCGCGCAGATAAAAATCCAGCGAAAAGTGCGCCGCAGTCCGAGATCGAGTGTCAGGGAACGCGCACCGTACGTCGAAATGGCCGAGTTGTTCACGGCACGAAGTTGCGATGTGCTGGGGTGCCGACGATCTTGTACGGTTGCGGGGACGACACTAACCTCTGCCCCGGTGTCCACGAGGTAGCGAACACCAGAGATGCGGTCCGTCACAAAAAACAAGGATCGGCGGCTGTGGAGATCGGCGGGAGCACTTGCCACCCTTAGTGCTCGGCCTTCTCGTTTTCCGCTTGGGTGCAAGGGGCTTGCATTTAAGAGCCTCGGCGCCAAAACGTTGATGATACCAGCACTCGCCTGAGTCCGTGCGGGAGGAGGAGCGAGACTGGCGTCTGGCGGGGAACGCCCGCGTGATGCGCGGCGGCCACGAGGAGCTTGCAATTTTGCTACGAGATCAGCGAGACGTGCGACCTCGGCTCGTAGTTCACGCACCTCGTCTGGACTGGATCGGGTGTGGGCTGCTGAGATGTTCGGGGCCGGGGTAGAGACCTCCATGATCTTGTCTGCAAGCTCGGCGATCTTGGCGAGGCCGATGTCCCCCGCTGATGCGAGCACCATCCGAACGTTGCTCGGCAGGCGTTGCAGGAAGAGTTCGCGGAGGAGGGACTCGTCGATGGTTGTCGCCTTGTCTCCGAGGAGCTGCTCCATCCGACGCAACAGCTGCGTTGGAGTGCGGTCGCCAAGTTCCTCTGCTGTCAAGAGTTGCTGTAGACGCTTCTCCTCTGAGGCGCTTGTGCGGCGAATTAGCTGTGCCTTTAGGGTGCTGTAGGCATCGACGGCTGGCGGTGTGAGTAGCAGATCCCTCACCTCTGTGGCGATGGTTGGGGAGAGGCTGGACACGACATGGTGGAACTTCGTCATGTCAGCCGTGATCCGTCGAGTGGCGAATTGAGACTCGACTTGGACGAACCACAGCTGCGGGTCCGCTGGCCAGAAAGGGGAAGCTTGAGGGCGACTGCGGAGACAGTGCTGGAGACGGGCTCCTCGTCCGGCATGGCTGAGCTGGGGTTGTTGGTGGTTGCGCTGGGGAAAACCGGGTCACCACTGTAGCGTCTGAGGTGTTCTAGACTTGACTAGGAAGTTAAGATGGTCTAGAACGGTTGGTGAGAACGCTAACTTTTTATTTAATTAACTGATTATTATTTGTCCAACTTTAGAATAATGATGCAGCATCGATGTCGTCGTCAGTCCAGGCCGCTGGTCCCATGTCGTCTCGCTGTTTGCTCGGTCTCCGTCCATTTCTCTGTCCCGACTCCTTTTTAAACCCTCGTGCTGAGGGTTACCTCGCGATGGCGTGAACTGGTGCAATCGCGAGGCAATACGTCAGCCGGATGAGACAGCAGTATTGGCAGTGCTATGGTGTGATTGCCAGGATGTTATCTAATGTGGTGCAATGGATGTTGCGCGGACTTATGTAAGCGTGCGGCAACATCCGTCGACGACGCAGCACTTGAGCCGGGTAAGGTAATCTGACGCTCTCCGGGGCCGCTCGATCGAGCGGAGAAAAGTTCTCTCGGGAGCCGCGGGGTCGGTGCGTGCGTACGCGACCACAAGTTCATACGTGAGCATTTCTTGCCGGGAAGGGTCACTAACAGCTACCACTAAAAAGAAATGCAGCTCCCGCTTTTTCGTGTAGTTTTTTTTTCTCTCTTTTCTTACTATGTTCTTTCACAAATCCAGCAATACTATTTCTACAAGCTCAACGTCCGCGAGCAACGTGAAAAAGGGTAATGACGTACAACCAAAATACGACCGAACAATATTCGATTTTGTTCGCCCGAGGCGCTGGATAAATACTTGAGACCTACAGGCGTATAGGCGAAGTTGATTGGAAGAGTGCGAGGGCGTACCGGCGGTTTCGTAGATGACCCTGGATCGTCCACGGCAGCAGGTCCTGCTGTAGAGCAGGCAGACCACCAGGGCCACCATCAGGACAATGACGAGAGAACAGGCGACGGGCACCACGATTCCCAGGTGTCGGTAGAAGCGACGGTCCTCGCTGTTCACCGACACCATCGGCGGCACCGTGCCTGGGAACGACACAACGAGAAGCGCCGGGTTGTGACAACGATCAAACTGGCTGCTATAGCCTAAATATCAGAACAGAGAACTGAAATTTAGAACAGACTACACCAAACGTAACAAAAATTTAGCATTTTGCAAGGGCCCTCTAACATATTTTACATCACACTTAAAGACTCACGTACTATCGCGGACAATAAAAGCTGAAGTGGACCTTCGTCCTTCTCTGGCATACTTGCCAGTTGTTTTGTAGAAGGCTGTAGTCTGAACTAGGAATGGAATGCGAAGTTAAAGTTTCCTACCTCAGACTAATTGACAAGCTGAGAGATAATAGAGGATGTGAGAACCGCACATACAGAAAATATGGTATCGCGTGATTTAGCTCACAAGTTCCTGAAAAGGGGAAAGGGGGGGGGGGTTATCTGCCTAAAACACCCTAATCTAAAGCAATAAATCAATGTCTAAAAGGGGATCGAGGATAAGACCTTTAGAGAGAGGGGGAAAGGGAACTCGATTTACGAGAGGACGGTGCGAAATAAACTAGGCGAATGCGCAGTTTGTTTTTACATTTAACAGGGAAAATCCGTACAAGCCCCGGTCGTCCCACTGCCACCGCGCAGCCTGAGAATGCAGGGTCGCTTGTTAAGTGCCCTTAGAGTTCAACTGAATACCAATGAGCACCTTTGTAATCAGTCAGGCTTCGTCTATTTTAATCTATCAATGGCTACGGTCACATTTCCGCACCAAAACCACCGAACACACACAACCGATCTCACTTCAGGCGTATGCTCCCGTTCACCCTTGAGCTGACACTGTAGACAAAGCTAGAGACACTATAGTCGGTGACAGAGTCAAGACCGAAGTAGAAGCTCCTCCCATCTCTTCCCACTTTAGTAGTGCGAACGCTGGAGGGGAGGCGACCTCCTCTCCACCGTTCGCTCCGCTGAAGTGGAAAGGGGTGGGGAGGAGCTTCCACTTCGTTCTTGACCTGTCACCGACTCTCAGCTAGCCAACACACCTCGCTTTGAAGGGTGCATTTCTAGCGCGAGCACACCAGAACAACGTTTCAGAGTCCAAGCCCCGTGCTTCCGCGTTCGTCGCCATGGCTGCAGTCTCAGCTAAGGCGTCAATGAAGCACGCACGGCTTACACGTGACGTCATTGGACCGTGTTGGCTGTCGCTCCTACGTGCGTGCGGAAGGCACGCGCTCAGCAACGAGGACAACGAAATGTTGGCTAGTGTGACGTCAGTGCAAGCCGCGTATGGGCAATTTTCACCGAGTCTTCTTGAACCTACTTTCACTATTTCGTCCTTCAACGGCGCCAGGCGCTGAAAACGTCTGATTCGATCGAGAACGCTGGCGAACGAACCATGCCGTCACAACTTTCTGTTCTAGCAGCTAGGTGCCGTCGATTTTTGCCGGACTCGCCAATAACGAAGAGCGCTTAGTACCTCCGGTCTCGGTGTAAGTGGCGAACACGAACTCGGCGTCCGTGGACCCGGCGTCGTTGTGTGCCGTCATGAGCAGGTTGTACCAGGTTCCGGGCGCCAGCTGAGGAACGAGCAGGGCCTCTGTTTGCGGCTGCACGTGGTTCGAGATGAGCGTCCACTCGGACTCGCCCCGGGGCTTGTACTGGGCCACGAAGAAGCTGATGCGGCAGCCGCCGCTGTACCATGCCCCCAGGTGCAGCAGCACGAACGTGGAGTTGATCACGAGGAAGGACGCCTTGTCAGGCGCAACGGGCGCTGAGAAAAAAAAAAATAAACAGGAAACAAAATTATGTTTTGAGGACGTTCATTTTGTCAACTTTGGTTCTTGTTTTGTGTTTGCAACATCTAAATGACGGGTATGAAATTATTTCTCTTGTAAAGTTCAATATCACACGGATATTAAACAAGCAAACGAATCAATACACTTCTTAGTATGTCTACAGGAATCAAAGTACGGGTGGGCATAAAAACCTGCGGCTAAGCATTATCCAGGCAGCTAAATGGATTTTAGAAAGAGAGGTTGTGGTTTCCTGAGAAATTTCGACTAGCGTTTAGATTAGAGAAGAAAAAAAAGAAAAACCTAATTTATTCTCAATATGCAGCAAATGAAAGAACACAGTTGTCTCCAAAAGAGAAAAACAAGCACCTCATTGCTTGCTTGACAAATAGGTTGGGGCATCGATTGTAAGCACATGTAATATGGTGGTAGACGCTTTAGCAAATATAATTTCTCTATAGCGTTCGACAACAAGTGAGTCACAGATCTCAAAACATTAAACGTGACAACAGGGGCGTGGATACAATCACGATAATATTAAAAACTTCTGTATTTTCATTCAATATGCCAAAATTTACGATAAAAGGTTTAAGTATTTTTTCTAATAACCGGGTGCTGTTTATGGCATGCAGGTGGGCAATTTTGTCAGGTTTTTAATGTTCGTTTTGTATATAAACGAAGTAATAAGAAGAAAAAAGAAACGCTGAAGCCGTACCGTCACTATACTACATCAGCACAACATACCAATGTTCACATATTTAACATATGTTCAACTTTATAGCCTTTCTGCTTTTCTCCTTGTGAACAGCTCTACAAGATTTCTCTACTAGATGTTAAAGTACGCGATGTGGTGCAAGGTTTTGCTGGTTTCGAAACTTGAGAGCAAAAAGTGAAGTAAGACATGGAACTCATAAAATCTCTACCCTACGATGCTTACCCTGTGTAGTGTTTCTCTACAATTTAATTCCTATTCTAGAATGGCTGTCAGTTGCCTTTCTTGGCTCAGCCTGCACACGAACACGATACTTCATACTACTCCAAGTAAGTATTTTCTGAACCAAGTTATAACTTGTAGAATAGCCTGGCGAAAAAAAAAATATATATTGGCTGCTAAAACCACTATTGTTAGTTCTCTGTGAATTGCATTAGCCTTCGTCATAAGTCTCACGACACAGCTCACTGTGAATACGACGATGCAAATTTCGAGTAAACACTTTATTTTATGTATGGTTCACGGCGCAATCATTAATGTCAGCGCGACTGCAGCGCGCCACATCGGAATTGAGGGATTGTTTCGTCTCTGCGTAATCGTTTAATGTTCAGGCTGTTTTCCCACCATCATTGCAGCTTAAATGTTCAAGCTGTTTTCCCAACATCATTGACCATATACAAACTAGCTCAACTCAAACAGAGAATTGCTTCGTAGCTTGGGCGCAAATGTGAGTGTGCTAAATGTATTGTGTGCGTACTGCCGCTCCGTTTATGCACGGCGCGGGTTTATCTACATTATAGGACGACGTCGAGGACGACGTCCTAGCGAACGACGTCAAAGGCGATGTCTAGGACGACCTCTAGGACGACCTCTACGACAACCCCTAGAACGTCGTTGAGGACGAAGTCAAGGACATCAGCTCCTTCAAAGAGGGTGTGAATGTGAAGGGGTCCGTACTGCCACTCCGCATACGAACGGCCCCTGCGTATTCGCGGCGCATACGCACGGTGTATTGGAGGCCAGATGACGTATCCCGAAAACCGGGTGAAGTAGCTAAAGAATGGTATCGCATTTAAAAGATGAAAACCTTGGTTCATTGCCAAACGCGTCTCCTTAATTTCGTATATCCCCGGTTTCAAGAGCCACGCAGCAAGCGACGGTCATTTTGTTTTCTACAGAAGCTACGTTTTACGTCCCGACTTCGCCAAACGACCACTTACGGGACTAAGTATCCCGCTCCCTTCGCCAAGATCGCTTCTCGGAGTAAAGGCCAAAAGACCCCTTTGCGACGTGCTCCCAGCTAAAGACAACACCGCGAGCCTCCAGCCATCGCTCACCCTCTAAGACCCCTGCTTCGAAGAGCAAAAAGGCATTCTTATTATTTACTACAGCAGCGTCCTGCGTAACCGTTGCGATACAGATTACCCTATGATGTCGTTTAAGTTGTTGTATGTATGTGTTTGTTGTTTAATATCCCTAGACGCAACGAAGGCGGTCCTAGGCAGATTTTCTCGGCGCGTTCGGTTAACGTTCATCTGCTCCCGAGTACTCGGCTAACGGTGTCTGCGTCCGTCGCGGAAGCGTCCCCCTTCTGAGCGCTGTCGCTCATCCAACGGCAAGCTCGCCAACTTCATTAATTCTCCGGGCGGTCATTAATACACGCGTCCTTGGCGTCCCCTTGTTATCGTTTATCTGTTTGTTTGTCTCCATTATGTTTCTTGCGCTTCGACGTAGGAACGAGCGCGCACGAAGACAGAGTGCGTTGGTCTTCTGCGGGATGAACACGGACGCTCGTTAACCCACTTAAATAATTAACCCCAGCAAATTAATTGCCTCGGCGGGATCATTGCTTGCGAAGTTTCCGCCAGTTTCTGCACGCTGCTGTCGCGTGGGGGAGCCACTGCGCCGTTCGAGTGATTAGCGTCATGCCTTCGCTTTTGTCTCTGTGTTTGGTTCGCTGGAAAAGAAAATAGGCGTTGTTTAACCGGACCTGCTATGGTGGGACACCGCGCAATATAGAAATATCATTTCTGTAAAAGAAAAAAAAAGTAGATCAAGAAGCAACCTATAAGGCGAGCAAATTCTGGTCTAATTAGCTTGTTGTGGGTGTTTAATCTTGTACAATAAACTTACTCCACTATGGGTATAACCTCAACCTTCTTTACACTTTTTATTTCTTTTTCTTTTTTTTGCTCGTGCTTTATGTTTACGATCAAATAAATTACGCTTATTTTTGGCAGCAGCCGCCGGTATTGACATATATAGCACAACACAAATTTAAAAAAAAAACACAGCGTGAAAAAGTTTAATTATTCAGAAGCTTTACTGCAGTATTGATCCTCTCTCAAACATCAATCACGTCTGTATTTTGAGGTTGCTACCAGAGTGCTAGGATTACTCTGCTAGGGTGTTAGCATTACCTCGCAAGTTCATTGTAAAGCCGTCAAACAAGGCATCTATTGTCGGCGACAAGTTAAGCGCTCAGGGAACAGTCCACCCACCTGTTTCCACTTTATTAACCTGTCACCGACTACTGGGTGCGTGCGAAAAGTATAGAGGGCGCGCCGCTCTGCCTTGGCAGCCGGTTGGCAGCGCCACCAGTGACAGTGTTTCAAGTTACGTCGCATAGTGGAGCCACAGCGGCTTAGCGAACGAAACTGGAGGAGCGGCGGCGCGCTGGAAGACGGCCGCGGGGCGGCGCTTGTGCATGCCGCGTCTTAAAGTTCCTTGATACTTCTTTTAGAAGTAACGACAACCAATACAAAAGACAACACACATTCTGCTGGAACAAAATGGCGTCATTCAGTTCAGACCTCTGCCGTGCGCCGCCATTCGCTTCCTAAAACCTGCACCGTCACGCAGTCGGCGCTTCAAAGAATGTCGCTACTTGTAGGAAGCTCTTATCTAGCTTCTTTACCGCATTTCGGTCTCCGCGACGAATTCGCAGCAGCCGACGGTGTTGCGAGCTCCGTCGCTCTGCGTGCGCGCTTTTCCACTGCAGATGACGGTGTTCTGTTGATGGCCCGTGATTGTTAGTGAAAGCCATGATCACGAACCTTACTCTAACACATGTTTCAATCTGATATTGGTGCTACCTAAGCACTTTAACGCATGCGGAGCGGACGAGACGGCTTCTTGAGGCCCTTGGTGGTCGCGATAAAGAGGGCCGCGGCCCTAATGGTGGGAGACCTATGCCGTCGCTCGGGGAATCTTGTAAACTTCTTTCTTTTAATTTTTCTTTTTTCTTTTTGTTTTATTTGAACACGGTGCCCGACGCGCCGCGATATGCTCGGTCGCCGTTTGTTTCGGGAAAGCGGTTCTCGTCTGACAAAACACTCGTGTTGGGCCACTACTCATAAGTTTACTAATAACGTGATATTGTACCTAGTAAATAGGGGCGTATAAAAATGAAAAGGGGGGGGGGGGGTGGCACGGACGGAGTTCACCCAAGGCGCTTGATGGTGTAGGGTCGGCCCTGGTAACAGATGACAGGGTTTCGCATGTTTATTCATCAGGCGTGTCAGCGGACGCTATTTAGGTCTTCGTTGCCAATTTGTTCTTGTAATAAATGTATCTGTACCACTTCTATAATCTTCTTGTGTACCGATAACCCTCTGTGTGGAGACGTTTTGGCGACTGTACGTGCAACAACTAATGTACCATCTATTTTTATATGACATTGATATTGCACATTTGAACAGTGTTTACAGTGTGTTAATGCAATTAGTGTATCAACTGGCTCCGTACACAGCCTCAGTTGTCTCTTGCACCTTACCGTGACAAAAAATTCGATGCAGAAATTGTAGAATGTAAAACATTTCATGTTCTTATTTATTATTCAAATTGTATGCATAAATGTAATAATATGTTAAACACGGACGCATAATAGTTGCTAATTACTGCGACAAGATGATGAAAGAAACCAAATGATATGCACAGACACTTAACATCACCGGATGAAGTGAACAATGTAAAATAGTGAAATTATTATACATATTGCGGGGTACGCACAGAGGGGTAACTGTTAGTTTTAACTAAGATAAAATGAACAATGTATTTAGGTAAAATAAAGCGGTACAATAAAGTAAGAGACACGTGTTTTCCAGTTAATTTTGACTGAAAAAATAAACCAATAATTTATGCAAGGAAATGAGTTACTTAAAACAGAGCAAAGGTACGTAGAGCTCGAAGGAAAACAGTCAAATAGCGATTTTTTTTTTAGAAGCCGTAACTCAAACAAAACTATAATTTTGATCTGTCGATAACTGAAACCCGCATCGAAACCGAAAACAATTACCTGGTAGCCGATATATGATGGCGGCTTGGCAATAAAAACCTTTTGGCAAATATGTCCGGTAACAAATTTCACAACATGGGCTCCTACCACACTTTAATCACTTCGTTAAAATACATAACCTGTGGCCAAACTACAGACCTTGTGACTGCGGAAATGTCATGTAGAAGTAAATGGGAATAGATAAAACAATCCCAGGTTGATTGACTGTTTGACGTCTATTTTCAGGTTATTTATGGTTTCGTGTATGCCCTATCAATACTGATTTTGTTCTAGCAATCAGCCATCTGAAAGGCTCAAGGCGAACGAAAAAGGATAATAGATAAACTATAGTGTTGGGTATCGGAACCCTCACTAACGGAGATGAAAACAAGGAACAGAAAAAACTCTCGTACAATAACAGTAAAAACAAAAGTTATCTTTTTTGCGTGAAACATTAATAACGACGCTAGAAAATTGCGAAGAAAATTAATTTACTTATCACATATTTTAAAATAGTCATCTGCCGCTGCGCATAAAGTCAGTGAAAAACTTTCCACGTTTACAATCTTTTTTTTTAAATAAACTTTCGAATGGTCCTCAGAAGCAATTTTTTTGCTAGTTCCTGCACGATTATTGTGACCCACAGATGAAGCGAGCAAGCCCAAAGGCACACCGATGCAAACAAGCAGAGACTGGGATAAATAATTTTACATATCTGATTTTGTGACAGCAGAATTAGTTCACTTCTCTCACCCACCTTCAAAAAACCTTCTCACTTAGTGTCTCAAGTGATGCAAAAAATGAAAGAGGTTCACAACTTCCTTTAACACCGATTTAGAGCGCAGCTCTTAAGGAGGAGGAGGGGAGGGTACTGAGGGGAGGGTATTACTCCTCCTCCTCATCCGTATCCTCTCCTTCTCCCCTCTTCCTCCTTTCACGCGCGAAACGCGCGTCGTCACGCGACGTTTCGGCGTGGTGCCGAAACGTCACGTGACGTTTCGGTGAAGTCACGGTGACGTTTCGGCACGTGACTTCCACCGAAACGTCACCGTGCCGAAACGTCACTTGCGACGTTTCGACACCGCGAAACGTCCCGACGGCGACGTTTCGCGCAGTTACGCCGACGGCGACGGCGACGCCGACGCCGACGCCACTCAAGCCACAAACGGCCGCCTAAGAGCTGCGCTCTAAAATAAAATAGCGATATTTTTATTTGTGTAGCTGATCAAATTATAAAACATTGTGTCGCATCGCATGCGCCATCTAAATCAAAGCCATTTTGAATACGGCAAGCAAGAGTTCTAGAATGCCTCTTTGGCGCATCGAAACACAAAGAGGGGCACGCCGATCAATGGGCAACACAGTGAACGCGTAGAGAACGCGCGATGACGAAGCAGACAAGCTCGCGCCATGATTGGTTGAGGTCGAGGAAAAACACACACGTGGGCGCATTTGGGAGGTAAACAAACGCATCAGGTGTGCAAGGAGCGGAAAAACTTGTACGCCGTATAATCCGCGAAATTGAGATGAAGTATTCGGATATCCATCGCGCGAGGGCGGACACAGCAAAAGTAGCAGCTATCGTCCAGGCATTTCAAACTTTGCAGCGAAGCAACTGCTGTGGAGCGAAAAGAATAAAATTAAACAAACAACTGTACTGCGCGAAAAAAAAAGAACGACTATCACGACCTTCTTATGGCGCGCGTTTGGAATTCCGTTTTAGTGCGAAAGCATTAACTGTCCCATAGAATGAACCGGTATTATCAGCTTTTGCAGCCGCGCTAAACGGCACCTAAATGTCCCTGTCCCATGCAGCGAACGCTGTAGTCCGTAGCAGCCACCCCATTCGCTGGCGATCGGCGTACTTCCAAAGAACGCCACCCCACAGAGAAGCCCTCTCCATGGTGGCGCAGCGGCTCGGCCGCGGGTTAAAGGAGCGGCCGGCCGCAGAGCCAGCAGAGCCTGCCCAGGCAGACTCCGGAGAGGCCGCACGGCCGAGCTCAGAGCGGCGCGCAGCTTGTAGGAATACGCTACGTATACGAATACTCTCGCATTCCGACACGTTAGCAGTCTTCAGTGTCTTTGTAGTTTCTTGCAGTGGTGCTCGCGGTGGTGCGCGCTTGCACCTTTGCATTAATTGCTTTATCATCATAAAAAGCCCCGTCATCGTCCGTTCATTTCACCCAAATTATAAAACTTATTGAGGTATTGAAAAAAGAAAACTGAAGCGCTGTTATCGCTTTCCAAAGCACCCCCTACAACGCTCTCCTGACACTACTTGGCTGATCGCGGAGCGGGGACGTCGCCGTGCTAAAGAACGGAGCGCCCCCTACACTGTGACGTCACAGTCTTCCAAGCGCCGGCTGCTCCCAATGCACGGCGGAAGCTCCGCGGCCGCTGCACTATCCCTTTGAAGTCACTGTAACAAAGCACTGCCCGCTCCGACCTAGTTTAATGCGGCCGAAGCGTCTTGGCCGTATTTGCGCCTTCCTGCGGCCGTGTTTCTTGATCTCGCTCCGGAGTGAAGGTTTGAGACTTTAAAATTCCACGACCCCCCCCCCCCCCCACCGCCGCGTCCAGCGTTGCTCCGTATATGTTTACTGTCATTCGAGCCGCCGAGGGTTGCTCGGAGCTCGGGTTCAATTGTGCTACCCGCAGTTTTGAGCGGCGACGACGGCAACATACCGCCACGTTTTTTTTTTCGTTTATCTGCGCCCGAATATGCCTCTGCGAAGCGTTTGTGTGTTCGACAGTTTGGAAATCATTACGAGACGACATTCACCAGTGCCAGTAATTGATGAAATCTACATGAGAACTATTCCTTGTTCCTCTTATTATCAGACGGTTCTTCGCTCGCGGGCGAATCGATGAGACGTACTGGGATGTAAATGGTCGTCGCGCCTTTAGCCAGAGCGTGCAGTGGATCTGGGTTCCAAATTTCTGTACCCCGTGCAAAAAATAAAAGAAAGGAAATGTTAGCGCCGGTTTTTTGTACGGAACGTTTTGTATAGCGTTGTGCTCAGGTAAGCTGACATTATAATAGAAACTAAGGTAGGCTACTACCCAGGGTGTCTATAGAGAGTTCGACAGAGTTCAATGCGAAACGTTGCCGCCACGAGACGCACCGTGGCACCACCATCTTGTCGCACGCTTTTAGTGGTGACTATTGCAGGGGGTGACTGGTGGTCGACTACTTTAGCGAACCACAGCCAGACATGTACATATTACCGAGAAAAAAACCCACTAAACACCGTTAATAGTTATTCACTGAAAGGGTAACCTAATAATTTACTCCTTACTGAGAATAGAAAAGAACGCGTTACTTAAGCCGAGAAATAACAGATTACGTTCTCGTTACACTCGGTTAGTCGTCTTTTTAGTAGTAATAACTGTCCAATGTTTTTGTCACGAATATTGCATCGTTCTTAAACTCATTAATGGGTATGCA
The DNA here is from genome assembly GCA_037355805.1 of Ixodes ricinus. Classification (NCBI taxonomy): domain Eukaryota; kingdom Metazoa; phylum Arthropoda; class Arachnida; order Ixodida; family Ixodidae; genus Ixodes; species Ixodes ricinus. Next base: position 173,002 of record JAZHYW010003581.1, on the reverse strand, counting down.
GATGGTGGCGATATATCTGGCTATTTTGTTCTGCTTCGAGCAAATTCTTTCTTTTTTTAGTCTCTCTAACTCTTCCTCGCAATGAAAATCACAGGCGCGAGCCGAGGAAAACCAAACGGGGTAAGATGCGTTGGAAAGGTTCTCCTCAAGTAACTGAATGCAGGCATAGCGGGGGGGGGGGCGAAATCTTTCATTTTGCTGGGACCTCCTCTCCCCCCTCCTCTACAGCATTTTGTCATGGCGCCCCCCCTCAAAAAAAAAAAAAATCCTGGCTACTTGCCTGCTTAATAGTGTATCTCCTTACTCCATCAAAAAGTAACGACGATACTTACTCCCTTATTTTCTTGAAAAGTCGTTACCTCGTTACCGCAAAAAGTAACTCTGTACAAGTAGCGCGTTTCTTCTTACTCGTTACGTGCAAGTCTAACCCAAGCTTTCACTGCAGAACCAAGAGGTACCGGGTTCAATTCTCACCCATGCCCGTTTCGATCTGCATAATCGTCGTACCGGCGCGCGATCGTGTATCACTACTGCGTGATCCACGCTGAACACCACAGGCTAGCAGCGGTGCCGCGCTCCCTGCAATTCTCGTCTACGGCGGAAATACCGGACACCCACTATAGGGTTGACTAGCTCCCCGCTGCCTAAACAATCACACGACATAATTACTTTACTTTATTGAGCTCAGCACTTACCCGTTCCCTCCGTCTTGACGCTGAGGACTTGTGTGGGGTCTCCTTTGCCCGCGTCGTTGAAGGCTTCCATGTAGAGTTGGTAGCGGGTTCCGCAACGCAGTTGCTCCAACACGATGCTCTGTTGCGTCCCGGGAACGTGCTGCTTCACCCAGTCGTTCTGATCCTCCTTGTAGTGCAGAACGTACCCTGTAAATGTACACACCAAGGAGAACGCATTAGAAAAGAAAACAACAATTTTACGGGACTGCTTTGAACACCTTCAAGTTTCCACGAATGACGAGATTTAAGAAACAAAACTGTGTTACAATATTATGCACCTCACGTTTCCTTTCCCTTTATTTCTAGCATAGCAGGCAGGAGGCCAATTCCTGCAGTGTACGAGTACAGTACAGGTAAACATAAATTATAGAAATCGCCTGGGTTAGACATTTCGTCAAATCTAATAAAAAAACAATACAACTTATTGTGTGTCTTTTTTTTTTTTCTTACGAGCACCACTTTTTGGCAAGATTTTGCGAAAATATTTTTTCCGTACGTTTCGAAGGAAATTCTGACGTCACATTACGGAACCCTCGTGCCAGGTGACAGCGTGACGCTACGTGACCCCGTGAGGTCACATGACGTCACGTCACGCGATACCAAGGTAATCTCGCCGCTAAATTTGGCGAAACAATTTGTATCACGCGACATTCTGGCGTCGTCCGGTCAGACCAACACGAACAAGGAAGCCCCAAGGGGGCTCACCCTATGAAGCTATTCCTTTTTAAAACGCTTTTGAATAGAAAAAAAAAAGCTCAATTTGCATTGAAATCTTGAATGTGCCATTTCACAAATCCACTGTCGCAGTCATACGGTGGTAATCGTTTCCTTCAAATCAAAATAAATGTTTGATTGCACAAACGGAAGGGATCCTATCCGCGGAACGCCGCGTTTTGATATTCACGGGGTTGTAAGAAGAACTAGCCATGCAGGCGTCGGTTTGAAGCGCACCGTAACTCGGTTAGCGTGTTCGGAGTGACTCGACACGACACGCGGCGTGTCTCCATAACAGGCAGCTGGTATACCTTGTTTAATCTTAATCCGCTATCACACTGTTCGGACATTGCAGACATTAGAGAGTTTTAGGAAACCGTTTTTGCACATCCAATACGGTACGACGGACCCTCCGGTACGAACTGCGCATGCGCTACCGGAGGAGACTCGCATACGCGCAGTTCGTACCGGAGGGCCCACTGCAGACGCTGAGTCGTCCTCGTCAATCCAGCGCTGTGAGCGCATCACGTGACACTGCGTTCCGCCTGGTCGCTGCGCCCCCGTCCGGTGGGCCACACGACACACGGCACTGCACTAGCTCCGATGGCTCGCGGCGTTTGCCGCGGTCCCTGGTAAGACAAAGCGAAGTGGAGCCCGTTGGACACGCGACAACGCGGTGTACATCACCGCATCTGTTCGGTTGGTTCCGAATGCAGTCGCTTCGATATCCAGTGTTGGTATTTGAGCGAGCCTGGAAAGCGTTTGAAAGTGTCGTAAACACGTTCTCGGGTCGAAGGTGTGAAAACGGCGAGCAAAAACGTTCATCCCTAGAAATCGTTCATCCTTAGAGCGTTCATCCCTAGGGCAAAAACGTTAGAATCTAGAGGTAACTGGAATACTCCCGTTGAGTGCGAACCTTTGTTAGTTCCAAGACACACGCATCTGAATCGTAGTGTTTACAAACAAATGTACGCTATCACTTTTCTGTGGATGTGATTTCGAATGTTTATTTATTTTTCAGGGTCCCAGAGAAATAAGAGCCGTTTTTCTTGCATAATTATACTACGCTTTGCAGAAAGCTGGATGACCCCGAGAGTATGACGCCAGGTGTGGTATAGGATGCGATAATATAAGATTGAAATATTTCACGCAACAAAAAGTATACAATACATTTTTTTTATGAGCCGACGTTCACTTAAGTTTATTATTGTATGGCCCTAAGGTGGGGCTTTTGAAATTTATATTAAAGAAAAGAAATTTGTCAGCGAGAAAGGAGCAAACTTGTTCTTTTTCCTTAAGCATTTTCACGAAAATAAACCCCACAAAACGCATCGTGTGATACCTTTGTTTGACGAATATTATGCCTATGTAGACGTCGGGCCGTTGAGAGAGCTTTTTTTTCTTCTTCTTTTGACTTAGCAATTATTTGCTTTCGAACATTCGCATTTTATCAACACCCATAGCTAGTGTCAGAATGTGTATAGATACTTCACCTTTCGGTGCGGGGCATAGTGTACACTATTTATGAGATTCGAGAAACCGGGGTCATATTTCTTCTTTTGGTCACTGTAGAAAAAACAGATTTTCTTCGATGACTTCCCAAACTTGAAGTCATAATGAATGATTATATCTGAAAGTTATCAATGTGATTAGGCATGAAATCTATTTCAATTCACGAAAAAAACAAGCCGGTCCCTTTTAACCATAAGATAACACCTACCTGTACCCCATATACTGCTCTAGTCATAATTTCTCCTAACGACAAATTTGAAATCGTAACATAATGCCGCGTGCATGATCAAGAAGACACGCCTCTTTGTACTTCTAAAAGGTTCGCGTAAGCTCTTACACCGAGAGTTAATTACAAGAGGGCCAGAATGGCCTTGTCCAGTCAGGCTCGCCATAACTCTTTCCCGAACATTCTAGATCGAATATTCGAGACGACGAGAAGAGTAGATAAAGAGCCGAGAGCCGGATCGCTGATTCATTCACTGATTCAACCTCTTCGGTAGCCAGCTGTTACGCCGACGTACCGTCGCTTGCTGCTGCTGCCGGCGCCGACGCTCGCTGCTGCTTTCTTGACGTCTGTTCCTCTCCTTTTTCGTTTCTGGCGCAAGTTCGCCTCTATTCAAACCTTTAGTTCATCTTGTTTTCTCCTGCCACTTCGATTGGCATTTGTGAGAATATGTTCGAACTACTTAATTAGGATTATAAGTATTATTTTATTAAAATTTTGAAAATTCAATACACTTTTCTATTTTTGCGTTGCGTTTGCGTTTGCGTTTGCTTCTTTTTTTCAGCTACTACAAAAATTATGTGCCTCGATTGAGCGCGTTTCACAATTATACTTGGCTAGACAATTTCAGCGAGATTGGTCGTTTTTTAGAATCCCTCATTTTGCCAGATATGTGCATTTTTTTAGATCAAAAGTTTTGAATGTCGTCAGAATGAAATATGCTGAAACGTTTAGACAAATTTCGAATACAGCACTTATTTCTTACCTAATAAATTAAGTCTCAGCATTAACTTTGAAAACATTATCTCTCTTGTTCTCTTTGATTCTTATACGCACCATTGACAGGTATGTCGGGTGGCTCCCAAACCAAGTGCACAGATGTTGCCGTGGTGGACTGCACCCTAATCAAGGGTGGGCTCGGAGGATCTGAAAAAAAGTGTAATAAAGCGTCATGTCCTTAAACAAACGCAATAACTGCGTATTTCATCGCAGTCACTTTTCATTACAAACTTATAACTTCTTCAACAAATCTGTATTGATTCAAATGTGTTTTAAACCATTTAGATTAATGAGTTATGCTCCTTAGTTTATTTTTGGTGTCTTCATTTTTGCTGTCAATGTACAAAACATCTTCGTCTCAATGCATAAAATGACGTGACTTGGGGCATTTTATTCTACATTCTCCACAGCGTAGAAGACAATCTACGTCAAAGAAAATTAAATTCAACATCAGTATCGACAAGACTAACAAAAGCATAAAACCCGCGTTCACGCCATTGGTAGAATACAAAACAAAAAAATCTACGTTGCCTAATACCTTTTTCACTTTAATATTAAGTGTCCTGACGAGAATCTCACATAATGTGAACCAAAGAACTGCGAACGAAAAAGCAAACACTCAAAATAAGTGCCAGTTTCGAAAGCCTTTCAAAGAATAGTGGCACAATAAAGTTATCTCATCACGCCTATTAGTTTTCGGCTCGAGCCGCTGGACTCTTCCGACTCTCCCTTTGTTCTAGCAAAATCAAAGTGTATTATTATTAGCAGTGTGCGAGTGTCCATTATGCATAGCGCCGAGACGCCCGGGGACAAAGGCCGCTATCGAAGTACTTGCACGAAGCCGATAGCCGAGGCGCCGTTAGGAAACTTCTCGCAATTTTTGCGGGTACGGCCTAATGGAAAAGCTGCTGCTAGACTCCGAAAAGACGCTAATAACCTCGCACGTTTACAGCGGCGCAGTTTGAAATGTGGTGGATAACCTGAACGTTTTAACGCTGCACTGCGTTCTATGTAGCAGAATTTCCTCGTACAGAAGCTTATAGAGTACTTCAGTTTATTATTTAGTTCTTTTCTGTGTAACATACTATATATATATATATATCTTTAATGCTTCATACCGGGCTCTCTTACTCATGAATATAAAAGGTTAGTCATTTTTCGATTGGTTAACTAATTTAGAAATAAAGGTCGTTAGGTTTTGGCTACACTCTTCAGTACTTGGGCGCCAAAAAGTATATTCGTTCTAACCTGAGGGATAAAAACAAGTTTTGCGCATTGTTAATACTCCGCACGAAGTAGTTCTTACAAGATTTAGTTGTCGAAGGAAGAAGCGTTGCTTTTGACGTTTGAAACATGTACTTCTAGATGAACAAATATATATCTACTCTGAAATCTACCTACATAATATTCATTTTCCAAATAATGGGGACAATTAGTAATGCTTTGTGAGGACCCGGAAATTTTTTACTACGACTCTTGAGGTAAAATGAGTATAGTTATTTCATTATGCCTTATAAAGATACTTGAATGGCCAAATTATTTATTATCTTTCATGCTGTTCCTATAGGTGGTGGCTATCGGAACCTAATGTTCCTTTCCTTTTGAAAAACAATATATATGGCAATATTTCAGTTATATACACTAAAAGCAAGTAAATACTATATGTTTAGTGGCAAGAAGAGCCAGGCATAATTTAAAGTACTAGAAAAACTTTAATGGTATTTAAACAGAAATCAAGTGATCCAGTTCTCGAGACTGTGAAACAAATAAATGATACAGCAAACAGCTGACGTGAACCTGTAAAATGTTAAATATTAAAAATATCACCTTTCTTCTGCGAGTACACATCGGGTAATTATTTAATCGCCAATGAAATGAGTCTTATCCCTCAGCTATATACAATGGTCCGCCTTATACAGTGCAATCCCGCCGCGCCACGCGGAGTAACAATTGATGTGCTTTACGCGGGTGCACTGCTAATTTCAATTGAAAACGTTAGGAACAGTGAGCGTTTCTCTTACGTGTCCCCTTGAAAGCACAACGCAGCACGAATAAATCCGGCTACGTTCTTTATTCTCGCCATTTTATATCTGGTTCTCTTGTATATACTCATAGAACTATAGACGCTTTAAACACGCGCCAGATTTCAGCCGCCATCGCTGACCTTGTTTTGTCTTACCGAGATGCCAAGTCTCTCAAACGGGTGTTTAGGAGCCTCCACAAAGGCCAATGCTGGGGAGAAGGACACGGCAGAATCAAATATGGCAACGAACCGTCCTGCTGTGGTAATCATGGAGTGAAGTAAACGTAATAAAATAAACAAAAACGGAAGGTCGGTTATGATCCCGCCCGTGCGTAGCTGCTTAAAGCGTCTACATAAAGGATATAGTTGTTTGTTTTTTTCTCACCGTGTTCGAGGGTCTTAGCGACGATCTCTTCACTGGCCGGCCCTGAACCAGCCGAATTGAAGGCCTGCAGTCGGATGGAATACTCGGTGTTGCGCCGCAAGTTGCTCAGCAAGAACTCTTCGATTTCTCCGTTCCTCGCGCTTTCGAGCGTCTTGTAAACGTACTGCTCGCCGGAGCGGTGGAGCTTGTAGCCCAAGTAGTAGCCTTTTACCGGACTGCGCCGCTCTTCAGAGGGGGGTGCCTACGAAAACAATGCCGAGACATTATTTAAGCCGTATCAAATGCAAGACCCAATACACGAAAAGAAGTTGTACATCATTCGGCATTAAGCTGCTATAATCCGGTTGTTGGGCCATTACTGGCATCAATTTTCATAAACGATTTAACCGCTAATATTCCAGTACGTGTTCGACTGGTCGTAGATTATGTGGTTTTATTGACACATGTCAATGAAGTATTTGACCAGACTCTACTAAACACCTGCTTGTCCAAGATGTCGCACTGGTGCGACTCTTGACAGATATCACTAAAAGTCAAGAAATGTGTTCGAATGCGTATAACTCGAAAATTAAGCCACCTTTCTTTCGATTAGTATTCAATTAATAAGACTTCACTAGTCGAAGTTACTTCTGATGAATTCTTGGCTGTCATTATATCAAATGACTTAGGCTGAAACACTTGTATCATGTTTACTGCGCGCAAAGCATTATCCAAGTTAGGGTACTTAAGACGAAATTAGAAAAACATGCCTCTTCCGACGTCAAATTGACAACCTATGAAACTTTTATTTTACCCATCCTAGAATACGATTCTTTGGTTTGGGATCCGTTTACAAATATTAACATAAACGTCCTTGAAAATGCTCAAAAAAATGTACGCTTCAATCATCATAATAAATTTCAGCAAAAGTATTCCGTTTCTGAACTGTACGTCCTTTCTAGGGTGAACCTACTAAAACAGAGACGAATGCTTACGCGAATAAAGTTCCTGTGTGATTTATTAAACGACCGGTTAAATATTGACAGCTCTAAATAAATTTCACCCGCACTTCAAATTTATTCCATGCGGAGTTATCATTGTAAAACAATCAAAAATTCAACTGTCGGATTAATGCATTTGAGTATTCTTTTTTTTCTTCAAAGAACTGTTCAGAACTGGATCTCCCGGCCGAGCGACATAATAACAGCATCATCAAAGTCGTCGTTCATAAATAAACACCGCGCTTTTTGTGATTCTTCTATCTCATGTTCCTTTATTCATTTTTACAATGAATACAGTCACGTTTTCAACCATTTATGTGTTTTTATATCAGCTAAAACTAATATCCTCGTGCTTGTTACCTACCGTATTTTGATTATCGTTTTTATGTACAATATGTTGTAAAGCACTCCTTCCACGTCTCCTGAAATAAAGAGCCAGTCCAATAACGTAACAACCTAAAATTTAAAAATCACCGAGAGCTTAAAACAATTCAGGATAATGGCTTCTTATGTTCACGCCTCTTGCTTCGGGATTGGCCATTCGCCGTCCTTATAGACGAACGTCGGAATCCTACTGAACGCAGGGAGATAATGAGGGGTGGGGATTAGCCAAGCACTGCGTTTCTGAAGTTGTCCCCGACTATAGCGCGGCGGAATCTATAAGCGTGTGCTCCCCTCTTTGTATGCTCCACTGCCACGAAGAGTTCCGCTCGCGAAATATGCTTGTCAATGCAACGCGACTTTATGTTTCAACTCGGCACCACCTGTAGTTTACCAAACGACTAAGCGATTGGGGTATTGATTGGGTGTGGTCATGAAATTTCACAGGGATTTCTTTTGTTTCTGTACAAGATCGAAGCAAATCTAGCTCCCGCTAATTACTTGATTTATTTTGAATATTATTTAAATTGTTACTGTTCATAAAAACCGGATTTTGTTTACAAGCAAAAATATAGACGGGCCTTATCTGACAAGGCAAATTTTAAGATACATTTTTTAACTAAACTTTATATTGAATTTTATGTCCTTCTCTTGCTAGACAACAAAAGGACAAACAGCGCTCTTCCTGTGTGCACTTCTTTTACTTTGTCTTTGTTCTTTTGTACACTGTTTGCCTTTTCGTCATCATGAACCAACCGGCCCACATAGCCACCCTGAGTCTCTCTAGATGTTAAGCTGTATGGTATAAAATAAAAAATCTTTTAAAGATTTTTTTCTAAAATTTGACGGACTACTTACTACACATGTGAGAACAGTGTCCAAATTGCAGAGCGCTGCATCACTCATAACCATACAAGTGCAAAAAAAAGGCACGGTATACCGGCTGTTTTTATACTGCTGAATTTAGAAATCACGCAGCGTTATTCGATCCGAAGCAATATACGCACATCCCTACAGACAATGAATAAGCTGCCGTGTTTATGAACGCGCGAGCGACGCGCGGCAGCGCAAAGTCACGAGACACGAAAGACCCGCAACTACAAAATTCAGCCATGGCGTCGGAGGCCTTTGAACATCGGCTTTCCCAATCACCGGTACCCACTGAAGGTTGGTTCACACATTTGCATTTTGATGCGCTCTACGGTGTCTCGTTGCCTTGTAACCGCTTAACACACCGGCGACTTTCCTGCATCTATTAGGTAGCTCTTAAGCCATTTCGATCAGCGTATGCATTTTTATTATCTTTAATACTTCATTATTTCACCTTGGATTTTGGCTATTGGTTGCGCAAACACCTATGTCATATAGTCTATTTTCTGCAATAATTAGAATCTCATAAAGTTGAATCGTTGAATTGTGCAGCGTATCGTGTGGTGTGTAGTGATTGCGTATTTGTCACAAACACGTCACATGTACCTAACAAGTGGAAAAGAAAACTAACACTGTATCGGACATTAAAAACAATTTTATTTGGCACCCTCCTTCGCGGAGTTGGGATGTGCAGATTAAAAAAATCCATGACATATAAAGGAAGGACGTAGATACGAGGTAGAACCCCAGACGATACAACTGTCTTTTGTACTCGTCACTTGTTTACTTTTGTTTAGTTCACATGTAATTATTTCATCAACGCACTTAAATATCTCCGTAGGTACATAATTCGCAAATGTATCCAATGGAATGTCGCGGTCGGTGCCTTAGCTGTCATGTACGCAAAAAAAAGCTGTGCAGCTTAAGAGAGTTGGTGCGTAGTTAGCATTCCTGAAAGTCGAACCATGCATTGTGATAAGTTATTCACTAGCCCGTTTTGACTTTATCGTAACGTGGGTGACAAGGTAACAGCTTATATTGATTTTTAATCGTTCGAGAAAAAAATAGCGAGCGCTGAACTACTTGGAGCGTTGACGACAACATTAAAGGCCGGTTCACACATACAGCGGAGCGCTAAGTTAGCGCTACGTGAGTGCTCCAAGGCGCGCTCGTGTGGCGCTTCCTGGCGCGTGACTTAGTTTAATATAGCGCGATTAGCGCTTTTGTGGCGCTTTGTTAGCGCTTCAGTAGCGCCTTGTTAGCGCTTCTTGTACCGCGGTTACTGCTGCGGATTAGCGCGTGCACTGCGGTTCCGGTTGCTGTGGTTGGGTGCATCAGCAGCACTATGGCGGACATGTGGGACGCTGAAATAGAAACGCGACAAATGCTGTTACATACGCAATTAGTGCATATGTGTATAGACGGCTTAACGCCCAGAAGAGCCTTCTGGGTGCGCGAAATCTTTCGCCACCGAGATACCGACGGGTATTCGGCGATCCTTGTTCCCAGGCTGAGGAACGAGAGTTTTTTCGAAGGTGATTATTACTTTAACTGCGTGTCTTTGAAACCAGGGTCACGCATGTCGAATATAAATCGATGAAGTCGTACCCAATCAATTAGTCGCTCAAAGTCCATGACTCTGAATCATCTTCGCGACAGTTTGCTTGGAGAGCGGCTCTTTTACTTCCTCTTCTTGCACCACCAAAGGAAAAACAACAACGGAATCGCCATGCACGCGCTGTTCCGCAGCAGCAAGCACGGCACAAAAAGCGTGAGAGCGCTAACACAGCGCTTCTGAAGCGCATACAGAGCGCTTCTGAAGTGCTAACCGAGCGCTGCTGAAGCGCTAACCGAGCGCTACGTCACGCGCTAGGAAGCGCCACATGAGCGCTCCTTCGAGCTCTCGCGTAGCGCTAACTTAGCGCTTCGTTGTATGGGTGAACCGGCCTTAAGGGGTACATAAATCTACTAATATTATATGCCGGTCGCGATGGGTGTCCGCGTAATTTTTGTTTATCAAAGAAAGATATCACGTGACGTGACGCAGCTAGAATCAATATTTATTTCTTGTTGTTGCCTTTCAGTTCCTTCCATTCACGCGTTTATCGAGCATTGTTATTCATCGAAAGTCGCAATAGACTCTAAAAACTGTCGAATGCAACTGCTTTGTAAAGGGTGCTTCCCCGCAGTAAGAGTCATTATGAGGGGAAACATATATTGGCGACTACTTTGAAGGAGACCACGCTGTCAGTGTGTTGTCCGACTTACCTTCCATTTAATCTTTATGGACTTGGAACTTGTCGGTTCGATTTGGGTCTCGGTTGGCGAGTTGCTGGGTGCTGGCCATTCACGCTTTTATCGAGCATTGTTATTCATCGAAAGTCGCAATAGACTCTGAAAACTGTCGAATGCAACTGCTTTGTAAAGGGTGCTTCCCCGCAATAAGACTCTATATGAGGGGAAACATATATTGACGGCTACTGCGAATGTGTCCAGGCTGTCCGAGTGCTGTCCGACTTACCTTCCATTTAATCTTTATGGACTTGGAACTTGTCGGTTCGATTTGGATCTCGGTTGGCGGGTTGCTGGGTGCTGGAAATAAAATACACGGGAAGACTGATTAAAGCGCAGCTAACGGACGGTTAAATATCACCCTCAAGTGTAATCCCTGGTAAATGACTGCTTAGCTATTGTTGTATACGATATTCAATGAAGAGCTATTTTAGATTTTCTTATGAGAAACCCCTCTAAATCATTAGATAATTGCATCTAAGACATGGTGACCACATGCCGCAATCGGAACTATCGGCAGATCATTTACCCTGTTTGATTCTAAATTTCCCCTACAATCTAATGAGTTTTTTTTTGTATTCTTTTTTGCATTTGAGCATTTGTTTTTGTCGTAGTGCGCTACATTTTTTTATTGATTCTATACCGTATTTCGAATAGCATATTTCTTGAAATGTTATTTAAATTTCAAACTTCTAGCAAAGTGTCGCCATCTGTGCGCAGTCACACGCATCAACAGTTCTAACGCATGGCCGACCTTCACATTTCCAAACTTTCCTGGATCGATATTCGTCGTCGCAGCGGCCACCGCCATCTGGTGCTCCTCCGCCAAACGTTTTCAGAAAATCGATGGCGGTAGTGTGAGTGGTCACAAGGACCCCAGATGGCGGGAGCGGTATCAAGCGTTCATATTTAATCAAATTAAATTATCTCGAAACCAATACACTATCTTGTAAAACGTGAGAAATGTCTTGTAGGTTGTATGGTATTCAAATGCATTGTGTATGACCATGCAGAAAATACTAGTTTACGAATAGAAGCTCAAATGTCTGTTTCCCACTTTAAATATTAACGTAGAAGGTTTCTTTTCACGCAGTGCACAAGCTTCCGTACACACATAGAATGTGGCGCCATACTCCCCTCATATTAACGGTTTAGGTGCATTGTTTTCTCGGATAAATCGTACAACACGTAATAACGGCTCGATCACTGACTACAGATATTTTTTTCAGCAAGTTACTTCATGTTTATCAAGCGATGTTATCTGTTTATCCTGCTATTACAAAACCACGACATTTTCTTGGTGTATCTCTCAATGCTCCGTCTAAGATACAGCGCCAACTGCACCATATTTGGAGACATAAATATATCGTACCGTTTACTGCTCCTTCTAGATGAAAATGTGTAATATTATTTAGGCCCAACTTAGTATCAAACGCTTCCACTTGTTTTAATGGACAAGCAATTCTACAAACTATGAAATCATCGTAATTTGTTTTGCTTTCTAACCAGCGTGTTATAAAAATGGTTTGGCATTTTCCGTATACGCCGATAAACGCACAAAAATGAACGCCCCCGCCGGTTTCATTAAAACGGCGAAAAAAGACTAGAGCAGTGTTTTAATAATAATAAAAAAACAAGTTTTACTGAAATTATATTTTATTTATAGCTTTATGTTGCGTTGACTGAAAACACTGCCCGCCCTTATCTGTATCATATCTGTACTGGGTGCTTTTCTAATATTCGGGCCACGAGCATGTTCTTTGGAATTGGGCGAACACCTCGGCTGTGTTCTGTTTTCTTTACCATTAATCCCAATCTTTTGCCCGGTATTAAACATGGGCACTCAAAAACACTGAATCTGTGGGAAAGATAAACCCTGCTAAAAACACCCCGAATATTAAAGAAAAATAAAACACAAAAAAACAAGGAAAGTTAGTAATAATATTCACTCGCAAATTTGCATTTTTGAAGGGATCATAATTTAAATAAAGATGAGAGTTTCTGGCATTATTTTTCTTTCCGTGAATAGATTATGTGAACTCAATATCTCTTCCCCCCTCTCTCTCTCTCTCCCTCTATTTCTCTCTCTCTCTCTCTTACTATATATATATATATATATATATATATATATATATATATATATATATATATATATATATATATATATATATATATATATATATCACCTTAAAACACACAAACACTAACAGGCACGAACACTACTTCTTATATAAATAGCTTATTTTCTATCAAAGATGATGCACAAAAGTGTGCAGAAATGTTAAAGTTGTATAGAACAGAGCGATTGATCTCAAAATCATCAAAAGCTATTTCGTTTGAAGAGTAATTGACATTTGAATTATCTTATCTACCAACATGCACTTGTTAAGTTCGTATGAGCGGTTTTTATTAGTTCCTACAACCATATGCTGAGATATAAAGGTTGTAGAAAAAATTGGGGATGATATTCGAACGTAGGATTGAGACAGAAATGTAAAACATTTGTACTGAATCTTCTATTTACAAGCACTCGCTCTTAACGTGTCGTTGTTTTTTTCTCTTCTGACGTTCTGTGCATAACTGAGGCAAAAAGGCAAAAAAACAATTTCTATCAATCAGTGTCTCGCATGGTGACAAACTTTTGTCTTTTTTTTTGTCTTTTTTTGTTAAGAAAACGTCAGGCTGAAGTTTGATTACCCAAACTTTTAAAAGGGGAGATTGCCCTGGCCTAGTGCTCGAATCCATCACTGTCTGTCTTGCGTAAATATCAGGTACTCGTTCATGCTTTGCCTAATCGAGAAACTTGAATTTCTCTCGTAAAGGGTAAAGGGTAGCGTGGACGAATTTGTCCTTGTCGGTTTATTCGAGCTTGGTAGCTTCAATCCGAGAAGGTGTTGGGCAACTCGCAATTTTATAATGAGTTAGAAAGCGCGTGCCTATTGAGCTGTAAAAAGATTAAGCTTCCCGTTACGACATGCGCTGGCTTAGGAAAAAAACTATAAAGTTATTTTTTATGTAAGAAAGTTTTAGTAAAGCACGTTTTTTAGTGCATTTCTCTGACCGTTACTTTTAAATATGACATTTGCTACAACACTGCTGTTTCATCCCTTCGTCCGTATAACACACCGACAGTCTACTAGAACAAAAAAGTTAACTTTGTGGCGTGAATTTATCAAGAATTTAATAACCTGTGCCCATTTCAAGCATTATCTCAACAGCAAGGTCCATTAATTTTTTGAAAGATACTACCGTATTTGTTTGAAATTAGGTCTACCTCGTTATAAAAAAACCTTGAAAACAACCAACTACTGTGATTTACGAAGAGGCCTAGCGTATGATGAGGCACCATTAACGCCGGACTGCAAAAATAGGACCTCTGTGGATCGCTTTTTCTTATTTTATTCCAAACGACCTTTTCGTTTTGTCCTTCGCTGGCTCCTTTCGTAACTCTAAATGATTGGTCTCAGTGGGCCCTGTGGGAAAGTAGACACGCATGTCCGTTCATAAAATGGTAGACCTATTTTCGAATAAATACGCTACTACCTTCTCTTGGAATGTTTTCTTTTCGACTCGTGTTTCAAGTCCCAATGGCGAGAAGACTTATGAGAGCACTATTATTGCAAACATTACGCTTTCAAAAGTTTAATTCAACAGCCCTAAAATTCCGATTGCCCCCCCCCTCCTCTCACTTTCATTAATTTACCGACTATAAAATCTGCCATAAATATTTGCCGGCCGATAAACCCCACAGAAGAAGCATTAAAATGATCCGAGGGCGGTTTCGGACGGAAAACCAAGACGTCGATGGCAACCACATGTTCGAAACATTCGTGAAATATACATATCATTTGGCGAGCTCATAAGGTTAGTAGTGTCCTAGAATTTCGAAGATTGAATACGGGAGCCATTCCGACAAAATAAGGACAAAAACGTAAATAAAACAACACTTCCCGTTCCTTGACATGCACTGCAAACACACAGCGGCGGCAGCCGAAGCGCTGCACGCAGGCTGCACACAATTACATTCCAAACCAACCATGGCGTCACATGACGTCACAGTGCATCGGGACAATAGAGCTTCGAGCGGCGTAATATTATCCCGCGCAGTGACATCACCACGCCACGTCATGGTGCCGCCTGACGTCGCAGTCTCACGAAATATTTACCCGCTAAATTTATCAAATAGTTTGTTGCGCTAAACGTTAACGGGACATTCTCTCTCTGAATTCAGTGGCTATCGTTCCAAGCGAAAATGACTCTACACATAACATACATCCAGGAATCCGCCGCGAGATCGGGTCAAAAAGGGTTGTAGCCGTCAAAACACCTCACCTTCTTCCTTGGTGATGACGCTGACCACCTCGCTGGGGTTCCCGTGTCCCAGGGAGTTTTCGGCCAGCACCCGAAAGTTGTACGTGGTGACAGGATTCAGGTTGCGCACCACGACGGACAGATCGCTGGGGGAGTTGCGCGCTGACATCACGTCCGGGGTCCACTGCTCTGAACGAGAGGGCGCCGCGGTACGCGCTTCCCAAAACCGAAACTCGAAACGGTCTGGGAGTCACGAAAGCACAAACACTTTCTAACACGCTGTGTCGACGGAGCAACCTACGGTCCGAAAGGAAGCCAGCAATTTTTTTTTACTTCGCTCTGTGCAGCGTCAGCGAAAGCAATTGAACACTAAGCCCATGTACAGGTACCAATGACAACGTTCTACAGTGCTCGTGTTGCGGTCTTTATTGTTTATAATAAAACTCTTTCTAAATATATTTTTTTCCTATTGTAGTTAGACCAAGAATGTCTTTTGATGGTGTATTCCCATTATAGTCATTGAGAAATAATAAAAACGAGGGGAGTGGCAATGACCGAGCATCTCATTATCGCTTCGCAGTCGATAAGATTGCCGTATCAGCCGATAAGAAAGTCGAAGCATCAATCACGAAGGGAGAGGCATGTACGTAATAAGCTACGCTCTGCGCTTCTTAGATGTCAGTGACTGTAGACAGTGACTGTAGTCGTAATGTTGACAGCCTATAAAACAAAACAAAAAAACTGAAACCAGAAATCTTTTTTGTTCGATGCAGCCTCAGCCAAATGTATTGTAATATGAAGCTCATGGACACATGGTGATCTCAAGGTGCAGTCATACTTGCGTGGAAGTCTCGGTCCAACATTAGGCCATTCTATTTGGAGACAACACAACCACACTCTTTATGCATTCTCAGATATAGTCGTATTTAAGAGATAAATGCGCCATACCTGCTTACGCGTCCTCAGTAAAAAGAGCCACCGATCACTCCACGAAGTGTAAATTGTCTTCTTCCAAGACGCAGCTATTAAAACGCCGTGCTGACTACACATAACTCGTTATAATTAGTGCCCTTCCTGAACGGTCGGCAGAGCGATTCAATGTTGTGGCTGGAATGTGTTTTGTGTGTCTGACGTGGCATTCCTGAAACGAATTAGTCGCCAAGTGTGGTTTATCCTTTTTTTTATGTGGAAGAGCAGAATCGATCTTAGTGTGGACTTGTTTCACAGAAGCCACAGCGTTTAAGGACTCAGCTACCCTTAGGAATCATTGTCTGCATGTCTTGGTCATACCTGTTCAACTCGGAGATGCACAAATTGTGCTACCAATGGGCGGGGCACATGCTGTGTGTGTGTGTGATGACACGATACGTCATAATGTCAATGACGTCAGTGTGTCAGCGGGATGTCACTTTTGTCACGCGACATTACTGCCTCCCAAGACGTCAAAATTTCATAGTGTCACGTGACGTCAAAGCTTGACGTGACATCGTGACGTCATAAGGTCCCTTGTGTCCTATAGGCTTATATGCTTTATACCTGAGTTTGTGTATAATCTAGAGCTGGAACCTAACGCTGGACCCTTAACGGGTTTTTCCTCACAGAGAAAAGCGAGTAAACACATGGGACGTGTCTCGTCTGTTCGTTGGCTATACCGTAGAGAAAGCGTAGTGTCCCTACCTGAATCCTTCTTGTACTGGATGACGTAGCTGGTGAGGGGTAGGTTCCCGCTGTAGGGCTGCATCCACGCCATGGCAACGCTCTGACTCGTCACTTCCTTGATGTTCAGGTTCCGCGGGCTGTCCGGTTTTTCTGCGCCGGATTAAGCACCACGGCTCACAGCAAATGTTGTCGCACGATTGATCAGGTGATTTCCACGGCGTCTAAGCTTCGGTAAAAAAACCTAACATTTTATGTTTTCTACACGACATACACAACTTGGCTTCTCTCGATTTTTCACAAATAAGAAGCGGTGTTCGTAAAACAACCGCTACTGCGAACTGTGGATGATTAGTTACGCTTAGAATGCAAAGTTTGCTGTTTACTGCTAGTGCTTGGCAACGAGAAGTGGCACCACCAGCGGCATTATGACGCGATTATTTTTTTTCTATTTGCGTATACCCCGATTCGTGAGAAGAATAGAACTCATCAATCAAAAGCTTCTTGGGGGCATCATAGTTTCACCGCAAAAACAAAAATGTTTCACGGAAAATGTTAGAAACTTTGAATTGAAAATCTGATTGTGGGCAACCCCAACTTCAGTAAAATGGTTATGGCATTCGCGTACTAAGATTCTGAATTTGTCGAAGCTAAGTTCATGTCATCGTATTACCTAAGTCGAGGGTTCACCGGAGGTTCAGAGCCTTCGCATCCAAACTCTAGAAAGCCTGTATTACAGAGAGTGTCCAACTGTTCGATCGGGTTCACGTGGTTTATGGGACGCGTTTGCAATACCAACTGCGAGGAGGCGCCAAAATCGTTGATCGCCTGCAAACGCCTCCACCTTTCCGCCTGCTTTCCTCCTCGCCACGCAAAAACGCAGCGCATGCGCACTTGCGACCAATCGGCGAGCGGGAGTCGTCCGCCATTAAACTGCAAACGCTCCCCATGGCTTGAGTTGGACGCACCCTACAATCTATAGGCTCTCTAGCGAACTCGGGTGACAGGATACGAGGGTCAACGCAATCCGCAATCACTGCCTGCTGAAAACACGCGCGGCGTAGCGACTCCTGACTCTCTTATTATTGCTTCTGTCTAATGATATTCTTGAATTAGCCAATGAGAACACCAAATATCCAATCGCGAAGCAAGATGCCAGAATCAAAATAGGCAGCGCCGTGAGGTTTGTACGCCGTCAATAACCACAACAGCAAAACATTTTTTTTCTCGCGTTTGGGTATATTATGGGGATGTAAGGGGAATGACATGCCACAACGTCGATGGCGGTTTGTATACATTGGGAAACCGCCACTTTTTAGTACCACTGCACACTATTAATACTTCACTTGCACATGTTCAATTTCAAGAGGTGGGGGTGCATTTTTAAAACAATTAAGGGGTTAAACTCCGGATGAAAACTAATATTTCGCGAAAATACGTAGTCTCAAAACATACACAACCACATAAACCACAAAATAAAAAAGCTACAGACACCGGAGCTTAAAAAACACAAGGGAGTGACAAGTCGTGTTAACTCTCCAATGTCGTATGAAAGGAAATATATTTTTCATCAACAAATTAAAGACGTTTAGAGAGAAACTTGAGTAACAATAGAGACTTCAATACAGATAGGTTTTGAAAGAGTCTTTCCATTCTCAGCGAGTACAACATATGTACAGCCGATGAGATTGAGGCAGTAGTCGATAAGGTCATAGGAGAAACAATTACGAATCAACGAGCTTGAACATAAAAAGCCACGTCATGCGTTTCTTACATTTTTGTTGTTTATGTCACATCCACAGCCTTAAATATGTTTGAGTAGTCCCGTTTACAAAAATCAATAGACGCACGTTCCTAGTTAAGCACAACCATACTTCATCTACGTTTATTTCGTTTTGTCTTTCTTTATAATGCTCACCTTCTGTGTAAATAAAGACGTAAGTAAAAAAAAATAGGGATTGGAAGAGCTGTGTGCTCCGGGTTCATTTGGTTATACGGGGCCTTAGGTAAGTAAAATAATGATACAAATTATTTAATTTTGGTCTTGTTCACTGTACATGAACCTCGATGTACGGTGACTAAGACTAAGCAACATAACTTTTTTTTTGCAAAGTACCGTTGCATTCTGCTGTAGTTTGAAGGCGGGTCAAATGTTAGGCACTTTTAAATATGCAAAATTAAACTTTAGTAGCGCTATATAAGCACGAGGTAGAGAAAATTTTAAAACGTGAAAAAACAGTAATATTTTTTGTCTTCTTCTTTTTATTTTTTTGCTTTAACGTTTAAATTTTATTAACATTGTACTCTGACCCGCTCGCATCGCTCTTTTTACTTTGATCGTCTTATATTTCAAGATGGAGCCTCGAGTCTTGAATGGGGCAACAACGCGAAAAGTGAATCTTCACTTCTAATCACGCAGCAACACGGTTATAGGAGAAAAGTTTAATGTCTCTTCCTAACGCATACTGAGGAACAGAGTAAAACATACCCTCTAGGCGATAAATTTGAGGTCGTAAAGGCAAACAAGGATTTGTTAGGCGGGACAACGGGGCGCATATTTGACTCCCAAATTAGTAGCATGCCCTTTTATGCAGGGATCCCCACTAACGCCATAAAACAATAATGGGCTTCGCTAGTGAACCTTAGATAGCGGGCAAAGGTTCCCGGATATATTTTTTTATATGTAACACCACCTAACACTATTTATATCCTTCAATATTAGTGCCTCCTTATTTTGTGAACTTTCCTTTGCAGGAAGCCTGTTTGAAACGGCTATTCTGAAGGGATATTCCGAAATGGGTTTGCACAAGGAGGCTCAAGTGATAGAATTGATTCAATTTTGTTTCTTTTCTTTCAAGTTTGAGACAAAGACCCGCCATATGTAAAAATGACTGTCCTACGATGTTCCATTCCCTTGATAATATATTTCATTCTCACTTTTTTTAAACTATCGCAAAGTGAAAGTTACGTTTTGTCTGGACGCAGTGCCTGTCATGACAAATAGAACTTTCCTTGGGCATTTCTGCAAAGGTGCCCACACCTTTCATAAGACATATTGAATCATCATCACACAATCAAATCAAATCACAATTACTTCTTTCATAAACACGAATTAGATCTACGTACTCATTCATATATGATCATTTTGATAAGTAGCTGCTCAGAGGCTGAAATATTTTATACTCTCTATTCCTACGTCTTACCTCCTTTAAAAATAGTTGTTTTCGCGCAAAGATATACTACAATTTTGACTGAAAAATAAACCTGAAATTTTTTCTGGCAGTTAACTTTTCACGAATAATGTGGCCAACGTTTGCTTCTGGAAAAAACGGTTGCTTTAAACGTATACATCGTTGTTATTCTGCATAAATTTCTGTCATGCCCTGCTCTTTGTTTAATTGCAGATGTATTAGTCATCGTGCCATTATTGATTTGAATTCTTCTACTTGGGATTTATTAACGTAGGAAGGCAGCATATAAACTGACTTGCCTTAATTCGAATTTTCTATTGATGCAAATTTAACAATTAATGGTGGCCTAATTCAGACATCCTTAGTTTAAATAAATTAGACAAAACCATACTGCAATATCCAAAGTTTCGCAGCATTTGTAGTACACCTTGAAAACACCACAAAGAATCTCATTAATATTTAGAATTGGTTGCTTCTACTACGACTGGTCTGGCACATTTGGTAATAATTACCTCACGTCCTGTACAAATAAGGCAGCGCAACACATCCTATACCCTAGAGAACTGCCCCGTAGACCAAAAAACTCGACCTGCTGATATTGCTTGACTGTGAAGTTTATTTGTTACGTTGAGGTTTTCTGAATAAATTATTTCTAAGAGTATGTTTACTTTAAACGTAGTGCTTACATGACCGAAACTAATATAAAATAGTGCGTTTTACAATCCTCTAGTGCGCAAAAAGTCAGTCATTGTGGTTTTTTTTTAAATTTACCATAAAAGATCGCGAAGGCAGTATGCGACCTTCACGGAAACATGAAACGCGAGACACTTCATGACCAGCTTTCCACATAGTTACTGACAGAGGATTTTAGAAGGGTGTACCCTAATGTTTATATGCACCACAGTATATAACTTCGTAGCCCCTACGTGTCCGTAGAACCGAAACCGCGTTCTAGGTTTTATGTACAAAGGCGGTTTTTCATAAATAAAGTGGGTTACCCAAGGTTACTTCAAAGTCGACTTTTTTTGCTCTCGCGGAGTGTGAGAGCCTATAGTAAGTTACAGCTCAAGAATGTAGGCCGAGGGAAAGGAAGGCCTGGGAGGAGGAAGCAGACGGAACGCTGGAGAGAGGAGGAGGTTTCCCCTTTTCCCCTCCAGCGTTCCGTCTGCTCCCTCCTCCCCTGACTTTGTTTCCCTCGCCCCACCTTCTTGAGTTGTAACGGAGAGGCTAAATCCAAGACGATCCACGTCCGAAGCTGATGTCAAGTGTGCAATGGCGGCTCCCAGGACAACGGTGTCGCCGCCACCCACATGACCGAGCCTTTCAGTACGCGACGACGTTCCACACGTACAAGGACGTGCATGCTCCATATTTTTTTTAACCCATATCTTTACGGCCGAAACTTTGCAGAGAGTTCGACCTCATCCGTTGTCGTTGTCAGCTACGGAAAAACACTTCTCTCCGCTCTTGGTGCAATGCCAGGAAGTCGGGCTTTCCCGTCGGCCGCGCATCGCGGAGAGAGTCATCCCCGTCATCCCGCCAGCAACGACGCGACGAAAAGAGAGTCTTCCGTGAAGTCTTTTTGAAAGACTTGTTTTCAAACGTTACTCGTGTTATGCGAAATCCCACTTTGGTAGTATTCAGTTGCTACGCGAAATGTTGGATGGTTTAAGAAACTTTCACCGCGCTTCCCAACTTACTTCACGGATCACCGACCACTGGTGGCGGTCATTAGTGGCATCCACGACGCCAACCATGACGGCTATGAGAATTAACCACGTCGCACCTCCGTCCACAGGTACGTGAAGGCACCATTCCACCCGCATTTCGCAACCGTGCTACAGCTATCGTTTTCGTTTCTTCGCGCATTGTGGGCGAAAAATACAACTTTTGTTTTTAACTTGCTGCTTGAGGGAGACGAAATTATCTCGGCGCCAGCAATACAGGACCGCTCGAATGACGCGAAGCCAGCGGTCGCTCAGCGCTAGTAGAGTTATCTATATAAATTTAAAAATGTCATTAAAACAAAAGTCCGTCCTAATAAAAAACGAATACAACATTTCGCACGCTCTATTAAAGTTGTGACTATATCTTGGTGGAGATGCAAGCATAAACGACTGCGTGTTTCGGTTGGTGGTGATGAAAGTCTAGTTGAAAACTCTCATCTATATTCTGCTCTATCTGTAGTCTATCTCTTATGCCGTGCGGTCATAACGTGCGCTAAATTTTGGAATGCTATTCTCCAACTATTGTCTCAGTTTGCTACGCTAATAATTAGAAGCATGAAGAAAGAGCGGTTTGGGTGAACAAATAGTTAAAACAGGAGTTTTTCAGACTTCATGTTTTGCAGGACTTATTCTCGCTTCACAAAAAAAGTTACTTTATTTTTTTATACCTTTCATATTTAAAACTGAAGCATAAAATATGGGTATAAGTTTTTGTCATGAAAGATTATTAGGACTACACTATTATAAAGGTTACCGAAAGCAAGAAGGATCAATGTCTGCGAAAAAGGCAACGATTCTGGAGACTCGCCTTTTCTGCGTGAGTTACAATCCCGTTCCACAAAAAAATATGATGTCAGTTTTGTCGACAGGCATCCGATGGTCGGCGAATAAGCCCCGCGATCCTGACTACGAGTGGCTTGCGTGCACCGCGCTGATCCAGGAGAGGCGCGCGCTGATCGGCTGATGAAATAATATTGGTCGATGGAACTGACATTAAATTTTACCGGGGTAACAGGTGTATTAAGCTTCATCTCAAAACATTTATAGCAACGTTTTGTTGTACCTCGTTCGATGTCGTCGATTCTCCTTCAAGAAGGTTAAAGTAGGACTAGTAAAAGTTATCTACTTCATGTTACCATCTCTATTCTAGCAAAATATAAAAAAAACGAATTTCCGTAACTTCTAGCAGACGTCAAAACATCAGCCCCGAATTAATTATACACAGCTTGCGGGCATTGTTTTTCGTAAGAGTAAAAACAAAGACAAAACAGAAGGCTCACCTTGCACCACGATCTGGAAGTTGGTCTCGTCTCTGCCGTAGGCGTTGGACGCCATGCACGTGAAGAGGGAGGAATCGCGTCGGTCGGTCGCCTTCACCAGGATCTCCGACACGAGGCGCTCGGGAAAGGTGGTCGACGTCTCTTTGTACCTGCGAGTCCGAACACGCCATGGCGTTTTGCGGGTAGCGTATTCTCAGCCAATAATACGCAGTCTAACGTGAGATGTTGTCTGTCCCTTTTTCTTCCTCCTTCACGAGTTTCCATTTTCCAAAACCACAGACTCAGGTTTCAATCATCATGTATAACTTACACCGGGTCGCTTGCAATTTAACCGTTTCTTTTTCTAACGTGTAGTATTGTCACAAATAGTTTAATTAACGCGGGGCTTGGCTTAGTTATTATGTTCACCCTCCTTGCTTCGTGATTCGTTGTTTGGAGTCATTATCGGCAAATGCTGCGATCTCAGTGGCTGAGAAGCGGTAATAACATGCTCGTGATTTCGCCATAAACTGGGTTTCTTAGGCTGACAGCGACTGCATTTCTTCTTTTTTTTTAATTTTACCATTATGCTTAGAAGTGCAGATGAAACTTTAAATGGGTTATCTAAATTCTGCTGTAAAAAAAATCTGAAATAAAAAAGCACCGCTACTGCGCAAGGCCGCAGTCTATTTCGTTTACGTCCAATTTTCCATTACCTTTCCGATGCATATGTAGATGTGCGAAATAGAATATTATTCTGGAGCAAAGGAACGTAGCCCTCAATAAGAAAAAATTCTCTTGTATTGCTACGATCGATATGTTGTTGGCCACATTTTTGTTACTTGGAATCTTGCGAAAATGTGGCCATTAAGTTTTCATATACGTGTCGGTGGACTGGTGTTTTGCAATATATCGACCAGTTTATCAGGTTATGGTTCTTAATGAATGTATGATAAACGTGCCGTTTCTATAATAGCTCTGCGCCTCGGCATTATTCAGATAACGTCTTGAATGCTTTTGCCAACGAATCTTTAAAATAGAGACAGCAGGTTTTAGAATATATTTAAGCCACTGCACCGATACCAAAAAGGTTCCTAGGCGTATTTTGATCAGCTTCCGTTTAAGGTCTGTCTGAGATTAATATTATTTTCAATCACGGGCGTTACATTTTCTTTCACATTATGGGGGACGTATAGTGCCAAAAGCTAAGGCGAAGTATAATTCTAGACTCACTCTCTACAAACAAATGTTCATTCGCATATTGATTTAATCGCCCGTAGCGCACACTCTCTAAATTTTTATAAAAAGAAAAAACAAGGTGGAGATCAAGATGGCAGCAGGTGTCTCTTCTAAAAGCTTGCTAAAAGATCGGCTAGAACAAATGACTATATTTTATTTCGGTGGAAAGTCACAGTCGAACCGTTCGGCTCGTCGGTACCTTGTAACCCTATCAATGAAGATTATTTTCTTTAATTATTTTTTTGAAGAATGAAAGAACACATTCGGCGCTTTTCGATTATACCCCCATTAAATGATAGGGTCATGGTTAGTTACTGGGCGTCGGAGGTTATTCACCGTCATGAGAGACCGAATGAACACTTAAAGATTGACCAACGAATTCGAAATAAACATAACCCTTATCTGAATATGGAATGTTTTAGAGACTTCTTTAAGCGATGTTTAACCGCCATCTAACAATGTCAGCGTCATTTTGAAACACACACGCCTAAATGTACCTGATATTATCACTTCCTAATGATGTTTTAAGTGAACACAAATGTTACTAACAGCAGGCGCTCTTCATTTTGGTGCACCATGTATGAGTTTGCTGACAACATTAAAGAATAATTCATGCGCCGTTCGATAATGATGAGAACAATTGGTGATCGAGTGTCTGCCTTTAACCAGTGCATAGTGCAACAATAACTGCCCATATACATTCTTAGTTCTGTAGCGTTCAGTGTTTCTCATGGAAACCAAACACTATTGACCGCCTGCGCCTAATATACCGTCCAGAAGCGATCGAATATTGTTCTGCTGTGCAGCCTATCATTAACTTGTCGAAAATGATGCCCATCCAAGCACCAACGCGTTCGAGGCTAGCGGAGTCGTTAAACATGCAGCGGAGGGCCGTTAGGAAACTAATGTCTCCAATATGTTTTTTTTTTAGAAAAATGTAGCTTAACTATAAAAGATACCATAGTAGAGTGTTTCTTTGCAAATTTTATAAACGAATATTTAGTCAATTGTCAAGAAAGTCAATATAATTATCAACGTTTTATAGTTTTTGTGGGAGGAGCGCGCTTACTTCCTGTCCAGTTAAGGCTGGAACAAGTGCGAAACATCAATCGAAAATCGCACGGAATTTCAAACACGAACAATACTTTCAGGCTGTTTTCGGAAAAGCGGGGTATGTAATTCACGTTTATAGGAGATTTTGTTTCGCTAAAATTATTTTTAAGATTTCTGCGCAATATATAATAATCCCGGAGATCGTACTGTTTTTTTTAATGAGTCGGAATGTTTTAAGACGGTGAGATGGGCTAGTTGGTTGGTCATTCTTAAAGTTGGACGCCAAAAACAACGAGTGTGCGCCTTGTCCAGTCTGCATCTCTTCTTATGTCCTCGTTGGTTTTGGCGTCTAACTTTAAGAAATTGTTTTTTCTTGTTTTGTTTTTGCACATAGGTTTCCGCCTTCACCGTGGTTGTTGCGAGTTTGGAAAGTACCATGTACAGATTCATTTTTTATCATCTAAGCAAAAATAATTCTCCGAATGCGTTCCTCCACTGCTACTTGTTTTAGGCTTCAGGAATTGTACTAAGAGGCCAACTATTTGTTCTTCTTAACGACGGTCCGTGAAGTTAAAGTAAACACTTTTACGAACGCAGAATCGCTAGTCTTACTGCGTCGTATCGAAAGAAACAGTAAATATTATGAAATATTTGATTTCGAAACAACTAACGGTTTGTGAAGGATGTAGTAAAAAGTGACGTAGGCGTAAAAATAAACACTGGTACATATTATAAACATAATTTGAAGCCAACAACTTTATGCCGTTTATCGCTGTATTCAACATGGGAAGCGTTTCTTCGATAAAGAAAAGCAACACGAACGGCAAAAGACGGGGAAAGAGAGAAAAAAAAGATGTTTTGTACTGTCCCCATCCTTTTTGCGTTCATGTTGCGTACCTTTATTGCCGTAACTTTACTAGCATGCTCTAATTTGCAAGGAAAACGTTTCTTTAAATGTCTATACATAATAATTATCAAGAGTATGCTGTAGAAGCCAGCCCTTCTTCGTCTTGTATTACAGGCACAGTTTTGCCAGTTTTAGTTTTATGAACGAATATGACTGCTCTGTATACCTTCAACTTTATTTTTGAACACAATACGGCCGAGTTTGAACGTATACGTCGTGAAACATTATAAGTCGCTCAAAGTTTCGTCGAAGGTCGAGCTTATGCGCGTAGAACATCCATACGTTGGTTACGTGTTGAGGTTGCATAGGAACATTTCGCAAATGACGCCCATTACTGAATAAAGCACATATTTCTCATTGAATTCAAATATTTATGACTTCAATTACCATTATTAGTTGATACTTCTGCTATCTAAAATATACGACGTGTCTGAACTGTTTGAGAAGGCTAATTGAAGAAAAAGTAGAGTAAATTTTACCAAAACAATTACTAAAAAAAACAATTTGACGTTTTTTTTGTGTTTTTTTTTCTAATATTCTTTGCAACAGCAAACAACGGTTTAAGGCACAGGTGTCGGAGAAAATTTAATATAGTCCACGCAACGCAACCTGCAAGTAGGGCTATGAACTACCAAAAGTATGACTACAACTTTTACTCGATTCGCGAGATAAAGGATGGTTTACCTTGTTTCCGTGTCGAAGTTGAGGATCTGTCTGTCCTTAGTCCAGGTGATGTTGATGGGCTTCTCGCCGTAGGCCTCGCAGCGAATGCGAACATCCTCTCCTTTGCGCACGTTCTGGGAGCTGAACTGGGTCTTGAAGAAAGCCGGAACTAAGAGAAATCAAACGGCAATAAGGGGTTTGTGTTTCATTACGCTTCCGTATCTTTTTGGAAGATTACGTCTGCCAGCAAGCCAAATAGCAGTTCAGCACTCTAAAGAAAGGTATCTGGGTTAACTTTCGTGCAGAACACAAAAACCAAAAATCACAGAAAAAAAATTAAAGAAAAATCTTTTAATTAAATGACGAAGTTTATAATACCATTAGATCTGAAAAAAGTGATGTGCGCATGGACAACGAACAAGATAAATGTCATCCTCATCATCACTTCGCACATAGTATTTTTTTTTCTCAAATCGAATTTCGATTTTTGTTAATCTCGAAGATGTTGGTATTGTTCGCCGTGATTTATTGTCTCGATTTCTACAGGAACGCCTACCCAGAGACATTTTGTAGCGTGTACCATCGCTCCCTTAAAATGAAGTGAGGATTGTGCTCTTCTCCTCACCATAAACAAAACGTCAGCGCATTTTGTCCGACGTCATACAACAATTTAAATTCGATAGCCGAAGAATGCTATTTTTATTTTGCCGTCTGTCCTTTTTACCCACATCCCTTCGTTCCAAACAGCGAAGTGCGACGGGTTAGCAGATGACAAAATGGAACAAGCATTCGATTGTTATATCTATTTTTATCACCGCATATTTTTCGGGCTGTATTGCGCGGACTATACATGTTTAAAAGTTAACATTTTTTTTTTATTGTGAGGACTATCTACAGGTATGGGCTACACAACGATTTGTTCTTTTCTCAAGATCATTCCCCATGCAGAAACGCGACGGAGTTTGTGAATGATAGATAATGTTAAAGATGCTTTACGCCTAACGCAAGCTCCTTTGTAAGCCAATAAAGCAGGCATTTTTAAGGTGCATGGGAATCGTTTACGTACGGAGTGTGTACCGGGCGCGGACTATAGTAAAAAAATACGGTAAACAGAAATAGTATGGTTAATTTGTAAAGACAAGAACAAACGGAATTATCGTTCGCATATATTGGTACGATCGTTCTTTAAAGCTATTGCACTGCTTGTCGCCAGCCTTTTTTATGACGGTCTCGGCGTTTTCACGTTTAGCGTGCCATCTGGGTGCTTCAAATATCCTCTACAGCGCCATTTTGACCCGTATCAATTCAGCCATGTGATTGCTTCGCCCGGCTTGGTGATAAAGAAAGAACAGACTAACTCGCCCACAGTGGACGCGAAGGGGTCCCCAGCCTACAAGAAATGATTACTTCCGGGACTAGACCAAACTTCCGGCGGCTTCAATGGGATCTTGCGATTCCGGAGTTCGGCTTTCAAGTAAGAACGGCTGGATGGCTCTACGTTCATATATATATATATGTATGTTTGTCTATATAAAAACGTTATCAGCAACCTTAATACGTGCACCTAAATGCCCGTTGACTCCATTATTATGGGGTATTTAATTTCAGTTTCGGAAATGCCTCGGCTACTCCTTGTCAAATATGCTGTGTATGTTAATTTTTGAGCACCGTAGGTTTAAACAGAAAACCAGCGGTTACAACAACACGCAGAACAAAATATATATCTGTATATATATATATGCCCGTTCTAACTTTTCCGTTCTCTATTTAAAATGTTTTGCTTGTAGAAAAGACTTGCATGTAAAGTAAATAGAAAGGCAGATATAAACAAAGCGAAGAACAAGGCGTACCTAAATCTGCTCTGCGTGCATCGCTCAAATGAACAAAGTTATTTGAAGCTCGATCTTCTATAGTTTCTCGGTCCTCATCACGTGAATCTTTTTTCTCGTCCCGTAACTTTATGTACGCACTCTCTGAAGGTTCTTCGGCAAATATTATTATATTATCGCGGTGTCTATCGAAACATTATTTTTTCATCAGTCTCATATAAAAAAAAAACATGGAAAGAAACACATATTGGCATATATTCCTGAGGCGGACGCCGATCACGAGCGCTTTTCTCGCAATGGATCAATACAGTTTTCTTCAAAGTGCTTCCAAAACGCGCCTTTATTGAATTTGGTTTTTTTTAATACCCTTGCACGTACGTGCGTTAGCCTGTTGCAACAAGACAGAGAAATTTATGCGAGAGCGAACGGCAAAATATGCACAGGCATCCGATATATTTCACTTTTCTTGTTTATGTCATTCAAAATTCCACGAGGACATGATGATAACGGCATTTTACAAATGTTTTTTTTTTCTCATAAAACGATTCAGAACTCACCTGTTTTGTTTATCACAGTGGCATGAACCATGAATACTGGTCTCCATCCTCAAATGAGAATAATATATTGCCAAGGGGTACCGAAGGATCTATATGGTGTACATTTCTAAACTACAGATTGCCTCCTAACTTAAACCAGAGACGACTTATTTGAACATTGAAGATATTAGAATTTAAATTGTATAAGGTGCGACGGAATCACGTTTTAATGCAATCTTTTTTATAAATATATTAAAAGACATCTAAAATTTTTGTTATTGTTTTATGACAAGAATTTAAGTCGGATACATATAGCCTACTAAATAATTAGTTGGAGTGTAGAATAGTGCACTGTTTCGTTTAAATCAAAGCAGTTCTTTTTTATTTTATATATTTCGCTGAGCAATCTAATTAATGATTTTTCTTTCTATAAGTAATGAGCTCAAAACTGAGCTTTTTTAGTATCTTCTTTGTTCGATACTAAAATATAATTTAACTACATTGTGTCCCTTTATAATCCGCCCATGTTTTCGTTAAAACAAAGTCAATTCATTGGAACAGCTTAAAATTAATGAGTCATAATAAGTGTTTTGCTTTTTATTTCAGGAAGTGATCTTTAAAAAGGTACAGCGTGATATCGCGGGTATAATGCTGATAAACCAAAAAAAGCTGTCGCATGGCTCAATATTATGCAATTATGCTAATATTATCTAGACAAATGCTGCAGAAAGTGACAGCTTAAAAAGTGCAGGGCATGCGAGTCCCGGCCCTATTATCATCGCACCTTTGCCAATGACATTGCAGCGTTATTGGACAAAAATCTATAAAAACAAACAAACTGGGAAGTACAAAACGTGTAGGGAATGTTCAATGGTTGTCACTGTGGAGTTCAGAAGCGACTCGAAAAATGCCGGTATACTCTTGCCAGTATAGTTCTGTGTGTGTGTGTTTGTGTGTGTGTAGTGTGTGTGTGTGTGTGTGTGTGTCGTGTGTGTGTGTGCTGTGTGTGTGTGTGTGTGTGTGTGTGTGTGTGTGTGTGTGTGTGTGTGTGTGTGTGTGTGTGTGTGTGCGTGTGGTGCGGGTGCGTGTGTGTGTGCGTGTGTGTCTGTGTGTGTTTTGTTTTTGTTGTTGTTGTTCTCTGGCCTCGACTTACCGTGAACCCGCAGCTTGATGACTTCGCTGAGGCTCGGCTTAACGTTGTTCGTGGCCTGGCACATGTACTCCCCGGCGTCGTTGAGTCCGATCTCTCTCAATACCAGGGATCCGTTTTCTAGAATCTGGATGTACGGGTTGCTGATGATCGTCTGGGACTCCACGGGAGGACCAGCTAAAAACAGAAACAAAAAACAAAAAAGCCACGCTAGGTTTAGGGGGACTTCTACAGTGGTTGTTTTTATCCTCAGATCTGCTAAGACGGTGCTCTTATTCATTGGTCTGTTGGAAGAGCGCTAATAGTGGTCCGAGCCGACCGGCGTTTCTTATTTCTATATTTTGTTTAGAAGAAGCAATTAAGAGTCTGAAATTGGGTATTTTGCTCTTGTCCTACGAGGGCTGGGGTCGACTTTGCCTTATTTTATTCGCACTAATGTTTTCATACCTTCAGGTTCAATACATGCGCAACGCAAGATAACGAAAGATCACTCGATGTTTCTTGGCCAACTATAGATCTCAGTAAAAAGTAAAAACAACACTCACAACTTTTTTTGTCTTTCTAGCTAAAAAGTTTTTTTTTTTTGTTACGTGCGATTACAGCCGGAAAAAACATCCCAGGCTATTTTGAGCTCTTAAGAACCATCTTGTAAAGCTTACGATACTTAACAACTGCATTCATGCCTGTTGCAAATTTCGAGCACTGAAACGGCAACTAACAATTAATCAAAATCTGTTTAATAACTAAAATAGCAAATAACAGCATTTGTCAGGCACATTATTCTCTCAAAACAATGTTGTTTACCGTTACGAATAAATATATTTTCCTCGTCAAAACCACTCTTAATACAACAATAGACAGAAGCAAGTTATACAACTTGTTCGAAAGAATCAATAAACGGTATTAATAGCACTCACACATATTGTCGGCGTGTTAAGGACTTACGTAGATTTTCACAGCCTAGCTACCAAACATCAAAGTGTCTGTAGCGCCTAGCGAAAAATATATGAAGCGTTATGGGATTTGTCCATGTTCCGCTCGGGTGGCTTGAAAGCTAATTAAATAGAAATACAAATACAAAGAAACACGCTAAACCAAAAGTTAGTTTCCGTTGTGCTTCAAAGGCAGCAGGGAGGCTCAGCCTGAACGACGTAACAAGATTAACGGAATTACTTCTCAAAGAATGTCCGTAAACGAATGCTTCTTTTCCAACAGTCAACTATTTCATACGCAGCACCTTTTCTTATTCTTTCTTACAACAAACGTGGGTTTTAGAATTTGCGGGCTGCCGTCGTCGGTCTCCGGCAATCTTCAATTCCAACGTGGCTTGTTTGCCCAAAGGATGCATTGAAAGGAAGCGCGAACTCGCAACAAATATCCCATTTCGATGTAAATTCCTCGCCAGAAGCTATTACCATAGTTAATGCCCACGAAAATTGGAGAGTGGAAAGCAAATAGGGGAGTTAAAGAATAAAGTTTGGCGACAGCCGCATAGAAACGCGACTTAAATACAAGCGAGATTTTTGTTGGCACGGCTGGGCGCAAATCTACTTTTGACTGAAGAAGCAAAATATAATAAATAAACTTTGACTCTCACTTTATGTTTGTTTGTTCCGGTTTCCATTTCTTTTTTCTTTTCTTGCATTTCGTCGTTTATGCAGTTTGCGACTGCGAAGTTCAGTGTTTCTATAAGATCTTGGTAACTGCAACAAGACTTGCGAACGGAAACCATGTCTAATCCAAACAAAATGTTTTGATAAAAAAATAGAAACAACTAGATGTGTGCGGCGGTGCATCGAATACGAAGTGACACGCCTCTGAATTGTATTTTCTCTAGACCTTTTCTTCTATGCCTAACATCCTTGCACATCTTCTGGTTGTTACCATTGTCGACGTTGACGTTAACAAGCGAAGCGCTCTCATTTTTTGGAGGTTCGAATATTGTGCCAACATAACATATAAAACACGGGACAGTCTAGATTTCAGGGACGAACAAAACTGTTCGACGAATGGCGGCCATGTCACTAAATTCTTCGCATATGCGCGTAATGGAGAAGCCCGATCAGGCGCTGAAACCAGGACTGTTAACTAATTGATAGGTAGTCTTAACAACTAGACGGTCATCTTGAAAAAAAGAACCGAGGATTGAGAGTGTTATACCTTAAGTCTCCGCGTTATTACAAAAGACGTTTTACGAAGAGCGTTCATTAACATTCCTGAATGATCATAGGCGTATTCAACCTAAGTCTCCGAGGCCACGATGCCCCGTGCATTCAGAGAACCGGCATCGTCAAGCCATTCAGCCCCACGAATACGTCAAAGTCTATCTTTCATCGGAAACTTTTCTGTTTAGTGACGGGGGGGGGGGGGGCGCTACTTTTTTTGGAGCTGTATGTTTTGAAGCGAGATAAAAAAAATTGTAAGCAAAAAAAGGTAGAAGTGGCTGCGACTGCACAGTGCTGCTCAAGAACTCACAGTGTTCTCCGATGCTATCTGTAAGGAGGCGGAGTTTCCTGGCGCTTGCCACGCGACGGCGAGTGCGTGCCGTAGCTTTCGTGCGCTTCGAGATGCGTGATGGGTTCGCATTAGGCGACGGATGGAGAGAGCGTGTGCCTTGTCGTAAGTGCGCATGCGTGGTTCACGTATCGATTGTGTTTCGGTGTGACCCCCTTTTATGCTGAGTCGCTGCTGCCGCGGGTGACAACCCTCCCGATCGGAGGCTTTATTTTTTTTCTAGTGTGTTTACTTATCAGCATAGTTTTGTTCACGTTGCTGTCAGCTTATGTTCGGCGAGATGATAGTGGCAGCTATAGTTTCAACGTGCGGATTTTTCCATCGCCTAGTTCATTAGCAAGAGGCGTTTTCTTTTTTTTTACTGTAAGTGGTGACAGAAATATTGATCTTGTTATATTGTATACTTAAGCTCAATTTTACTTCCTGATTAAAAAGTTAGGTTCCAACAAACTATTGAGTAACAAATTGCGTCGGAGTTTCATTTAGCTCTTGGTTCTTGTTATAACTAAAACAAATAAAAACTGCCCCGAACTTTTTGCTTTAATGTATTATTACGTCAGAAAAAAATTAAGGCCGGGGCGGAGAGTTAAAATGAATGTTGGCATTAAGCGTTTGTCGTGCGCGTAAACTAACATGATTATCGAGGAAGTCGACAATGGCTTGCAGTTCTTCACCGACTCAACCACGCGTGATACTCTTGAATCAATCTTGAATCAATCTTGAATCAATTAATACCCTATTGACAATGCGTCTATGGGGCCCACCAGGATTTTTTTATATGTTTTGATGTACCCTTCAAAAAAGTTTGCGGTGTCTGAGATATCCGTTGAAGTTTTCTAACGTGCCCGACCTACCCTTCAAAAATTTCTAAGGGGTGTAAGAGATCGTGATAGTTCTTTTGGGAGGCCTGTGTGTCTGAGCACGTGAAGCGAAAGCTAGCGCTGCAGAACCCAGGGATCCTGGGGTCAATCCCCACCCCTGCCCGTTTCGATCGGGATGAGCATCGTACCGGCGTGCGGTCGTGTATCACTACTGCGTGGTGCAAGTTAAAGACCCCAGGCTAGCAGTCGTACCGCACTGGCTAAATTGCTTATCTACAGTGGGTGACAAGGTCGCCATGTTCTGGCAGATTAAACTCCTGCTATATAAACAACTAATGACATATGTGTGTGTGTTTTTTTCCTTAAATTTATACCATGAATATTATTCCTCTACTCTTTCACTTGTATGAACTTCAGCAGTATGTATTTCATCAGCTGTCGCGGCGCGTACAGTAGAAACAGACTCTTGTCCCCGGTACCACTCACGTGCACAGCGCAGACTTCAACTCTTCATAGAAACCTAGCACCACACGCACTGTTTTTCACCGTAACACGTGCATGTGCAAAAACACGAGAATCAGAAGCTTGCACTACGCCGTTAAAAATACTAGTATATGTTCACACTCCAATTCACACCACATAAGTTGCAAGCTTAGTCTACTCTTACGTTAAAAATCAAATACATAAAACAAATTGCACACTAATAAAAAAAGAAATTGAGATATTGATTCTCAACTTAAATCTAACTAAAAAATATGCAGCTACATTGTCTCTTTCTTTCATGTATTCTAAATGGAAGTTGTGTTCTTGTAACTTCATCATCCACCTCATGATTCTGGTGTTCGTGTGCTTCGCCTTCATTGATGAACTCAAGAGGTTGATGGTCAGTCTAAACGCGAAAATGTCTGCCGTACAAATAAATAATAATCCTTTCTACGTTCACAATAGTGCTAAACACTCCCATTCAATTGTCGCGAAGTTCTTCTCTGCTTTCCTAAGCTTGCGGCTGGCTTATGCTACAGGATAGACCGTCTGGTCTTCCTCCTGCAGAATAACTGTTCCTACACTTGCATCTGAGGCGTCAGTGCGTGGCGCAAATTTTTGCTAAAATCTGGCGCCATCAGTATAGGTGATTTGGCCGACGCTTCCTTCAAGCATGAGAAAGCCGTTTGGTATTCCTCTTCCTAATCGACTTCGTTCCGGGCGCCCGTTTTTCGTGAGGTTTGTTAAGAGGGCCAATAATATCGATGGCTACCCTTTGGAAGATGTGTCGCTATGGTAGGCAGGGTGCCTTAGGGTGCTTTACCCACACTTCCTTTAGACACATTGCATTGGCAGGTTTCGCATGATCGTACGTATCTTCGAATTTCACTTTGCATTCCTGACCAGAAAATTCTTCTCCGACCAGGTTTATTGTGTTGTTGATCACCTGGTGGCCAGACATTATACCATCATGTGACATGGCCGCTAGTGTTCGTAAAAACGTTTTGGGGCAGAACCAGCTGATCGGTCGTCCTCCCGAAGCGTTAGACACAACTCCTGTACAGAAACTGGTACCTTAAAAGAAATTTGTACTTCTTTCTTCTTCCTCCAGATGACCTTGCCGATGTTACGAAAGCATCCCTTAAGGCTCTCATCCTTCTGGTGTTCCTTCCGCATCTCTTCGGCTGTTGGCTTAAGTGGTGACACCTGCTGTACTCTCAGTTCCGAACGCGGTTGCAACAGACGGTCTTTGTTCCTTTTCATCTCTAACGCATTCGCCGTTGACATGGGCTCTTATTTGCCTGGTTCCAAGTGTACGGTGACCTCTGGCACTTGTTCTGAGAAGCTCACCTTAACTTGTTCAGCGATGACTTTTTGCTTTGCCTCTTCATTTTCTTTGATCAGTCATGTCTGGGTTTCTGTCGCTCCGGTTTCGTTCATCTCTTTATGCTCGTTCCACCTCCGGTTTGGGTCGTTGAACCCCCACATCATTGGCACGTTGCCCAGTATGAGGTAGTAAAGTGATTTTCTCACACATTTTGTTACTATCTTTCCTGTGAAATGGGGTGTCCTGACCTCAATGTTATCCTCGGGCAAATATCTGACAGTCCTGTCCAAAATAAATACGGGTTTCGACGTTTATGTGAACGCCTCCCGAGGTACCAGCTCCTTCCGAACGACGACCGTGTTGCACCTTGCACACCTCAGGACTGTTATTCGCGATCCCTTATACGTAACTCCACTGCTGCCATATGTTCAATTAGAAATTTCGGCGCTCGTCCTACGGCCGCATTAAACACAAAGATTTTTGAGCCGTTATGAATAGCGACTAAGCCTCGTTCGTTTCGACTGCGCTCTCGTCGCCGCGTTCCGTCAGCGTACAGGACATCTTGGGTTCGGCCATCTGGTTTTGCTAGGGAACTCTCCGCTATCTGTCCTGTTTTACCACAGTTTCAACGTGTGACTGCTCGGGACGTGTGCGGGCGGCTGCGCAAATTTTCTGCCTTCTGGCCACGCTTATTGCAGATAAAGCATCTCAGGACTTTTCGGCCTCCACCACTTGCTGTTCTGTGTGTGTCGGTCGTGGCCGGCTTCTTAAGGCCCGTTCACACTCTTGCGACCGAGTAAGACCGAGAGAGACCAGACCGGTTTTAAGCCTCTTGCGATCTCTTAGGACCAGCTCCGCTGCAGCGGAGCAGGTCCTAGAAGCCGCAAAAGGCTTGAAAACCGGTCTGGTCTCTCTCGGTCTTACTCGGTCGCAGGAGTGTGAACGGGCCTTCGGTGATCTTTTCCGTCTTAGGCTTGCTTGCGCCAGTTAGTGTCTGGGCCTCCAAGCATAGGTCAGCATTGGCAGCAAAGTTTTGGCAGTCTCGCTAGCGGAGAAAAACTGACAAAAAACTAGAAAAGCTCAACAAAAACTGCTCAACAAGTACTCTATCGCGAAGGCCTTCAAAAGATGCGCCCACACCGGCTATTTCAATCCACCGGCTAGCCGAACGGCGAACTGTCGTCTGGATTCTCCCTCCTCAGGTCTTGCTTCCGGAAACTTTATTTTATACCCATCTATTGTGTTGCGAAATCTCTGCATCAGAGCCAGTTTTACACGCGAATACTCCAGCTCGTCTGTTGTTGACAGCCAACCTACTAGTGGCAATGCTTCGCCAGTGAAGCCCAAACTCAACCTGGTAGCCCACGTCTGGTTGAGTCATTCCAGTCCCGTTGCCTTTCGTTGGAAGCGCTGAAGATAAGCGTCTCGGTCGTCCCTACTTTCCTTAAATTGGGGAATCAGCTTGGAAGGACTGAAGTGATGCCCCTGTTCCTTTTCCGCACCTTCACCGTTGCCCGGATTATCTCGTGACCGGATTATCTCGTATAAATAAATTATTAAACTAGGGAGTATACTGTTTCTGTGTTGTCCCCTTTTTTCTTCTCCTTTTGTCCTACGTTTCGGGTTTTATAATGTTGAGTATACTCCCCGTTGTTTGGTTTATTTATATCATTTTGTTTACATTTGATTATCGTTCTAGATTACCATGCAAGTGGTGACTCCCTTTGTCTATAGTTCTCGACGTGTAACCCAAAGAGAGGGCGCAGGCAAGCCAACGTCATATATAGCATAGATCAGAGGTGGCCACGGCGATTAACCTCACCCTGCCGTTCTGGTGGATTCGAAGGCTGCCGCAGGTTCTGCATGAAATGGGCGATACTCACGAATCATCTTCTTCCAGCGAATCTGGGGATGGGGGACACCGTCCGCTTGGCAGTCGATCAGGACGCTTTCTCCCAGGATGCCGGCCTTGTCCGTAGGCTGTTTTCGCCAGTACGGAGGCACTGCGTCACATCGATTCACGAGGCAGTATGAGAACCAATGAATGATGCCGGTTTATTACTAGTTTATACTATATAACTGAGGCGAGGAACTTTAAGAGAAACAAATGAAGTGCCTCAGTTTGTGCCAGCGCTGGCATTGCCGACGTAATGTCCAATTGACAATAAATGAACTGGTTAAAAACCAAGATAAATATTCCTTAGAAAAGCCGATTGCCAAAAGCAAAATAATCGAAAACAAGCTTTTGGTAAAACCTAGCCGAGGGAGCGGGCCTGCAAATTAGCGGTTGTTTTATGAACTACCTTTCAGTTTAAAAGTTCTTCCACTCTTTTTTTTTCAATTTCTTGGACTAATTTATTACCAGTATACGATAGCTTTTAGTGCGAGCTTATTACCGGGAATGATGCATGAACAAACATCCGCTTGGGAGAAAAATTAAAAAAAGCATCCCCATACAATCAGAACATTCCGTTTTACACAAATGCTGCGTTCACATTGGCGTTCGAATCGCCACCGCGAAGCGGATCCGCTCGTTTTTATCATCGACCGCGCGTGAAAGCGCACTGAACTTTTAAGTAAACAGCGCTCGCAACCGCTTGGCGGATGCAGTTCAACCGCCAGTGTGAACGAGGCACAACTCTAAACGCAGCCGGCGCTATACGAGAAAGATGGAGCCGCTGAAACAGCCGCAGAAGTGTAATGTCGCGGCGCTCATCGCCTTTGTGCGTATGGTATCGTCGACTAAAACAATCACAAGCAGTCAATGCGAGGCGATTCTGACCTTTCTTTTACAACGGAGCTGTTAAGGACTAGTTTCCCCAGGGTTGTGTCCGTCCTCAAATGACCTGATGACACAGAACTCTGGACAGTTACCGCCATCTGTGAGTAACGGCGGCAACCAGACAACCGGCAAGTTGCCGCCGTCGCTCATAGATGGCGGCACATAGTACAGCTACGCTGATCTTTCTTTATCACCAAAGTAAAAAAGACTGAGTCTTTTTAGCTTGATTTGATTAGCCGTGATTACGAACCAACAAAAACTACAAAATCTACAAACACCACATAGTCATGAACTTTTCGCGCTGCGTGTTTGACTTAATATAATTTATAGCGTTTTGCGTGGGAAACGTAGAGAATGCTCCGTTTTATTTCGAGGCGCACAGTGTAGTGTTTAGAACCTCCAAGGAAAGGTAAAAAGCCATGAACATGCGGAGGACCGATTGTTACAACCTCCTGTCACATTTGGAATCGAAACTCTAAGTCAAAAGTTGTTTAATTTAGGTTATCTCACTCATTTCGGCTAACAATATTTGAGACCCTTTTATTGCAAATCGTTTAAAGTGATACATCTGTAATTTTAAAAAACTAATTGGCGCAACGTCGTTGACATACACATACAATTGTAAGCAACTTTGCCTTCTGCTTTTCTTCTTTGTTGTATTTTATTTTATTGAGGTAGAGCAACCTTTATATAGATGCTCGACCAGCTCGATACCAATATTAAGAAAGCTTGTTTTTCATCATTTTTGAACGCGCGTTTTGTATATTTTTTTAGCTCATTCTATTTGACATTTTACGTATAAGCCATATTTCAACCGCAGGCGCGTATTCGAGTGCCCGGAGACACGATAAATCGTTTCTGCCTGACAGTATGATTGCGATAAATTGCGACACCAACACTCGTGACACAACCCGCCGATCATATAAGAAAAATAAAAAAAAGCTTGAGTTCATATTAGGAATGACGCACGATGAACATAAAAAGCGGCTCTGTGGAGAGGAGGACGTGCTGAAAAAGGGGGAAGAGGAATAGCGGATAATGCACTCCGCACACCGCACTTTACACTTTTTACTTGAAAATCAAAAGCCTTGTTCTTTACACGCGTGTTTTGTTTAATATATTTTTCCCCCTTCGCAGAGTCTTTTTTTTTTATTTTTTTATAGGGTCTACGGCACTCGACCTCACTTGGATGAGCCGCGAGAACTGTGTGAGGCATCAATTGTAGACGTCGAAAAGAGATTTGGTATGAAAATTTATGACGCAATACTTCCGAAGTCAAGTGCACCGTTGGTAAAAATTTCAGCGCGATCGCGCACTTTAGAATTTTGTCCTAAAAAACAAAGAGCATTTGTGAACAACGCGAAGAAACTTTAGATGTGGTCCCGACACTTCGAGTCGAGGTAAGCTCCCTCTGGCGTGTTATAAGGCGCGTTACATAATACAAAAAAAAAAATCAATACCACCGCATTGCGGTCACTTTTTTGTTAAAGCGATTGATTTATACAAAAAACGTTTATTTTAAACTGAAATATATGCCCCGGCTCGAAAAGATTGAGCGCAATGCCCGCTGTGTAGCTTTTCTGTGGTGAGAGTTCCGAAATTCACTTCAAATCATTTGTGAATATTGGGATATAAAAGGCTGGCGGGGCGTATTTTGCTCCGTACTTCATCGCGAGCACGTGGTTCGCTTGACCAACGTTAGGTATAACCAGGGTTCCGTGTTTTCGGAGTTTATAATTCGTTCCATTCATAAAATGTTATACGGAATTTTTCTCCTTTCTTTTTGTGCCCAAAAATTGAGAATTTATCGGAGTTTATTTATGATAGATACCCGGTTTTCTGACATTCGAAGTTAATTATTGCCGTGTGCTCAACTTGTGAAGATTGAATATAAACATTAATATCCGAGGACACAAACCTGCCCTAAATTCATAAGGACTCACATGCATCAAATTATGTTTCTTGAACTGGATTGGGCATACGCGCCATTCCTATTGGTAAACACAAACTCCTCCCCCCCCCCCTCCCGGCCTCAAAAACAAAAAATCTTGCAAACAAATGTTTTGTTTTCATAAATGTTGATAAATTAAAACAACTGAGATCTTTGACGCAGTCTCTGCAAAGCTCGTTTCCTACCTATTTCATTTCCCCGCTTCATCCTGGGGCGGCGCGGCGTGGAGTGGTGAGATCAAATCTTTAGCTGCTCCCCTACCTCTCACGAGCATAGCGTTCACTGTCA
Source organism: Ixodes ricinus (assembly GCA_037355805.1). Classification (NCBI taxonomy): domain Eukaryota; kingdom Metazoa; phylum Arthropoda; class Arachnida; order Ixodida; family Ixodidae; genus Ixodes; species Ixodes ricinus. Next base: position 132,421 of record JAZHYW010003581.1, on the reverse strand, counting down.
TACAAAACACAACCCCGCCTTATTCTAAGAACTCCAAAGCGAGAACTAGAACGGTGGCTTTTGTCGCTACCCAAAATTACAATGACACGTTGCCCTGGTCAAAATTTGACCAGATTAACTGTGAACTTCCTTTTTGTCAATAGTCCGAGATTTCAAAGGAAGCTGTAGAAGTCTATCCTCAGGACCACTTACTGTGTGCTCTGATCAGGTTTTTTTTCTGGAATACCGTCTTTTACTTTTTTTTCCAACATGACATTAAAATTTGGAGTTTTTCGGATAAATCCGAATTGGCGAAACTTGTACCGGCAAGTGTTTTTCAGGATTTAATCAGGATTTATCCGAAAACACGGAACCTTATGTATAACACACTCTTGTTTCTATTTGCTCCCCGTTAAAACAAAAGAAACGTGTCGAATGTGTGTTTTCCTGACGTGTAAGTTATTCATTTAACTTTTTTTATGTTTCTTTGTTATTTGAGTGCACTTGCAGCTGACCCGATTACTATTTTCTTTTCTGAAGAAAAGCCAAGTGAATTGAAAAAAAATCTTTCTTCCTTATAATATTAAGAAATCCTAAAATACAGTGCCTATTTTAATTACGACACTTCCACGAACAAAATTACACCGTCTTCAAGAGAGCAATTACGCACATATCCAAAACAGTAAGGTTTTTTTTGTTTTTCTTGACAGTGTCATATTGGCGCTGGGTCGAGACCTTTTCTAATACATAAAAGACCACGCTAAAAAAAAAGTAACTGACGGGAAAGAGAGCAGTTTTGCAATTACAGCTCTGAATTGAAAACAGCGAACGCTCGCGCAGCTTGGGCTAGAGTCTCTTTTTGTAGCTCCGACGACCTCTCCTCGATGCGCTCCCGTCGGCGTGTGTTTGTGACATGAAAAGAAACGACTCGCCCACGGCTCGAAAGCAGAAATTCAGTCGACAACTGTCGGTAACCTACGTTCAATCTCGGAGCTATAAAGGGGCAGCGAATGGCGTTCGAGAGTCTGCTGCACAGTGGCAGCGAATGACCTCTGCCTTTTCAAAATATAAACGAAAATTGAAACTAAATTGTTGCCCTAAACGTGAGGAGCATTAAAATGTTCACTAAGGTCTAAAAAAAATATAAAAACGGCTCCAAAAAATTATATTGAAATTTTCAGTTAATGGTGTTCTCTCGTGAGTAAAATATAAGGTTCTTTCGTTTGTATGCTTTTATTGTATCGATTATTTTACTTTTTTTACTTCAGCTTTAACGCACCCTGTCATTGTTCGTGTCAAAACACTTTCATACAAAGGCTGCCTTTTTTTTTATGTCCGGCCTACAAAGGTCATTAGCAGTGCAGGGAACGTTCTTTTATAGATGATTGGACAGCACTGAAGTGATCCCGCCCCGCGCAAAGGATGTACACATAATCAATCTTATAGTGTATTTATTTTATTAAATATAAAGTGTAATAAGTCTCAATGTAATGGCTATTTTGAGGGAGCTATTCTTCACGTCAACTCTCATGTAGTGCATTCAGTTATACTATCTGAAACTCCTCAGATGCAGCCAGACTAAGTATAGCTAATTTCCATGAGTAGCGCGTTCTTTACGGTGTTACCACGTAAGAGGTAATTATTTTTAATGCATTATTTTGACCCCCCCCCCCCTCCTCGACTTCGTGGACCTCGGCTGGCCTCCTAATGCACAGTATTTTTCCCCACTAAATTTGGCGGAACAATTATTCCCACGTGACCTATGCACCCATTCAGTTTCCCTGCTAAATTTAGCGGAAAAATTGAAGTCACGTGACCAATTCACCAGTTCAGTTTCACCACTAAATTTAGCGGAAACATTTAAGACACATGACCTATGCTGCAATTCAGTTTCCCCGTTATATTTTAGCGGAAGAAATGTGACATCACGTGACCTATGCACCAATTCATTTTCCTCGCTAACTTTGGCGGGAAAATTCATGTCACGTGACATGACGTCGCGGGACCTACAGAATAATTCTGGTCCCCAGCTAAATATTGTGGGAAAATTGACGTCATGTGACCTATGCACCAATTCAGTTTCCTCGCTAAATTTTGCAGGAAAACACATCACGACCCTAAAATCATTTATTCATCAAGAACGTATCGACGCCAAATCAATCAATGCAACGTCATTTCAATATGAGATCACCGTATGACGCACGATCGGCGCAATGTCAATCGATTGTCATCGTCACATCGTCGAATAAAAAGCACAACTGACGACGTCTAAACGCATCACGGCGTCCATGGCCTCGTAACAAGAGAAGGAGGTAAACATGACGAATGCCATTGCAATTCATAGACAGCCAAGAATAGTGGTTTCTGTGGCCATTTTTTTTTCTTTCGTTAGAATAGCATTGCCTACTAACGTTGCTATTTTAGGGAAACGTAACTCGTTAATTTGTTTTTGAAGCTGTCTTTTTTTTATATACCAATACTAACTTACTGCTATTTTGGAGTACTTAATATTACTTAATTTATTTTAACCTTTATAAATAAGACCGCGCTAACAAAGATCTGCAGTTTGAACTTCTATCAGGTTTGAGGAGTCAATCACGATCAGTCCCTACAAGTCTCTTCTAGATCTTATATCTTGGTAGTTACAAACACTTGCAACGGAGGTTGACTCCGCACATACTCTAAAAAGTCCAGTGTGTCTATTTTTTCCGCGAAATACTTCAGAGAGCTATTGGCTACAACCTACTAAGCAACCATGGTGACCTAAAAAGAATTCTGCGTTGTGACCCCGAACACGACAAACTGCCGTCCACCGAACACGACAAACCGCATAGGTCACAACGCAGAATTCAATTTTCGTTGTGACACTGAGCACGGCAAAAGTTGTGATTAATTTTCTGACACAATAACAGCCATTGCTGCAAAACTTCATGCTAAGTGTGACACTTAGCGTGAAGTTTTGCAGCAATGGCTGCTAATGTTCCCGAAAATCAAATATAACTTTTGAAGAATATAGCGCTTAGTTATTAAGTTTTGACATCTGTTCAGGAAGGAAATCTCTACATTTGGGCGGAGTTTGAGTGCTCATCAATCCGAACTTTTTTTTCTTTTTTTTTTTTGCGGTGGGAAAATATTTTTTTTACTCGCTGTATTTGCGGAAAAATAGACGCGCCATATTGCTTAGAGTTCATGAGCGTACACCCAGCGTTGTGCCCGATACCGGAAGTAAGTAAGAAAATAGCGTTCCTCGTTATTAATCAGAACCCCGAGACAAGGAAAAATATTATAACGGACAATAACAGACTGTCCGTTATTTTATTTCTCCTTGTCTCAAGGTTCAGATTATGATGTTCCCTAACCAGATCGCCTCCATACTTTCGCTCTCTGCAATCACTCTTTAATTCGTCAAAAATGAAAGCGTTACTCAGATTCAGCTGAATATTTAAGGAAATACTGTGAGTTTCAAAACCTAACAACGAACGTTACTTTTGCGTTCCTTTATATTTCGATCTTACTATTCATCAATATGCCTTGAATATGAACATCTGCAATCATTGAACATTTACATAGTAATTTCGTAGTTTTTATCATATATTATTTTTACGAACACTGAAAAAATATATATATTATATTTACTCTGGTCGGGTTGAATTTGCTTTCTTAGTGAGAAATTTTAAATGATACCGCAGAGGAAAAAAACAATATTATTTAGCATTTTCGGCACAGTGCGTACGTGACGCCGTCATAACTTTAGTTCATAAGAGACAGGCATCAGTGTTGCACAGGTGTCCAGCGAGCATGTCGCACGTGCAGAAAGACTAAGGTTCCCTCGATGCATTGCGGCAGCGGTGGCGTAGTCAAACTGACGGGTGATATCGAGCTACTTGTTTTTAAGCTTAAACAACAAAAACATATATCAGTCAAAAGTAACGAGTAACGTAATTTTATAGACGATACCAAAAATAGTAACGAAAATGCTTTACTGTAGTAAGTTACAGTTTAAGAAGATAGGGCGAGGGAGAGGAAGGTCGGCGAGGAGGAAGCAGACAAAACGCTGGAGAGAGGAGGAGGTTTCTCCCTCCAGCGTTCCGTCTGCTTCCTCCTCCCCAGCCTTCCTTTTCTTCGCCTTACCTTCTTTGAGTTGTAACGGGCTATTGACAAAGACTAGCGAGCACAGAATGGGTCCCGCAGAAACCACACCCACTAATTCATTATTTATTTTTTTACGTTTTTTTATTTCTTTATTTCCCCCTTCTTCCTTTCCTCTCTCTCCCTCCCCCACAATCCTCACACAAAAGGCCCTGCGCTGTTTGTGGACACATAAAATAAAGATTATTATTATTATTATTATTTCCTCTCTCCTCCCTCCTCCCCATCCCTTCTCCCATACTCCTACTGCGCTTTTTTTATCTAATTACATCGGGGAAACTGGAATGCTGTAAAGATCGCTTGACGTGAGGCCACGGCGTTAGTTTCCGGGTTAAATTCAGCGAAGGAACTGGAGTCTGTAACGTTTCCAGCGTGTCCCTCGTTCATGACGCTTGTTCATTACAATTTTATTATAAAAAACGACATATAAGCACATTCTTCGTTACTTGTAACGGGTTTCTTCCAACATTGCGGTACACTGCACCATGGTGGGCAAAGCAAGCGCACTCACCTTTGACGGTCATGGTGGCAGACCGGTTGACGGCCGCCGCGGGGTTCCTGGCGACGCAGGTGTAGTTGCCGCTGTGCTTGGGTCCCACCGAGTGGAAAGTGAGGGACGACGTGAAGGTGTTCAGCATCTCGGTGTGAGCGCCCAGGTCCTGGGTCAGCGGACGCCCGTCCTTGAGCCAGCCGATGAAGACCGGCGGGTCGCCGTCGATAACCACACAAACCACCACGCTCCGCATGCCTTCTTCAAGGTCACTCGGAAACTTGAACGGGTCCACCTTGGGCCCCACTGGAACACGGAGCGAGGCCGTCTCGTGAATAAAAAAGCAAGAGAAGAAATTGCGTGTAATATAGAAGAAAAAAGCAAATATGAAATAAAATTGGGATGTGAGATTGTTATCGAGAAATGCATATCAACCGAGGGCATGAGGACGATCCCAACGCGAAAGCAGGCTCAATTATGTTACATCTTCTTTTGTATATTAATGGTAATACAAACTTAGCTCGTGACTAAACAAATTATAAAAAATCACTTTCGTTTGAATCACAGTTTTTGTGAGTTATCTATAGATCTCTGTTTACCTAAGCAATTTTGAATGTACATGTAAGACATTTCGAAAGGCATGAGCCAAATTCGGTCCGCATATGAATCGATTCATTTAATTATCTCCAATATCAATTATATCAACTTTTAAACTCAAAAGTCTTCCAGCGTAAATCCAGGTTATTAGCTGCATCTTCGCACACACCAGCCAATTCGGATGAAACGGTCTGAAACAATAAATAGTTCCGTATATACCTTGAAGATGTATTGCATTTGGTGTTATAACGACCATCCATTACTAGTAGCTGGCAGCGAAACAAACGCAATCAAATTCCCAAGCTTCTCATTATCTCAATTGTAATTTTTAATTATACCTACATTCTATTATAACAAATCGCATCTCGGTGAATAAACTATCCAAAACACTTGTTCCCCCGCTAACCCAATCGCTGCCACGTCGTTTATTTTCGGTCGTCCTTTCGCATTTCCACCATACTTTGAAACACCATTAACAAACCTCTAGACAGGAACAAACGCTTGTATAACTAATGCTTCCCTCGATACATACAATATTGCAGAAAAGCAAAAATTGCGCGTGGTGGATCCCGTAGAACTCCGTAGCCGAAAATATCCCATGCAGAGTTCACGGGGAGGGGGGGCTTTGCGTAACCGGGCAGGGAATGAAGACGAGCCATGCGGGGCGGCCGTCACGTCCGTCGAGCACGGAAAGACGTAAAGAAAAGGCCGGAGAACCGGCGGAATGTTATTGGCCGCGCTCTGTTTGTCGTGCGGACGCGTCGGCACGCCGAAAACGAGCCACCCACGACATTCCTTGGCTGGCAGCCTCCGGAATGCGGTGCAGCTCCCTTCATTTCCCTCCCCATCCCGAAACCCTTCTTCGACTGCCGCTTCTTTCCCCAAGTCGTTCATTCTCGAGAAATGTTCGTCTTGTGTTTTGTCTCCAAGCCGGGAGGAGGGAGCAATGTCTCGTCTCTTTCGGTGTTCAATTAGAACGGGGGGGCACACGGTGATATGATCCGTGCCAGCGTGAATCTCTCGGGCGATCGTCGCGAATTCCTGCCGTCGCTCGTCGTTTCGCTCCGATGCGATCCCGGGGAAGAGACAGACTACGCATCCCAACTCCCCAAGTCTCGTTTCTCGGTTTTTATTTATTTTCATTTTTTGTATCTCGTAATTTGCGACTAACAAAACGGATCTGTATAATTTTTCAGTCGGTGCCCTGCCATTCGAGGTTCACCTGAATCTATTCAGTAATCCACGTTGGCAATGAATTACATTCGGAAGCGCAGTTCGTAACCATTAGAAAAGAATATTCGTCAATAGTTGTCAAGAACAAAAATGTAATGGACTTTCGACCTCCCCTTCAAAAATACACGTGATTCGAAGGCTCCTGTAATCAATGAACGTATATTTTTTTACAACAAAAAAAAAGAAAGCAAATATCGGCGTGTCCAAGGAGGCAAAGCAGTTACGTACACTGCGGGTCACTGTTCAGAATAAACTGCACGTAAGCGTTTTGGCGGCCGACGAGACAAGGAACGGCGACCGACCCGCTTCGCTGTCGATCGGTCGGTCAGTCGCGGGACGAGGCAAACCGCGTGAGTGCGACGGGACCAAGTGAACAAAGAGATGAGCGACGTTTTCTAGAAATCCAAAACCACACGCATAGCGACAATGAGAAACCTCCGTCGCTAGTCGCAGACTTACGTCGCTGTCGCCGTCGCTCGTCTCGTCTCTCACTTAGTCGCTTACATGAGGTTCAGCCTTCAGCTCGAACACGGCGTCGGCACATTTTCGCATTTTACTTCCAAATGCAATTGGCGGGCGGTAAAGTTTACAGCTTAGGTTAGCTCCCCACATGAGTACTTCTCATCGCACAAAGTTGTCGTTTTAATAAGTATTTAAATTCTAGTGCTAACAATTAGCCTGGTTCCAGGTTTGTTCACACCAATAGTGTCACACTAGTAGTACATGGTATAATTTACCTGTATCATCTGTGCAAGCTCTGTTCAGATAAGATCATGCACGCGAGTCCTGACGAATTTTTTTTTGTTCATTTTTTTATATGTTACTCCTCAACATGTGTAGAGAATGTAATCCAAATAGATTTTGCAAAAAAAACATAGCATTTGAACAGAAACAAATTAATTGCGCCAAAACGGCATCTTCGATGTATGAAGTTTTCGTTTATGTCATATTTGGTGTAACCCACTACACAAACTACAAATATAAGAAATCTCAAATAATTTTCCCTTATACTATATTATGCAAAACAATAGAGTGATATATGTACAACATTGTAGAAGTGATATATGATGCGCTACAAATGCGCAAACATGGCTCTTTTGCCGTTTGGTCACTAGATTTCTCAGCCCGTATCTACAAACTTTAAAGAGCTACAATGTTAAAATTTATGTGATATATTGTGCTTAAAACGTTCTTTCAAATAATATATAAATCATTGCTTTTTTTAAAGATTAAAAATGTTTATGTCGCTCCTAGCTTGTGCTAAACTGCAAAGTTAAGAAATTTGAAAACGGAACTAAAACAACATTTGATTTTCTTGCAATTTATAGTGATAGTTACCCTTCATGCTCTTGTATTTATTCATAAAAACTACGTTGCATCTATTTGTTTCTTAAAAGTTACTGTCCTTCAAGTAACTTTTGTAACTTGCCGCCGACATTTTTGCTCAATGCAACTGACGAGATTATTTTTTGATCCCACGTATTTTATGACTAGATATATATTGTGCGTTGTATTCGGGTATTTCGCTCAAGTTCAAGTATTCTGCTAAATAAAACAATACCCACGTTTCCAGTCCTTTTTATTAATTTAACCAAGATTCATCTTTTGCCCTTCAAAATGACAAGCTCTATCAACGTTAGCTGAACTTGTTCCAAAAAAGCAGGACGAAAACTTGTAATCGCTACTACTACTTTTGTTTTTTACAGAAAGTAAAAAAAATAAGTACAGTAGTGCAAATTTTATGCGAATATTTATACCTATATTCGCAATGAAGTGGGAATGTTTGAGCCACAAAGCTATTCATGACGGTTGTAGGTCAGACTGACCAAGCCAAACCTGAGACTTCACTGGCAGTTCAGCAAGACGTCCGTTAAGATGAAAAAAATAGTTGTAATTATTTATTTTACTAAAATATTAAAACATAAAACTAAAAAAGTAAAAAAAAAAGTAAAGATATTGAGCGCACTATAGTTGCCCGCGTTGGCAGGAGGGCGTTTTGAGAAGTCCGTCTTTTGTCCCTCTTCAAACCAGATTGACGAATTCCGCGCAGCACTCACCTGGTTGCAAGAATTCCAACGAGTGAGAGAAAACAGGTCAACTCCGAATGTAGCTACAAATAGAGAATGCACGAACTGGAGGACTTTGCCCGATCCTCTTCAGAGAATTGACATTCAGACCTTGCACACTAGGAAAATTTCTCTGCTCTGCTTTCTTGTTTTTGTTTTTACTAAGAACTCACAAAAGATTCTACGGACGCTGTTAGTCGCTGCCATGACTGACGACGTTCTGTCCTGACGCAACTACACGGAACTGGCAACCACTTCGTTTGTTCATGAACGCAGCGCGCGTGTTGTATTGTCTCGGGATCACAATACTCCGCAACCTCCCGAAAGCATGACAGGAGAGAGAAAGAAGGAAAGTTAATGCTTTATTAGTTTTTGTATGAAGCAACGAACAGAGCGAGTCTAAGCACGTGGCAATCAGTTTTTTCGAAAAAGAAAAGTTCAGAAGAAAACCGGCAATAACTTCGTGTGTTCTGCGGTCCATGCCGTCTCTGATTCCCGCAAGCCCTCCCTTCAGGTTCACGAGAGGGGCCACCGTCGGCATGTGGGGTTTGCTTTCTGTCAGAGCCGCCGCCTTTCTAATTTAGCGCCGATTAGGTCGGTTCCGCTAGTATTGCGCGCGCCGATTTTCAGGCTCGTGGCATTTCTATTTTGACACCGGCGTTGGTTCGTGGGGACGATAGTATATTAACGCAAGTGTTGCTTAACACCGGTGTCGCAAGCGAGTCAAACCGACAGCATGTCACTCTGCGAACTGCTTGCACGTGGAGACAGAGTTGCAGCGGATGCCTTTCAACCCTCTTGACTCTGAAATTGGTTTCATGGGTAGGTTGTGTGGCTCTTCAGCCTTACCGGTTTCGCTTCGCTTTTCGATCTGTCGCGGCACACTATGCAAGGCGAGGAAACATCTTTCGCATTCGTAGAACGCCATCTTTTAAATGCACCGACAATGCGGTTATTGACTGTTTTGCCGGTATAAATTAAGGCCTTGTTTTGTCTGCTGTTTCAAAAAGAGCTCGTTGCCACGTACCTAAGCTAAAACAATTAGAGACCGGAGTTGAATTTGCTCCACAAGAGCTTTCGTATTCTCCTCTCGGAACGCTGCAGCCGTGATACAGCGTCAATCAGTTCGTGCATTCCATATCTGCCACATTCAGAGTTGACCGATTTTCTCGTACTCATTGAAATTATTGCAATACATGTAAGTACTTAGAGAAATTCTTCAGTCCAGTTTAAAGAGGGACAAAAAGCAGACTTCACAATACAGCTTCCTGATAACGCAAGCACCTAGTGCGCTCAACATTTACTTTTTTCACTTTCATCTTTTTCATTTTTCTCGAATAAGTAATCCCAAATATTTTTAATCTTAAAAGGGCCCTGCAATCCTATTTAAGCGCAAACCATTTTCTGCGGTTACCACGTCTCTTGTGGTTCAGGCAACCCAGCGGGCATGGAGAGAGTAACTAAATATCAGTGCGACATATTTTAACCGGACGACGCGAAAACCTCCTCCTCCTACGGGGGCGCCCCATGGCGTCGAACACGCGCGGCATGTGACGAAATCGTGACGTTTTTGGTCCTGGCGTCAGCCGAGGAGAGAAAGCTGCCCTGTTCCCGGGCAGCTTCTCTCCTCGGCCTCAGATCCTTTCCCCGTCTTCCCCTCCCTCCCCACATTCCACAGTCACCGCGGCAAGGGGAACCTTCCGGCACGGGAAAAGGGGGCACAGAGGGCCAATGACGTCATGAAGGAGGTTATTTTTTGCTTGTTTTTGTAATTTATTATGCCTATAACTTTTAAAATAAAGCAAATTTCGAAAAAAGAAGAAGTTCACTAAGTTACTACGTTCAGTGCGCTCAGGTGTGGTGCAAGAATAAAAAAAACAGTAAAAAAGTCGTTGCAGGGCCCCTTTAACGTACGTCTTGCTGAAAGTACCGGTGAAGTAGCCGTTTTACGTTGGTCAGCCGGACGTACAACCGTCATGAATAGCAGTGTAACAAGCTTGGTGGCTTAAACATTGCCACTTCATCGCGAATATAGGTATAAATATTCGCATATAAGTTGCACCACTGTAGCTACTTTGCTACTACTTTCTGTAAAAAAATGTAGTAGTAGAGATGACAAGTTTTCGTTCCGCTTTTATGTAAAACGTTATGCTAAAGCGCATAGAACTTGTCATTTTAAAGGGCAAATCAGGATTATTGGTTAAATTAATAAAAAGGAAGAGCAACGCGGGTTTTGTTATAATTAGCAGAATACTTGAACTTGAGATCAATACCTGTATGCTACCGACCACCTCACAAGGATCAACGTTTTCTTGTTCATCTGAATGATGCACTCGGTGTTTTGTGCCTCGGACATCCTCGGTCCAGCATTCTGCTTTTCGGTGATTTTAACTACCCCTCAATAAACTGGTCGGCCCTATGTACATCCCTGTAATTTCAACTTTCGCAAGTTGTAACTGAACCCACGTGATCAACTTCACACATTCTTCTAATATTCTTGACTTCGTTCTTTGTTCAAAGACTGAGACTTTCAAATCGATCAACTACTTACGCAAAATAAGTGACCATAAAGTAATTCATTGCTGCTTTTTCTTTGCATCTTCAGGCTAAATCCAAGCGACTCAAAACCGTATCACTAAACGATAAAGGGATTACCAAAGTATGAATGCTGAACTAGAAAACTTTTTAACTTCCTTTCTGGTTGACTTTGATGTTTCGCTCTGTTTCTAATAATTGGTTTCTTTTCAAACTAAAAATGCAAGAACTTGAGGCCATGTTCATTCCTACTGTCACTTTTTGTGAGAACTCGTCTGCTCCTTGGTTTTAACTGTTCTTTAAAACGCCTAAATTAAAAAAGAAGATACTGTTTCGGAAGGCTAAGTCCAATGGGTGCAGCTTAACCTATGACAAATTTTATTCCGTCGATAGGCAGTGCCAGAGTTGAAATAGAAGCAAAAACAATCATTTTATAACGTCGATCTTGCGTGTATGCTCAAGAATGACCCTAAAAGGTTCTGGAAAGTTATTAACCCAAAATCTGATACTGCAATCACACTTAAAAATAACGGTGACACATTGGTTCAGGATGACGAATGTGCCGAATTACTGAATGAGTGCTTTTTGTTCCATATTTACGCAAGAAAATAGCGACGCCTTTTTTTCTCCTCTTCCCGCTATTCCTGCACCCATGTCTGGATTTGTGTTTGAACCCGCAGGCATCGCTAAACTCATTGACAACCTTAAAATCTCTTCATCAGCAGGCATGGATAACGTAAATGCAAAATATTCTAAAAAAACACGAAAGACTTAGTTAGGGCGATATTAGCTAAAATATCTTCACAATCGCTTTCAAGTAGTCTTCTGCCTGATGACTGGAAAGTGGCAAAGATTGTCCCGATTTTCAAAAATGGCGACGAATACTCCCCATTTAACTATCGACCCATCACCCTAACAAGCATATCATGCAAGCCAATGGAGCATATTATCTACACCAACACTATTCAATTTCTGTCAGACAAGTGTTTTCATCAACCCATCCCAGCATGGCTTTCGAAAAGATTTTTCTTGTGAAACTCAACTTGCATCGTTTACTCATGACATACATGTTAACTTTGATTCAACACATTCAGACAGACGCTCTCTTCCTGGACTTTGCCAAAGCTTAATTGATAAAGCTCCTCATAGACGACTCATATATAAGCTTTCTAAACTCAACTTAGATTCCTCGATTCTGAACTGGATCATTACCTTTTAACTAGCAGACAGCAATTTGTTACCGCTAACCAGAGATGGCAGTAATGACATTACTGTAATCGAATTACAATAACTAAATTACTCTTGGAGTAATAAGTAATCGTTAGATGAATTGACTTACTCTATGCTAGTAATTTAGTAATGTAATAAATTACTTTCAGGCAGTAATTTCGAAAAAATTACTCATTACTTCTGAATACTTTATGTCCTAAGTTATGAAATTCGTTTGCAAGCATTAAGAAAGAAGAGACAAATTATTTTGCATGGCGAAATGTTCTAAAAGAGCATCAGGAGAAATAATCGACGGCCGTTGATTGAACAGCGGAACCGGTGAGTCAACTGTCTTTCTGAGTCACATCTAAAGAAGCTAATCATTATTCTTAACACTTATATCATGAATGCGCTAGCAAAACCACTATTCACTATGGTTCACCTTGAGGCTCATAAGGTTGTTGGGGTGTAAACAGGAAGATCTGACTTTTGGTGCACATGAGACCAACTCAGGAGTTTTGACGTGATATCACTGCGGTGCCGCTGCTGCTCGGCACTGCGCACGCACTGCGGCGCCTGGCGCTTCCTCCCGGATCTGGTTCCTAGCACACGGCTGTAAGAGGTAAACGAAGGGCTTGTTTTACGTCAAAAGCTGTATTGGTGTATACGGTAAATAAAATGAGCGCGAATTACTGCCTCAAAAGGTATTGAAAAGTAATGTCAAAGTAATTTCGAAGTAATTTCATTACTTTCGGAAAGTAATTGCAATGTAATGTCATTACGATTTAGTCTGCGGTAATTTGTAATGTAATTTAATTACAATTTTTGCAGTTTCAGATAAGTAATTGAGTACATGTAATTTAATTACTTGTTCGTACAATATAAATCTGTTTGAACTAACATACGTAACATGCCGCTAACCAGTCATTATCTTCTCTTGCTCCAGTCATTTCAGGTGTTCCTCAATGATCGGTCCTCGGACCCCTTCTATTCTTAATTTACATTAATGACATGCCCATATCAATAACATCGCATGTTCGTCTTTTCGCTGACGACTGTGTCATCTATCGCCAAGTGACTAACCCATCAGATCACCTACTCATCCAAGATGACCTCAACCGCATCCAAGCATGGTGCAATACATGGCAGATGTGTCTCAACGTCCATAAGTGCAAGCTTGTGTCTTTTACACGTCGCTCTAAACCCTCTATCTTTTCCTACTCCCTTAACAGCGTTCCTTTGGAAAAAAACTAATTCCTACAAGTATCTCGGAGTTCATCTTACATCCGATCTTTCCTGGGCTACTCATATCAGTCACACCATATCCTCTGCTAATCGCTCTTTAGGTTTTTTGAGGCGCAACTTGAAACTGGCCCCTCCTCACATAAAACAACTTGCCTACTCATCCCTTATCCGTCCTAAACTGGAATACGCATCTGCTATCTGGGATCCGCACCAAGCCTACCTCATCAATAACATCGAATCAGTTCAGCGTCGAGCATTACGTTTTATTTACTCAGATTATTCTTCTTTTACTAGCGTCACATCTCTTCGAACCCGTGCCAACCTCCCCTCCTCTCTGAACGCCGCCGTTTAGCTAGGTTATCTCTTTTTCATAAATTTTTTTACAGCCCGTGCCTCCGATTATCATACATCGTTCTTTCTGTACGCCGCAACCGTCGCATGGGTCACAATCTCGATGTACAGCGACCAAAGGCAAGAACCACCACATTTCAGAACTCATTTTTTTCACGTACAGCCTTTGATTGGAACGGGCTCTCCCAGAACATTGTAACTACTGATGACTCATTAGAATTTAAAGAATTAATACGTGCAATCGCGTTCTAGGTATATTTGGTGTGTTTTTTTTGTGTTTGCATACTAATCTTCTTGACGATTTTTGTTTTATTTTACATGCATAATTTGCTTTTGTGACATTGTACCCTTCTTTTGTTGATGTTTGTTGTATGCCACCCCTTATGTAATACCCCCTATGAGGAGTCCTTAAGATATACAAAAAATACAGCAGAAAAAAAATGTATCTTGTCAAAAATAGACAGGATAAAAATATAATCTCGTCCGTGGCGCTGGGCAAAAATGCCGGCGCAGAAGGTACCACATTGCAGCGCTCTAACTTTGAAGAAAACAAAATAATGCAACATGTTGTTAATTTCTTTCATGAACCAACACAAGAGTATAGTAAAGAACTATCACTATAAATTTAAAAAATCGAAGATGTGGTTTTCCTTTAAATTTATTTTCCCTTGATTTTTTTTAAGTTTGCAATTTAGAACAACGTTTGGGGCGGCATGAAACTTTCAATCAGTAAAATAAAGCAATGATTTATACATCATTTGAAAGAACGTTTTAAAAGCAATATATGAGATCAATGTTAATATTGTAGCTATTCAACTTTTTGCAAATACAGGCTCAGAAATATAGTGAAACGTCGTCAAAAAAGCCAAATTTGCGCATTTCTGACAGGAAATATAGAACCTCCACAATGCTGTACCTATATCACTCCAATAGTTCTCATTATATATCACAAGTGCCTAATATTTGGGATTTCTGATATTTGTAGTTTGCGTAGTAGGTGTCACCAAATATGACATAAACGAAACCTTCAAAAACCGAATAAGCCGTTCCGGGGCACTCATCTTTTTTTTGTGTGTTTTAAATCATTATGTTTTTTAGAAAATATTTTTGACTACGTACCCTTCACATGTTGAGAAGTAACATATAAAAAAAAATACGTCCGGACTCGCGTGCTGGTCTTATCTGAGCAAAGCCCGCAGGTAAGTGCGTATTTCTGAACAACTATGGGAAACATTTTAATGAATTCGACCTTGCTGGGTCATCGTAAGTCCAGGGCCGGATATAGTGTACATCAAAAAGAATTGCAATGCAGAATATTTAAACAAAAGCAAATAAATGTTCCTATTTGACGGGGAACTGTCAAGAAACGTCATAGTATTTTTAGGTCAGTTTCGACAGCGCCATTATAAACTTACGCTCCAAACAGTAGACAGAAGTTGGCACAGTAGACACTCTTTTTATAACTGTCTGTACCACGTATACTCACTGTGCATAACAAAGCGGTTGCCTCTATATTTTATTATCCTACGAATTCCAATTGGTTTAATCCTGCGACACTGAAAACGGGTCGCAGAACCTCGTTCTTCCTAGAAGCGAACCCCAAGAGTGACGTCATCTTTCAACTATGTTGATGACATCGCGTACACAATCGCCAAGCTTCCTTGCACGTCGGTTTCTTCAAAACCATAATTGAGAAGCACAAAATTACAGCAAAACGACTAGTCTATTCTTGTGAATTTTATTCTCTGGGCTTCAGTCAGAAAATGCAACTGCCACGTGCGCTATGTATTTATCAGCTATCTTATCAGGTACAAATTAGCGAGTAAAAATATTCACTCGTCGCGATTTGAAGGAGATGTCAGGTTGGTTAGTTGACTTCGTTATTTGACAATACTGTCATTTATCTCGCAATCCAGTGAACACAAACACATAATTACTTCGGGTACGTCACAGTAGTCAAGAATTTCTGAGCGCACACGCTCTTATATCCCAGAAATAGATAGAAATTAATTGTATTGAAGCCAATAAAAAGAAAAATGGCATGAAATGTTTTTTAACGTTACCCACCCATGACGTGAACGTGGAGGGCTCTTCGGGCGACGTCCCCACGGCCGTTTTCCGCAGCGCACTCGTACGTTCCTTCGTCCGCTTTTCGGTTCACCTCGGAGACGACGAGGGTGCCATTGGCGTGCACCAGTTGTCGGTGGCCGCTCGGAAGGGTGCGTCCATCTATACAAAAAAATAATAATAATTCATAACAACGCACACAGACATAGCTAAGAATCAAATTCCACTTCACGTGATTCCAAACTTGCATTCAATAACGCGAAACGTAGAAATACCACGTGCTCTAAGGATGTTCGCTGCGATAACTTCAGCGTACAAATTCACCTGTCTGTCGGTATTAATGCGAAGCAAACTAAGCTGCAAAAACCCTAAACGACGCCCTTGGGGGACGGACCTATGCAGCGGGTTGTGCGGACACTCGATTGTTTCACGAAATAAAATAGTTGGATGAGTATCGATACGTTTATGTTTTACACGCTTTATGGCAGGGGTCTCAAACACTCGGCCCGTGGGCCGCATGCGGACCGCGACTTTCTGGGACGCATCCCACAAGCATCCCGCGGCTGCGAGCCCCCGCTCCCTTCCTCACCTCGAGCGCCACATAACGCCATAAATAATAGTTTTATATCGTCGATTCATTTTCGCTCGAAAGGAGTTCTGCTCTATTCACGCATTTTGCACTATTCTGTTTTATTTTGAACAAAGTATTGTTTCGTCTAGATATTTGCTTCCCTGCCCTTCCTTATGTAAACCAACCACCGAAATGGCAATACCGCTACTAAGTTATACGAGTGCGAGTTCTTGCTCAAGGAGGCACCTCGGCTGCACGAACTCTTTCTCAACAGGAACGCTAAGATAAAGCTATGAGCTCGGGCTTCTAGCTGCCAGACAATACCATTCAAACTAAAGTATTTTCTTTAGTTCTCCTGTAAAAATCATCAGGAAAACAGAACATGCTGTATGAAGAGATACCTATTTTATGCCTGTTCAGCCTAATGAATAGACCCTTTCCAAAAGTTAGTCTAGCCACCCTGTGCAGAACCAAACCCGGCGCTCTAATGGCGCACTGCACAGCTTATCCTCACCAGAAAAAGTGAACGTCTTCGAAAGCACAAAGCAGACAAACTGGAAACAGATGTTTGTGTTGGTTTACGTCACGTTCGATTCATAAAATCGGAGGGTGCTTGATTTAGCTGAGGATGATCTGCTATCGCCGCCATTTGAGCGCTGATATTGGAGCTTTTGGGACTGCCACAAGGTGACTCTGACTTTTGAAAAGGGTCCATTGTGCGACAGAGCAAGGATGGTGTGCTTGCTCTCGCTCCATTGAAAACTGCGAGTGCTGTAGTATGCTGGCGTTTGAAGTCTTTTTTATAGCCCAAAGTAGTCGGATATGCAAATGAGAGCTGAAGAGAGCAAAACAATGAGCTTACAAAGAGCAGAAAGCACAAGGTTCTTTATAATTGAAAAAAATATATATATGGAGTGTCACTGGGATTATCGGCTGCCTTACAACGTAAACCAGGTATATTTGTTTTCGTCTTTTGTCCCGAAATTCCAAAATGTTGCCCCCCCTCTCTTCCCCTTTTCCATTGGGCCTCATCCTTTCGGAGGTTGGGCTATCTGAACCCAACATTTGAATGTGTTTGAGACCCCTACTTTATTGAGACTAAAATGCCTTCCCTTTCGTTTTTCTTTTTTCCTGCTTTAGACATATTACACAGCCGGTAACATGCATATATCATTAACGTAGAAGGCCTCGCAACTTGTTTGCCGACATCCCTTCGAAGTTCGAGAAAAACCAAAGCTTGAAGAGTCTAGAGTCTGCCGCTCATATGTCCTAGATAAGTAAAATGTGAACAAACATGTGCCTCGGCGATAAACACGCTTTAGCAGACTATACACGAAGTTTTGCCGGCAATCTGACTGGTTGTGACGTGATGACTTTGGGCTCAGAACACGCCACACCCAGAGTTCCTTGAGCCAACAGGGACGTTCCCACACAACTACCTCTGTCCAAAGCGCTCCACGCGCATCTCACCTCTCTCCCAACGAATAGCGGTGAGCGGGTATCCTCCGACGCGGGCAGTGCACCACCAGGTTGCCCCCGGACAGAGCGGTGACGTTCCCCATGAGCCGAATGGTGGGCGGACCGTACACGTTGACTCTTGCCATGTGGGACGCTAGACCGACGTCGTTAGATGCCCTGCACCGGTAGATGCCCCCGTCTTCCGTGCGGACGCTGCTGATGTTGACGTAGCTGACCACGCGGTTGTCCCTGGTCACGTAGTCGCCCACCCTGTAACGGATCGTCTCTGGAAGATGGCGTCCGTCCAGGTCCCAGGTGACTTGGGGCAGAGGGTTCCCCGTGGCCGTGCACCGCAGGGACACCGACCCGCCGGGCTTGTGGATGGACTCCGCGAAGATGTTCTCCAGCACAGGGGGTTCGTCTGTGGGACCAAGAGCAGGCGGCGAAGCGTGACTAGGCAGTAATGTAAGTCCCTCGTTTGAGCCGGATGCATATTTGATTGTATAAGTTGCCTTTTCGAAGGGATAAGGCAGTCTCGTAGTGTTAGGGGAAAAGGGCTACCTCGGCCGTATGGTTGGAACTTGTTTATTTAGTGATTCAACGGCGGTTTTAGTCGATCACTAACGCAGCACTCGTTTGGCATCTGTTTCCCGCACTCGACTCTTTACTTGACATAGAAAATCTAGTACTACGGCATTCTTGCTTTAGTACAAGTGTGTTGCTTTACTACAAGTCAATCACTTTTCTGTCATCGGGGCTATTTCTAGATTTCTCTGAAACATCCGCGCTTTGTTGGTACTGTAGTTTATTTTTACTTCAACGGCTTTTATGGGCCTTTTCGAACTATATACTGATAAAAATCAAACAAAATGGAGCGTTTCCTCACCATTGATAATGACCTCTGACGCCGCCTGGACGGTTTCGAAGCGGTTCCTGACGAAGCATTGGTACATGCCACGGTCCTGTCGCTTCACCCCGTTGACGACCAGCACCTCGTTGTAGATGATCTTGATGCGGTCCGATGTGTACAGGTGGTCTGCTGTCTTTGGTCCAGCTCACTTCTCTGACCGGGTAGCCCTCTGTGGAGCAGTTAAGTCGCAGCGAGTGGCCGATGGAAGCCGACACCCTGGCAGGTTTCACGCTTGCCCGAAGGGGAGCTGCACCAGAGAGAACAAAACACCTGATATCTCGACGTGCCTGGTACCGTGTAGCTTCCAGTTTGTGCATTTTGGTTGATATATTTTACAGACGTTAGGTTTGAAGAGTAATCTCACTTTATTCGGCGGTGTAAACTTCACCGCCATTGAAACATGAATATTTTTTCTTACCCCATCGTCACGCATCGGTTGTAAGATTTTACGAGCAAAGGGAACAAAAAGCTGTGTATTCTGCTGTTTGTCTTAAACACCTGGAAGTCCTGACAGAACCGAACTGCAAAACTCTTTCAAGTTATAGCAATAAATATATAATAACAGGCAATAAAGTTTCGAAACAAAGTAGGGAAAGGGGGAGCTGCATACGAGGCTTGCTAACATAGCTGTAAATAAATAAATATATATTGTTTATCCAGTGCGCTGTGTCATTCGCTGAGGTGGAGGTTAGGAGTTAGGACAAACTAATGAAGTGACACCTGTTTATAAATAGCAGGCTGTAAATCCAGTAGAGCTACTAGTTAATGACCTGACACAGAGGATGCAGTACAGTTCATGCAGTGTTTGCGTCCTAGTCCTTATTTTCGAGTCACCAACATTGTAACAATCCTCTGCTCGTTTCAGTTGGGTCAATTTCTGACTGTAATATTTACTCATGTCATCATGCACCTGTTGTAACCAGCTACGGATGTTTTGTGGCCGACGTTCCCGCATAAAATTCCAGACCGACAACGTCGGCAACAAAACCAACGGCCAGCTTAACCAAGACTCGTCTTCGAGCACTATCGAGAACGTGTCGTTACCTCCGCTCTTTCGCTGGAGGTGGAAAACGGAAGAGGGGAGGGGGGGGGGGGGGCTATCTGTGGTGACCAGCACATTTAGAAATAAAAGAAATAAAAATGCGAAGAGGGGCGGAGAAGCAGGCCGCACGCACTCATGCTCCACAATCCTGTGATTTGGTCGTGCCGCTACCACGACGACAAATTCAGTTTAACGCAAAATAGTGCAAATAAATAATTAATATTACGAACCTCCACGCATTCATCTTATAGCTGACAGAACCCCAGTTCCCTCAAGGACTGGAAAGTGCTGAAATGTGAAGGGGTAAATGGTGTGCCAACATATACCGGACAGGCGTCCGAGCGTTCAATCCTTCCGCCAAGTTCCCTGGCTATTCAAAAAACTCTGCTGAAGCGCTTGTTGTTGGCTACGGCTTATCTCAATCCGGGGTTCTCATCGTGACTGGCCCAACCGTCGAAAGACGGAATATCCCCTGTTCTTGCCGAGTGTGCAATAGGGGCATCGCATCGACCGGCCCAGTTCGTTGTTGCCTTGCTGTACACGATCCTTTTCCGGCCGGCGACCTGGCGTGTTTGTTTGCCAATAATGGTGGCCGGTGCATTTGGCCTGTCCTCGAAGGCTGCGTTGCTTCTGAAAATTGAGTTTTCGATCTGTAGTGAACGGGTGAACACGATAGCATTCGCAGACTTCGACCACGACGTGCAGATGAATCAAGATCGAGATGTCAAGATTCCGAAATGATGCCAGAATGAGAGTCTTCGAAGGTAAGAGGACGCTGATGGTCCTTCGCTTAAGCCTGGGTGCTTTACCTATGATAGTTTCGCCGGCACTCGAGTCTCGTAGGATCTAAAAGCAGGAAATGAAGCAGCTGCATACTTTTAATCCGTTCCAAATCTTGCAAATTTTTCCAAACGGTATAAATAGAAATATGAAGCCCTGATTGATCGGTAGCGAGATATGAAACAACGTTGTTTTTCCTCATGAATAAAAAAGCGTTGCATCGCTTTGTATGAATGATCGAAGCAGATGCGGGTCATTTTAAGCACGCCATCAATCCTTTCTGGGAGAATAACGCTTTGTGAGGGCCAACAAATCAACCTGATAAAACATGTATATAACTGCCTAAGGTAATAATAGTTTCCGGGCACCAAACATAATTACATATGGGCTGAATGCCAAATATTGTCAGGTATGTAAGGCGTACAAAGACAGTCCCCATTCAAACAAAACAAACTGAAACAGCGCTTTGCGACGACCTACAAACCAACCCTATACAAAATCTATACAGATGCTTAAAGCAATAATACTTTCCAGATACCGAAAATAACAACGTATGGGCTGAACGGCAAAAATATCAGGCATGTACGGCGACAAACATGGGTCCAGAGAAAAACAAAACACACGGGATCCTGCTGGTCCGTGTGTCGGGACGAAACCATATCAGTCACGGCATTACGTCCCTGTATTCAGGACTCGAGGTATTGGACGGTACCGATTACATGCAGCTCCAGTCCGCCGCTCGCCCTCTCGTGGACGATGACAAAAACAGAAGAGCGGGACGGCGGTGAGGCGACGATCAGCCTTGGTGCGCTGTTACATATACTCTGGTCCGCGTGTTCGTGGCATCGTGCAGTTTTTAGAAAACATCGAGTGCGTTAAATTAGAAATTGTTGTAGTCCGCTTGGCGACTTTTAAACATCAACGTTTTCATTTTCTTAACGCCCGTTGAAATCTGTCACCCGTGATATCTCCGTCCTCTGTGACACCGAACCGCGTCTTGGATCAGGCGCACTAATAAATCCCGGACTATATTCCCGCATCTTCCTCATCCCAGAACCACCGTCCCGCCATCTATGGGGCGTTGTAGTCGCGGAAAGTCACCGACACCCTAAGAAACGGCGGGTGGCAAGTCACGGACGTCCTAATGTCGCTGCACAGCCAATGCGGCATTACGAGACAATAATGCCCACGGACCAAACACGTAGCAGAACACGAGCGTAACGCGGCCAATACTGAGGGGTAGAAGGAGACGAGATCGCCCAGGGCACGTCAGGGCACCGAGCTCTGACTGCAACGGTTAGTGGTAGACACGTTGCGTGTGTTCGTCTCTCACTCGCTGGCCGTTCGAACTCGTGTCCGAACGCGAAAGCAGAACGCCGGACGCCGGATGCCGGACGCCGATCGCGCGGTGTTCGGAACGCGTTCGGAAGGGGAGTAGAGGCAAGGGTGGCTAGCCAGCTTTACGCTCTACCCACTGAGCGTCCCTGCACCTCTCCTCGCCCGGCTCTTCTCCCCAGTTTCTACCCGTGTGCGCCATCGATCGGCATTTCTGTGAGGTGACACTCTTGACACCCCCCAAAGTATTTCTTTTTGTTACACTATTGATCGTCATTTTATTATGCGTGTCGCAAGACTACCGCAATCAATACTTTGCTACGTTGACACGCATTTTTGAATGAAGTCAGGAAACGCACCGCCGCTCGAAACCGGAATCCAAAACTGCACTGAGGAAAAAGAAGAAATGGAGAGGAGAGAGTTGCCGGAGATCGAGCGGCACGTTACCGGAAGTCACGCGTTTTCTTTTGTTTTTATTCGTTTTCTTGGTTGTGCGAAGCAGACGAAAACGCTCGCGTCTCACGTTGCTCGCAAAACGTACAAGTCAAGCACTTCGTGCTTGACGTTTGCGCTTTTCGAGCACTTCCCACTTCGTGTTCGTAGGCGAGCGATGTCTTCTGCCAGGAGAAGGAGCGACGGATCGGCGACGTCTTCGTGTGAATCAACTTAGTGGTCGGGCGTGTCGTACGGAATAAAGTCGAATTGATTCGATCGGTAAAGGAGTCTCTTTCCGAAACTAGACAGTTTCGCCGGTACCGCGAACAACACTTCTGAACTAGAGGTCCCGCGCCCGTCGTCCGCCGCCATGGCTTAGTTCGCTTCGTTCATCCGTCCAGCTCGCGACTCCCGCGCATAGAGTTATTACAATAAACGCTAGAGGCTCAGCTGGCGCTAGTGTGCTGTTGCATTTTGAAGCAGACAGCAAGCAGTCAGAAATTGACTTCCGGTAATGCATTTCTATGGGAAAAAGCGAGTGCATTTTCTCTCTGCGCTCGATTATAAGAGCAAATATCACGAATAATTTGTACGTACTAGGCACATTGGAACATTTCTCAGTCACGCAGACGAAATAATTGGTCAGTTACAGCATTTTTATTTGAAATTCGTGGCATGAAAAACGGTGTTAAAACCGCTTCGTACGTGTATTTATGTGCACTGTCGGACACTGTTAGCGCGAACACGGCGTCGACGCTTTCCAGCATGGGGGATATACGTGCCAAACGAACGAAGGACATGTGGAAAACCAAAAGAGACGGCAAGAACTACGCAGTAACACTGGATAAGTAACTCCTTGTGCACGCAGACGATCAAAATAAATTGAAAGCCACGTAATATAGTCAGATTTGCAATAAATAAGTACTGCTTTATTCTTTCTGCTCATGAATATGTGCGAAGATGCTTGTTCTGGTTTCAAATCATCACCCGCACGCTCCAAATCTTTGCAAATAGGGAGAAGCCAGAGAGCAGGTGCCCGATAAAAACTGCCCGACATAGGTAATAATAAAAAGACATAACCTTTCGTAGCTCACGTGCTTTATATTTTGCGTTCGAATGTTTTTTTTAACCGATCGTAAAGATGCACGACGGAGTCATTTTCATCCAATGACAGGACGGGCATATTAGCAATATATAAGCACCACCGAAATGCTAGCAAACCTTGAACACACTCTACATTCCTTTCGATCGTTAGTTTGCTTAGAATCGTCGCTCGTTTTCACATACCTTCCTTGAAACAGAGGTTTGGGCCTGAAATAGAGCGAAGTTTAACATCGTTCAGTGGTAAAGAAAAATGCTGTAACTAAAGCAATTACACTTTCACAATACCAATAAAGGTACATACTATCCGGTACAACCAAAATGACAAAAGTTATTCATGTTATTTTCCGGCGAAGAGACAAAATTCACGCGCGTTTTCCCATAGGAATACACAGGGAGGCTGGAAATGTAGACTGCATGCTGTCTGCTTCAATTTGCAACCGGAAGTCCCGTAGACACTAGCGCCAGCTGAGCCTCTAGCGTGTATTGTAATAACTCTATGCTCCCGCGATATGGCGCCATGTTGAGAATCACGCAGAAAATGCAGAATGCTTCCGGTTCTCTGCGCAATTTCTTTTTTCAATCAACGTATTTGCAGTTTTTTAAAAGCCACAACAAATGGGTATCATATTATTTATATTTTTAATAGTGAGTGTAGGCCTCTCGTTGACCCACGACTTTGATTATATATGGTGGCTGTGTCTAAACCCTAAAGAAGGGCACGTGACCACGGAGGAAAAGTGAGCGCGACTCAAACCGGCAAGTTCTCGATCGGCAGTTTTCAGGCGGAAAGAAAACGAATATCAAGCCGCCAATTGTGTTCTGGGTAGTTAGGCTCTGATGTGTCATATACAAATAAAAACCTCGGCGAGCATAAATACCCTCTCCGCGACCCTTTAAACGCTCGGTGACAATAGCAGCCGAAGTGACAATAATTCCCGCAGTTCTCTTACCGCTGCATAATATGGTTCCTAATAAATTTATATCTAACCTGGCCGAACTTTGACGAAATTCTACTACCGCGTAGCTAAACCACGGTCTAATAAAATGATCCCTGCCAATTACTCCTCAGTTTAATGCCGCCTGGCAGAGACGTTTTTATTCTGCCATGGATAAAAATACCTACTTGATGAACAGGAATTCATTTGAGTTCTTCTTCGGGCTATTGGGAATTATTATCTCCTTAAATGCAGCTCGAACAAATAACGAATGTAGTCGTAGGGTCATGGCTTTAGTCAACTCTAATTTAAAAAAACACTTTAAAAACACGTTGTCTTTTTGTTTGTTCTTTTTGGCGGACGGCGGTTTTGTATGTTAAGACCAAATGCCTTTAAAGATTCATGATCAACCTGCAATCCCCACCTGGGAATATTCCTTGATATGTTCCGGCTCCCCAATTTTATAAAGACCTTTGGATTGAACGCATTTCCAATGCCCGTAAAACAAGGATACAAGCTTTATTTTTTTTTAAGGACGACCGTTAGCACTATTAGGGTTGCTGGGCTTGTAATTTTCAGTTAATTATTTTTTAATAATAGAAAGCTGAAAACCAGACAGCCTGAGAAACGGAGGGCATGGCAAGTCCCTTATTATCGCTTCGCGGCCAATGAGTGCTGTGGCATCAGGACGCTGAACAACGAATCAGGAGGCAAGAAGTGTGAACATAAGAACCCTGCGTTTCTGAGGCTGCTCATTGAATGCACCGACAACTCTGAAAAGAAACGTCCAGTAGATTCAAAGAATGGTAGCCAAAGTGTCGCTAACGGGCTACGATGTTGTTCTAGGGATACAAAAAAATGTATTGATAAGATTTGATTTAAGAAAACTAAAAGAAACGTCAACCAATTTCTCTTTTAACTTTGCCCCGAGAATCAACCGAAGAAGTCGCACGGCTCAACAGTATCCCAGTATCAAGTCGCTGTGTGTGACTTCACAGGTGAGAGAATGCGTAGAAAGAGGGAACAAATTTCAAACACGGCCTGAAACAGTATCAGCGTCACATTTCGTGACTGTTTCAAGCGCTAGAAGCGAACATGGATACGTTGTATCTCTATATTTCTGAAAATAGCGACGCAATCTCACACGTTTATATCTATAGAAAAAAAAAAGTGAGCGAGGGGTAGATGTTCGCTCGTCTCGAGTTCTCTATGCCATTTGCTGATCGCTGTAACGGCAGTGGAAGGGCTGAAAACGGACGAACGTGAAGCCAGTCCCGCTGCTCACTAAGGAGGGGTGAGGGGGAAAGGGGGTGCCCGTCTTCCCATTCCGGCCCCCAAACCCCATTTCCCGCCCCCTCCTTATCTGTCCTGCGGGATGGCTTTTCTGGAAAGTCTGGAAAATTGGTTTGCCCGAGAAGCCCCGGCCAGCGAGCGAGCGAGCGAGCCACTTCCTAATGGTCTCCCTTGACTTCTACGCTGGCGTCTCGCATTTACTTCGGCCCCAGCCGCTTCGACTTTTGCTTGCCTCGTTTTACGTCGTCCTCTATCGATGTCTCTAAAAGCAAGCCCCCCCCCCCCCCGACTTCCTTTCTTTCATTGCTTTCGGTTCTTTTCTTGGTCTCACGCTAGCGGCTTGAGTAACAAGCGCGACAACTGCAAGAAAGGCAGGTCCTTAAGCTGCGGTTCGACCGTGTTCTCGGCAGAGTTTCGCCCCATAATCTTCGCAGCACCTCGGCTTCTTCTTCTCCCACATATAAGGACGGCGAGTCAAAAAAGGGCCAGGCGTCCTTTTCGCTTGTTTTTTTTTCTTCATAAAAAAGTGCCTAGGCAAGGCGCAGGAAATTTAATAAGGCCGGACTTTGCCTGACAAGAAAGAGAAAAAAGTTGCAAGGTTGCTGAGGACGTAAGAATTCTTTCCGGTTCTACCTTATTTTTTTAGAGTCCTGCGAACTACTAGGTAATTATTCTCTCCTTTAAGGGTGTTACATCTAAAAGAAAAATATGCGCTGTAATTTCCTCTTGCTTTTGTGTTGGATTTTCGACTTGGGGTTTATTTTGAAACCTGCTCTTTTTTATTGTCCGACAGCGTTGCCGCTTTCCCTTTCTTTGCGTTTTGGAATGTTAAGAATAAAGTTACATACTTGACCCAAATTAATTGTGTGCCACAAAAGTAGAAACTACGGCGATTCGAAATATTTCAACTGAGATACACGGAAGTTACGAAACACAGCTGACAGCGCTCCTTAGCGAGCTAAGGTTAACCTACCTTCTAAACGGTTAAAGGCTATGTCAAGTGCACAGATGCTTGCTTCCAAGCCGTGGTTTTAAGGAATACCTCCATACTGCTTGCCACCCTCTATTTTTTGTAAAAATATCTCACTCTAAACCAAAACCATATAATCTGTACAGAGCAAATTTGCCGAATACAATAGTACTGGGACAATATGGGAGCAACTCTAGCGGGAACCCTGTTTTTACGGCATCTCCATTTTTCCCACTAATAAATTATTTCCATGATGCATTGGCTATCTTCTTAATTTGTGTATATGCTTCATCATTTACCAATTCAACAGCAAATGCATAAAACATATAAACTTTCTTCAGAAACACATTTGTTTTTGTGCTTTCAATGTTTCACTGACTTGTAAAGTTTTAATGAACTATAGTTCGCCAGTTGGAAGTATGTTTACTGTCCCAGCAGTTTACTAGTGACATCTCAACTCAAACACATATGTTGCATGCTTATCAGTTTCAAATGCGATAAACCATGTTTACGCTATTTTACCTTGACCTCCTACCGGCCATCTCCGGTTCCCTGGCAAACATTTTGGCATTCGTGCAGCTGTACAAATCAAGCCTGCTGAGTGCAGCGATGCATACATATCTTCAGCTCTATACCCTTTCGGGTTCGATATTTCGATATGGAAATATATGTCCTTCCGTTCGGCTGCTTATTACGTGACCAGTGTTGTGACGATCACTTTGCCTCATCCTTTTCATCTTATTTAATATCTAAGTATAACGTTTTGTCAGTGAAAACGTGGTGTACTCGTTTTTATATTTTTAAGCCGCGAGCAAATAACACATGACCTCAAAAAGGTATTGCAGATTTATTTGCCCATTGATTTTGCTTTCACGCAATCGAAGCGGACTCATGAACGAAATCTCTAATGTAAATTGCAACGGAGTAATTATCTGAATATTTAACAAAATCTTAAAGGGGATCTTTCATATACTCTTTAAAGAGATCTCTAACTGGATAATTAATGGAACTTTCAGCAGAAACTTCAATGGAAGTGGGAGGCAAAGGGAAAGGGGCGGAAACTTTCGGAGGATGCTTGAGGTTAAGAGGAGAAATATGCGGGTAGAAGCATGCCGTAGAACCCAACATGAGTGTTTTGATCAGATGGTGCGCTGTATGTCTTCGAAAGGTAGTGCAAGCGCCAAGGCCGAAACTCATTTAATTTAAGACCAATAGAAACTGCGCTTGTCCGTAACACAAGTTTTCTCTTTTTCTTTTATTTAAACGCTACGTTTTGTCAGTTATATCGAATAAACTTATAGAGTGAACCATTTTAAAACGCATGATTGTTTGTTAAAATGATTTGTAGACCGGATCGATTTCGTGCACCGCGAAACCGACAGGTTGTCCTGCAGACTTTTTCCAAAAACATAGGTTAGTCTATCTATATCCTTTGAAGAAGCGATGAGCGCAGTATGTGTGAACTGAATCGTTTGTTCACCCAACTGTTCGCACACGCCACGCCACGTACCTAAATCCTCGTCCTCGCCACTCCAGTAACATTCATACTTACTTCGTTGCATCAAAAGTGAAACGATTACTTGCACTAATTCAAGAACGTTGCTGGCATATAAACTTAAACGGGACAAGGTACCAAGTTACGTAACAAAACTAAATAAAACATTACAGACTTACTGCTATTCATTTTTTTTCACGAAAAAGTTACACATAAGGACAGAACAGATCTCTATATTCTGTCCTTTATGTGTAACTCTTCCGTAAAAAAAAATGTACGGAAGATGTGCAGCCCGTGTTCTGTCCTTTGTGTAAAAGACAGAACTCTTTCTCTGTTCCCTCTTTCGTAAAAAAATATTGTATACGATACGAACGAGCTCTCTAAAAACAGATTAATACTTTTATTAACAGTATACCGGTAACTGTAACGCGAATCTCTTAAAAAATGTTAGCCGGTTAAAAAATAAGGATAAAAAAGGGCTAAACCAGTCACCGCACAGAAAGCAAACGCACAAACGCACTTTTGGCGCTGCTTGACTGCCCGCACCGGATAGTGTGTTTGGCTCCGGTCGGACTTCAAGTGAAATTAAGTATAGCATTTCTAATGTCTCTCAGTGTGTGCGGAAGACGGTTAGCTTAAACATTATTGCGATGCAAATAGACCTAAAGATACATTAAAAGTGAAAGCGCCGTAGGTTTTCTTGCGCTCGGATACAAACGCCACTGCCTTTCGTCGCGCGAGTGAAACAAAAAAATCGGCAACCGTACCAGCCGCCGTCCCTTTCGACGTTTGTCCGACCGCCGGACACTGTTTCCGGCCGGCCATTAGAGGAGTCTTGGGCCGAAGTCAAGATTAAAACGCGAGGATGCAGAAGTGCTCGCCGCGGGAGTCAAGCGGGCGACATCGTGTACCTCTTTCCGCTAATGCATAGCTCATTCGACAACGTCTCGGGGTGAATCAGCGAAGAATCTCGGCCTTGTGTCTATCACGACGATCGCTTCGACCTTTCTAGCCAGCACCGAGACTCCCCGCTTCTCGAGCATTATACCAGGGCTCCTCCCCTTCGGCCAAGCTTTTAGTGGGCGCTCTTCGCTGATGTGGCAAGACGAACACGCGTGCTTCTCAAAGGAAAGTCATCCTTTGTTGTTGGCACATCCTTCCTCGGAAGTCCCTGGGCAGCTACTTTGTTTTCGCGGTCGATGCAGAGACTACTCGTGGGGAACCCTGAAGACTTTTTAATCGTCCAGAGTTTCCGAAGCTTCCTGACCTCGCTAAAGACCAGACCACGCTGCTCTCTTTGTCATGCTGCCTCTGTGATAGGAGTCTCTTGATTTAAAATTAAGGAGCCTAAACTATACTTCGCCATAAGGGCGCCTACACTCTATTGTAAAAAAAAAAAGCAGAATCGCGTTTTATGTGAGAAGCATGTCTGTCGCTCGTGCGCTTCATCTTTGAGTAATCAGCGACAAGGACTTTATCCGATTAAACGAAACAAAAGAAAATTCATTTACTGGGTTGTTCTTGCGTAAAACAAATGATCAAGTACGACAACGGCTACGTCAGGCCCACGTCTAATTACCCATATGCAAATTTGAAGACTGAGATTTTTAAAAACAAAATACGCTAAGTTTCAGAGGGCCTTGTATACCCCTGCCACACGGTAAAATGTAATGCAATTCTTATAAAATGAAATTATTTGATCGGCCAATCAGCGAGCGTCACTCCTGTCGTAGCGCGGTACGTCCGCCATGTTCGTAGTTAGAATCGTGAGCCGATTCACAGATAATTTAATGTCATTCTATGGAAATTAGATAAAATTTTGTCTCTTGGCAAAACTAGAATTTAGGACATTCTTGATGCGGCAAATTTTTTTATCGGTGTATCATATAATAGTTATTTGAAGCTATTCTAACGTGTGTGCGTTGTAGCAATTAATTTATTTAAAAAATCGACACAGGTATCGCTTACACAATACGCAATAAGGGTGATTTAGCTATCCAAGGTCAAAAGACAATCTATAGGTTCATACGCACCGAAGATCTCAAAGACTTGTAAATTGTTGAAACACCCGTTTACATAGAACAGCAATGGTAGCAATCTATTTTGACAATCTCTTTTTTATATAGCATGCCAAGCCATTATGAGCCTGTTTAAAAGGTATGATTTTATTTTAATCATACCATCGTTCTAGGCAATCTGGGGTATATTAAACGTAACCCTGTCATGTATCATAGTTTTAAGATAACAAACTAAAGTGGCGTGTTGAGTTGTATTGGGCGGTTTAATTTGTACCTAGTTTTTGGTCAAAACTTATTTGCACAATTAAATAAAGCGGTGGCAAGCGTTGCAGTTAATGGAATTTTCTCGAACGCATGTATAAACGCAAGAATAGCAAGTGTTGCGATATTCGTACGTAAATTGCACGAGGAAGCTAAATGCAACAAAAGAAAAGAGGCATCAAAATAACTTCTACATACATGTAAAAATGTCACCAAACGACACGATTTATCGGGGGAAGCTTCGGAGACACCCGACCCAGTCTGGGTGGGAACGCATATGTATACGTGGGACTAACTAGAGGCAGCGACCGGCAAAACTCCGCGCAACAGCTGCGACAACGTTCAAACTACGCGGGAAAAAAAAAAGAAACAAAAAACGAAGATCTCGTATAGCTGGCCAGAAAACTAGGCCTAGCGCTATAAGAGGAGGTAAAGGGTGCAAAAATGTAAACAACGAAGCCGTAAAAATATACGGTAAGAAACGAGGAGCTCAGCGCCAAAGCACGTTGCGTGATCCGGCACATTTCGCGCAGGCCTCGAACCAAGCGGAGTACAGTGGGGATCTAACGTGCGCAATGTGTTTTGTCTCGTCTGTCTGCGACTGCTTGTTCTAGCGGCGGGTGTTTGTTCTCATCGTGTGCGTTCGTTCCAGTGTATGCGCGCGGGCATCTGTCGTGTGTGCGTTGCGAGCGCGGCGTGAAGGGGAAGTGGGTGTTTCAGGAGGAGGAGAACTGTGAGGCTCAAAGAGAAGAGCGCGGACTCTGTGTAGTTTGGGAGTTAGGCCCTGAGGCAGGCGAGAAGACCCCCCTCCCTCCCCTCCCCTTCTCTCCCGCGCCGTCAGCTGTGAGTTGTCAACACGCAACAGTCTCGCTGCTCCAGTTTTTTTCTTGTTTTTTTTTCTTTTTGAGGATGACGGTTTTTGACGCCGCTGCGTCCCACCTTTGTTTCGCGAGTTTGCTCGTTCCACGGTCCTGAGAACATCGGCGAGTGAGCCGGTATGTGTGCCCTGGCGTGAACTCCGAGGGCAATGGGAAACTGACCTGCCCCTTCTTTTCACGCCTTTTTTTTTATTTGTTTTTGTGTGCCTTTATTTTGTTTGGTAACAAATCAGATCTCCCCTTTTTGTTGTTGTTGCTTCTGCTGACGCCCTGCGTGCTCTGCGCAACCTGTGGCTACGCAGAACGTTCCTATTCTCGGATAGTGTTTCACATGACACCCTAGGACGAAAACAAAATATGGCGCGTATGCAAGAAATGCATAGCAAATTGCTGGGGAAATGCGCATGCACGTGAAACGCGTGGCGTGTGTGTACGTTCTCGGCACTCTCTTCATCGGTTAGTTTAGCGACTGGCTTAACGCATGGCATGCACACTCGATAACAATTCCTGGAGTGGAGATACCGGCGCGAACCCGAGTTTTCAAAAAAACGTGCGACAGGGTGTGAAGTTGCTATCTACCGTATACGCAGAGCGGGTGCACCGCGGGGCTTTTCCACCAAATAGCACCGCAACTCACAGCGATGTGTCATTACACATCGCCATAGGTTCCACGTTTCACGTGAATATGTGAACGACTATGTGAGAGCACCCCGAGTTCTCAAACACGATATCGCGGGGCACGAGAGCGCCCACCTGTAATGTTTTACGCTAAAAACAAAAAGCTTATTTCGACGAAATTTTGCAAAATTGTTACTAGAAGTTTCAATCTGCTGAGCATTCTCCATTCACATTTCAAAATTGTAGAGTGCCTTATTTTGTCGAATTTGAATATGGCGCCAGTTTACTGAAACAGCCGCAGTTCCACCATTGCGCAAAACTAAAGTCTCTAAAATACAATTTCGACACCTTATTTTTACGCAAGACAAAACCTATCGCAACCCTAATAGTATGAAATGATTTTCAATCGCTTGCGTTTGATATAGTCAGAAACTAAGCGCGATAGATAATTTCACATTTATTGTATTGTTGTTCAAAGGCTTGGGTGCGTATTATAATTGCGTGACTATTTTAGTTTGCGTCAATTTAAATATTCC
Source organism: Ixodes ricinus (assembly GCA_037355805.1). NCBI lineage: Eukaryota > Metazoa > Arthropoda > Arachnida > Ixodida > Ixodidae > Ixodes > Ixodes ricinus. The sequence continues at coordinate 99,861 of JAZHYW010003581.1, read as the reverse complement.
CTCCAAAGTTGTTCTTTTCTGCAGCAGCCACACATTTACTTCAAACGTATTGCCCTGTTTGTCTCCAGCAAGTTTGTATTCTAAATTATTGCATTCATCTTGACGCACTCTGCGTTGATGACTTCATGCTGTTCAACCTCATGCGGTTCAAGTATATTGTAACGCAGTATTTTGATTCATATATAAGTTATTATGAATCAAAATAAATAACACATTTTGCCAATACCTTTAAGAATAATGAAGGCCTTCGAACGCCCCCATCTATATTATTGGTGTACTATCTTAATCACAATTAACAATTAGCGTACAAAAGGGTTCGCGTGACAAAGGGTACGGTGCACTCTAACCACCCGGAGCGCAACTGCATATACAGCGATGCGGATGCGCTGCAGTTGCACGTCGGGTCGATAGTACCCGACGCCTCGCGCCCTAACGCTCCCGTGAACTGTGATTCAAAGCAATATATATCCGCGACCAAGAAAATTGCGGCATTAGTCGATAAGAAGGCCTAAGATAGAATTAAAACGCACAGGGCGAGAGCATAATAGGCCCCGCTTTGCGTTTCTTGAGTTGTCACTACCTGTAGAAGCTGAGTCTCAGACCGTTTTGTAACTGTCCTGTCGTTGTTGTTGTTGTTTGTAGGTTAATTTTTACGTTGATATTGCAGACTCTTAGTATATCGTTTTCAGGCCACTTTTGTAGCATAACTTGCGCTGCCAGTTTTGCATGCTATGATGTGCGTGTTTGTAGCGGCAGCGGCCACGGTCTTATACTTCGTTAGCTGGGTCAGACTCAGCAATGCTACAAGCACGAGCGTGTGGCTACTGAACATGCCTGTACTGATGTGCGCGCCTGCTTAGCAGGGACGCTGAAGCGGAGCACGCGCTTGGGCATCAACTGCGTCTGGACCTGAAACGAAGTAGAACTACCTAACGTAGTGGATTGAAACGGCTCGACGAGCGCACACACAAAATAAAGCTTTAATCGGCGAACTTGTGCCAGGAACAAACGAGCGAATGAGCTTCCAAACAGTGGCAGCGAACGTCGCGGCGTCGGCGTAACAGCTGGCTGGAGCGAGACTGCCAGAGAGTGTGTCGGCAAGGCCGCGGTCGGCTCCTTATTAACTACGCTCCGTATTTCGAATATTCGGCATAGAATGTTCGGGAGTGAGCTAGGGCTTAGCTAGGGCTAGACTGACTCGGTAAGGTCATTCTGGTTTTCTTTTATTTTCACTCGGGGAAAAGGCCCCTACGCAAAGTTGAGTTTGAGAGCGTTTGAGTGCGTTCAAATGCGTTGCGTCGAGAAACGAAAGCGAGTCAGCGTCCTATCTGTGCTACGTGTCAAGCGTTGAGTTCCAATCAAGGAATAGCTTGGCACGCGATATAAGATGCAGGGATGTCCTGGTTTCTTGCAGCCGCAACGCAGTCAAACGCATTGAAACGCTCTCAAAGACAACTGTGCGGGGGGGGGGGAGGTGAAGGGGGGAGGGGGGGGGCTAATCAGTAAAAGCGAATATTCTAGAACTTTCACGCGGCAATATTGTACACAAGTTGCGCGCCCTTTTACAATCCCTTCTTGCTACTTTGTTTTTCGAGTAATCTTTTTGTCAATGATACTCGAAATATCACAAAATTCACCAGCCAAACATTCACGCGTTCACACACGAACGAACACGAGGTAGTTGCTAGTCCCTGCCTGTAAACCTACATACGCGATAAAGTCTTGCCTCATTTACAACTAGAGAGAACAAATCTCCGAGAGAAAGAGAGAAATAGCGCGAGGGAACGAGCATCGATGTTTCCACCGAGTCAGATTCACATTCCCTAAACTCAAGCCTCGTTCCCAGAAGCTTTCGCGTCGCTCCGGAGCACGGGAAAAGGCGGCGGGCCCTCCGCCTTCGATACATTACCATTAACGTTCTCTACTGCACCATTAGACCGCACGGCGCGTGCATTGAAATAGATTGCCCGTGACCGTTTAGACCTGCTCGCCGATCGAGCGCTGCGGGAGCTCAACCAGAACCGTTTGCAAACACGAGGAATGCCCCCCTCACCCTCCCCGTCTCGTGAGGGAGGTTTATTTCGAGAGCCTCGATTTAAGACACCGAGTAACTCAATCCATGGAGGCCGTTTGCAATTTAATGGCGGAAACCTCCAAAGTCGCAAGTGCGCTTGCGTTGTCTTGTCGGGTGGCGGAGAGGAAAGCGGCCGTAGACGCTTGCAGGCGATCAACTCTTTCGAAACCTCCTCGCAGCTCGTACTGCAGACGCGGCCCTTAAACCCCGTGACTGCGATCGAGGAATCGAACATTCTCTGAAAATCTAGGCACACTAGTTTCCTCCATTCCGCGGTCGAAGTAGAGCGTCCAGGTGCAGCACCCGTACCTGTGGAGAAGTTGTTTCGCGCAGAACAAGTTATCGAGTTGGCTTTAATTAAAGTTGAACGGCTGCAGCCTCCGCTGCTGCTGCTGCTGCTTCAATTGCAGTTGCTGCTTGCGGTTTCTGGTTTTGCAGGAGTTCGTTGTTCTTCACTGTAAGCAATCTATGTTGACAAATCGGCGTTGAGATCGAACTGATGGCACCACGAGAGTAGACACTATCATTAACGTCGTTTTTGTGACGAAATTCTGTTGCTTTTCCCTGATATGAATCACTTTGTTTTTTTAATGACTCAAAATGCCATTGGCAGTAGTGAAATAACCAGAAGCTAGGTTCATACAACCTATTTACATTGCGTTCTCACGCAAATCAGCACCTATAGTTCCGCACAAATCACCATAAACGGGCGAGCCTGTTTCCGACGAGTCACAGCAGTACAAGCTGAAGACATTTGTATCTGACGCGACTATTTTTAATTTTGTGGTCTTACTATTTCCGTACGTATCACAAGAGAAGGACGTTCTCTTCGTCATTTTCTTCAACATCACATCTTTTTTTTTAATAAACAAAAGGAGCCAGTGTTTTAAGACACTTTTTTTTTTTTGTTAGCCAATGGGTTTCCTGTACGTTGCAAAGCAAGGAGTAGGCTGAACAGCTGGGGAGTTATACCAGTGTTCCGGAACGGGCACCCCCATTCGATTCCAATTCCGTTCCTTTCAACTCCTCGGAATGGAAACCCTGGGTTCATTACTCTCTCCTGGAATGTCTGAACTCGACAATTCCATTCCTCTGATTCCTAAACGCGAAAAAAGGATACTGACTGCCACATTGTGAAAATTAAAAAAAAGCAGCATAAAGCTGTGTACGTTATCAAACGTGGAGACGTCTGCAAAAGTATGCAACAGCTTCCTCAAAGCCCTCATTCTACTATGCCGAAGGGTGGTCGCACAAAGCGCTTTGTGGCACTCAGTGTCACTGCAGACATGCTTTGTAGGTGGGCTAGTCGGTGGTGCATTGTAAACATATAAAGCGTTTTACATTCCACAACACCGTCCCGATCTATGTGTAAGTTCAGAGTCAGTTACGTTACCCAGTGAAGAGTTCGAGTTTGTTCGGAGTTTGGGCAGGTTTATTTAATACTTTCTTTCTGCTTCCGTGGGAGCGATCCTATAGCTACACGCGCCTACATGCAGTCTAAAAATGCTGCCCACACACCATGAAGCCGCGTGCGAGACAGGTACGCACAGAGCATTAGAACTCGCGCTGTAGTTTTGGCTCTGCTCAGAAATGAGCTGGAACGATGTATAGTTATATATTTCTCTACTATTTCCTTTCCTTTTTTATTTGTATTTTTGTAATGGTATACTTTCTGTTAGAAATTTTTTTGATGGCATATGACAATGAAGGTGTCCTACATGTTGGATTCTTTTTTTTTTGTTTTTTGTCTTCTTATGTTGATGTTAGAGTCACTAGATAAAGCTACACTTTCAGAGTACCGAAACTCCTAAACTTCGCGTCTGAAGCGCGTCAGGCGCCGCCATCTTGGGTCCGCGCGCAGATGGAGGAGTGACTGTAGCTGAGCCAAGCCGAGCTGTAGCCGTCGCCTGCGCCAGCTGCCGCGGCCGCAGCTGTGGCAGCGAATCAAAGTCGTGTTGTTCGTATCTCGACGTAACACGAAAAACTCGCGTGCTGAGCGACGGACTTCAGCGTGCGCGCGCAATAAACAGCAAACAGCAGCAGGCAGAGGATCGCTGGACCCAAGATGGTGGCGTTGAAAAAACGCGATGATGATGATAGCGACTCACGTGACTGCCGCTGTCCAATGATGCCGCAGCGAACCAGAATATTGTTGAATAGAGCGACTGTATTGTCGGCAAAATGCCAAAGAAAAGGAATGCGGTACTCTGGAAGCGTAGCTTATTTAGTGACTCTAGTTGATGTGTTTTAAGAAGACGAGAAAGAGAGTAAGTCGCGAGTCAGCGCTGTGTCTGTGTCCCTTCTTCTACTTGTCCTTGTGTTCGTTTGCGCTGTTTTATTTATATATTCACTGCAGACATCGATCGCGCGATCAAGTGTAAAAAGCTCCCGAGTCGCAACAAACGATAAAATTTAAACCACCGTAATTTTTCTTCGCAAATACACCATTTACCCTCCGCAGATACATGGATAGCGTGTTGTGTGTTTGATAAGCACTTAAAAGTGTCTAGTTCATACGTGGCGCTAAAAGCTATCTTGCTCTCTACTTTGAGTACTTACACAAAAACACCGCTAGTGCGCTGTTAGAAGCGACGCCGCCTATACCTGCCCCAAGTGACTGCGGTAAAAACAGAAAACCGCTGGCAAAGTGAAATCGGTACACGGCGCCAGCACAAGCGACTGTAACACTATATTATGGAACCTGCCTTAGAACTTAAGCTTTTACGTTCGCTGTACGATTCTTGCGATCTCTTAATATATTCATTCCAATTCTTTATTTGTCTTTCGCGTAAACACCAGAAGATCGGCTGGGTTACAGCTTAAAAGCAGGAAGTCGAACCGGTCAATATTCTGGCTCGGTTCGGGTTCTGGTTAAGTAGCTTTGCATTTTGTTCCGGTTCGGTAATGCAGGTCCAGTAATGCTTTCGAAATAACGGTTCGGTTCCCGGTTTCACCAAACGCGAACCAGTTCAAACCGTTTTTTTTTAATATCCACACCTTCTAGTCGTTAACAAGAAAAGTCAAATTCAGCACGGCCTCATCTGCATTTAAAGAAAAAAATAGGTCACCAGAAGCCGTGCTTGCAGAAGCGAGGACAGCAAAACAAATATATGCTTAATTTCGCTTTATGATCTGGATTTTTAAACGCAAACACTGCTTTATGAAAATTACGTGTCTATGCAGGTGCTTCGAAACTACGAAAGTACAGACACACATGTGAGGTCAATGAGCCAGCACGCACCGTGATTATTGTTACCCAGGGTAGGTGAGACATCTATCCACTGGAGTAGGACTCGCTAGCCTAGGGTCTTTATGGGCTCAAGAAGTGCTGATATACGACCGCACGCCTATACGATGCTCATCCAGATCGAACCGGCAAACTACCCACACCGCACCTCCGAACGACTTGCTCGAACTACTGAGTTGAAGAGGAAAAAGACAGCGAAGGCCAATCGCAAGACGAATAAAAGAAAACAAAAAAGGACAAAATATACAACGGGCGACGTGCTGTTTCTGGAAAACGCACACACAAAGTAAATTTATTCAAGCAGCCTCCAGTGCACTGGGCGACTGAGGACCGGCGCCGCAGTGTCGCGCTCGTCCCGGTTTCGCCTCTTGCCGCCTCCAGATTTCGCCACAGCGGAACAAAAGTGCCGACAGCCGTAAATTATTTTGTTTTCCTTTTAATATTTTTGCCCGCTTTCCCGTTGAAAAGAAAATACACAGACGCACACAAAGAATAGCTCCTTAGTCTTTCGGTGTAGGCAGATATATGCTGTTTCACTGCGATGGACGCCATGACCTTTCACAAGCCAATCCATAGTTTATAGCTTGTCTCGTGACTTCGCGCTCCTCGCGTCGCTCCGCCCAACCAAAACGACATGTGACATCAACCGGGTGGTGAATTGGCTCCGGTGGCTCGTAGCGTCCTTTGCGGTTCATGATAAGGTGAAAAAAATATAAAAGTGTACGTCTCCTCACCGACGCCAACTCGTGCTGCACATAGACGTGGAACATACTTTGTTTTATGATTTTTTAGCTGTCTTCATGTCGTCTTTTGTGTTTGTTTAATCAAAACCAAGCCACTGACTCCACCATCACGAATATTTAATTGGCATGGCGCCGCCACACGTAAAAAGGCGCGGCTCACATTTTATTGCACCAAACCGTTTCCAATGAACAGGTAGCCGCCACATAAAATTACGGTTCCGCTCCGGTTCGGGTTCAATATTAAATGTTTGATTTGGGTTACAGTTTGGTTTCGGTTCGGTTCGACTCCCTGTTTAAAAGTTGCATGCTAATCGCGCATGATTACAAGAGCCGCTTTGTCGCGTCTCGCGGAGCCAGGAACGACAACTTGTCTGCTACAACTATTCAACTTTGGTTGTTTTACTAAGGGCGCTCCATTTTCATCCTCGAAGGAACATAAGCCAGTGAGACAATCAAACCGTCAGTCACCTCCAGCGCAATGATGCTGTATCAAGGGTCACTTAGAATGCGCTAGCGAATTACGCCATCAGCCCGTAGGCCTTAGATGATGATCGACACAGCTCGCGTAAGAACCGAGACCATCCCCTTCCCATTCCATTCCGGGCAAAATGTATCCAATTCTATTCCCACTTCATTCCTCCCAACGGTGCCTGCATTCCGTTCACATTGCATTAAGGGGTCGCGAAAATTCGGAATGATTCCGGAATCATTCCAATTCCGGAGTGGCAACTCCGCAACACTGATTTATACTACATGCAAATCGTGACACAACACACATAGGGACCAGAAAACTTCCATTCGTGCCATCCATGAAGTGGTATAGGCCGTGGGTGTTTCCAGCAGACATTGCGTTCTTTTTGCAAAAGATGAATCATTATTAGGTAAAATAAGGTTCACTAAATAAACAATAAATACGCATCGTCTTACTGACACTCATTGAGAGCTGCCCAAATTATGCTAATACCATGGTGTGAACCGTATTTTACCTTTTTTGGCAAGAAAATATTAAAACGTCCAAAGGCGGTGCTTATAACAAGAGAAATTACTCAGTATGTCGTAGTATCCATTGCCAGCGCAAACGACACCAACATAAATTTTGCGAAGTATACGTTATATCTGCCTTGTGCATCGCCCTCCTTAAATTTTATTTAAAGACAACATCGCAAAACAGGTATACCCCATATTTCTGCGCTCAATATTTCCTCCGTCTAGCAATAACTAAAAAAATACGATAAAAATAAAAAAAAGTATCCTGTACGATATTTAAATTAAATCTAAGTCTGCGATAAACAACACAAAAAAAAAAAGTTCCAATTGTTGTTTTGTGGTTGCCACTATTTTTCTTGGTGGCAAAATGAATAGAAAGGCAGGAGACCGACATAACTCACGTTGCTCTTGCGCCTCGGGTGACAGCATAAAAAAATCAGTCAACATAAACGTCAAAGCTGCTGGAGGTCGAACGCCGCCCATGTGTGTTCGGCTTGAGCAGTTGTCTCTTGTTTGCTTCCGACGTTCGCCACACAGCATCTCAAGCGTGGTAAATCAAGGTGCTCTTCTCCATATTGACATGCATAAAATTAGTTAGAGTCAATGATAAAAATACGCAGGGACTGGAGTGTCTCAATCATCTCATTACTGCTCGGTAGCCAATGAAGTCGCTTCATTAGCAAATAGGAACTCTTAAGAACGAATCACGAAGCAAAAAGCCTGACCATACTAGGCCACGTCTTACGCTTTACTAACTGCAAATTGACTATCGCATAACAAATGCAACCAAGATTACATTTTAAGGCGCTTTTGATTATGCATATCTAGTCGCTTAAAAGGAAAGCTGAAGAGGTACCTGAATTGAAACAAACAGCAAAAGTTGTAATGTGGACACCTTGAAAATTAGGCGTCTTAAATTTTATTTCCATCTTATTAGTTGCAGTGTCGTAGTTGCCAATAAAAACTTTGACGTAGACCCGCCCGCCGTTGCGGCGCGCCGACGGTTGAAAAGCGCGAGAGCGGGGAGGATAAACTAGCAAAAGTGACGTCATCAACGGGGACAGGTGACCCTTACTCTCCACTACGCTGGCTCGAAGATGCCGTCAATGACGTCACGACGCTCCGGACAGATAGCAGGCAGCAGAGAGGATCGCCGCGTGCCCCACAACAATCGCTGCACGTATTTTTCAAAAATAAATGCGGTTTACGTATAGTTCTGCATAAGATAAGTGTATACGGGACAAAAAGCTATAGAAGTCCGCTCTTAACTCAGATTTCTTGTAAAGTGCTTCAGCTTCCCGTTAAAACTACACGCCGTAGCTACAGTGAGCGTAAGAACAACGGCGCTCACTTTACTAAGTACTCTCCATAATTACCTTATGTGTCGACCCATAACCGCTGCAATGCTGCCAAAACTAATTTCGACATGTGGCACGTCCTGAATCTTTCGTCGTTGTCAAGTGAATAAAGAATGAGACAAATTTCCAAAACTTTCACATTTATCCAACGTGACACTGGGATGTTAAAACAGGCAGCCGCGACCTGCTTTACACGTTACGCAAGAGCCACGCACGTGCTTTGCGTTACAAAAGAAATCAATCACGCAAATATGCATCTGCAATAAGCTTTTTTTCTGTGCGCGCCGAGTTGCTCGAAAGCATCTGCCTCTATTCTATTTGATAGAGAAATGTTGGAAGTCGTGAGGCATTACGTAAAATTGATTTTCGCAACGGGCTGAAGAAATTACGTATAGTTGCTACCCTCCCATTACCTAGGAAACAAGGATTATGGCGTTGCGTGTCCCTCGGAAAGGAAACGATTTGTTTAGTAACGTAATCTGTAAAAGCTAGGAGATTGTACGTCGAGAGATTTCAGCGCCTACCAAATGTAGTGTCGCTTAAAACGGTAACTAAACATGTAGTGATTTTATGGATTGAGGGGTAGTATTTTATAATCGGTGAGGAGTGATGAATTGGTCTGTGATTGAATAACGGTGAGTTGGCGCCTTCAATATCGTTTCGCGTCTGTGGCGCTTCAGCACGTAGAGTAAAGACAGAATATATCGTAAAATAAAATTACAAATTTGTAAAAGGCAAGGAAAGCTTCTAGGTACGAGGAAAACGAACGTTCCGTTGCTTGATCTGATTTTTCTGAACCTCTTAGATCAAAAAATGTTTTAAAATTAACGTCGAAATGATAGTGTCTTCGTGTATACCAACCTTTCTGTTCTAAGACACCCGGTATAAAAAAAACAATTTTAAGTGCTATTTTGTTGGATAAAGACAATATATTACTCTTTCAGACTTCGCGCTTTTGAAACTATTAATAAAATTGACAGGCCTCGATTTCGCTAACTGTCAAAAAATGTAAGGTCGTCTTGGCTTCTAAAAAAGCTTGTTCGAAGTGAATATAAGGTTTATTTCTTAAAATTGAAAAAGAGTATGACATTTGTACGAACGAACTGCAGATTTAATAGGCATTATATTTTTTTAAAAATCACCTGTATAATTTAAATCTTGAAGATTATTTTACTCGGACACTTTTCAGAACCTATTGTTTAATTCAGCAACACTGTCTCAGTAATCATCCTCTAGGTTTTTCATACCTTTTTTTTATAAACGCTCGTCATCATTATATTCTGAGAGGTGGACTTAATATTAATAATTTACACACATGGCGTCCGGATAATGGGCACTTTACGAAAACCGCTGCCGCGAGGACGACGTGAGAAGTCCATAACCCGGCAAATGGTTCCACTGCCCACTGCAATCCTCAATGACCGGCTTGTGTTTCTTTTTTTTTTTCGCTGTTGTTCTAGAACTTGCAGAGAAAAAATACATATACCGCCAATACCTGGCTTCCTTATTCGTAACGAGATAACCTTCCAAACCCATCTTTCATGTCCTTAAAATTGCCTTCGTAATGGTTATTCTAACTGAGCGGGCTGCCTGCTCGTTGTCATACACTCTCGAGGCTTGTGATAACAATGACAACGATGAGAATGCTTAATTGGCCAAGAACCAATTTAGCATTTCTGTGGACACCAGCATTTTTCTATTGGCCTCGTCTCTACTTTACACTTCTTTGTGTTTGCATCTCATGACTCTCTATTCATAGAGCGGTTCGTGCAAAATAGTTTATCTCTAAATACAAACGGTGGTGTTTTCGCAATGATTTCTGTTGGCACGCCAAGTATTTCAGAGCACATACGGTCAAATGAGCTATTCACAACCATGCTGCTTTCTTCTAACCGCCCTTTAAAAGCTACGCCTAAAGTGAAAAGTGAAGAAAGGAGAGATTCACTCTAGCTTCCCATAGTGCGCATCCTATATACTGAACAATTGTAGACTGAAAACAAGGAACCGACAGCCTGTTATAATCACTGTCAACATAATACACAGCGCATCACTGACGGCTCCCGTGCCTCTCTCTTATGCGAATAAGCGTGCGGGATTAGACTATAGGAATGCCAAAGGACAAATTACTAAGCAACAAGAATAAACATAAGCAATACTCTGCGCTTTTTAAGCTGCCTCGGTGACAATAATCTACGCAAAGGAGGACTTCTCTTTTTTTAATTAAATCAAAAACATAGTGTCAGCTATACGACAGTTAAAGCTTAAAAAGCATGGTAAAACAAATGAAATACTCATATTGGCAACTTATTAAAAAAACGTTATCCGTTCATTTAACTTGCAACTAGCCATCGATTTTCCCAGAAATGTTTCTATTGAAAAACAGCATGCAGAGGGGATGCTTAGGTAAAAAAGTTGTTCCGAAACATGAATCTGATTCATTCGAGAAACATATTCTAACGCTATAGGAAAATATCAAACAAACAAAAAATGTGGTAGCCGTAAAACAATGGAATAAGCGTGCGCACCTTCCAAAGAAAACCCGCATAATGCGATTTCCCTTTACGCCGACAGACGTGACTCAAATCCCCACCGACTCGGACATCTCTCTAAAATGAGACTCGCTGGAAGCATAAAGCCGCGAGACACTGAGCACTTCGCTCGCTCGCACCCCCAACTCCAGCGCGAGACACTATTTCAAAGTAAGGATGATAAGGCGACAAGTAACAAAACAAAACCAACGAGTAACTTAGTAAAGTCACAAACATGGATGATTCAGCTCGCGCTCTTTGTAGCAGTGCTCGGTATATATCCTACTGCGAATCGGGCCCAAAAATCAGCTTAGAATTTGCGCGATGCTGGGGCTTCTTCTTTTGCTGCGATCGTATTCACATGTCTCCCCTGTCGTCAGTCTATTTGTGCTTCCAGCGAGACAGACAGAGGAAGGAAGTGAGTGAGAAAGAGAGAGAGAGAGAGAGACAGTCAAAACGGGCGTTTCCTACATCGGCCGCTTCCCTTTTGTGAGTCGGAGCACACGCTCTCGTTATTTATTCCCCCGGTCTAATGACTCCAGGCCCGACGTGGAAAGCGGGGACAAATGGAAGAATGAAATAAAGAAGGCTTTGACGCGTGACAGGGTTTCGCGATGAAGACGTTCCCTATCCTTTGGCCGGACTTCATCGACACCCGCGGCGGCGCGGGAGCACGCTCTCTGAATTCAAGCCGTATTCGGTGGACATTGGGACCCGTGGAAAAATTCGAAATAACGCGGACGGAAGGAGACGATCTACGCATATTCACCGCTGGAAAGCGTTCGGATGGGAAAAGGAAGGATGGCGTTTATCGTATGATATATGTTGTGGATATTTAACGTATAGTGTATTTAGTGTGGATGCAACGCGCAGGTGACAAAGTTTCACAACTTTAGGAATAGCACCATTAACAGTGAAAACACTGGGGGGGGGGGGGGGGGGGCGTCTTTTGGTCGCTTCTAACTTGCATATGACTTTAGTTTGTGTAAGTTAGATATCTTTTAAATATTTTATCCCTCTTATCGTCTACGTAAAGTTAACAATGCCTCATCACAAGTCATGCGGGTTGGCGTCTTTAGATTCGTTAATATTAGAAAGAAAAAAGCGTATGTAGTCATATGAGTTATGCGGCGATACAAACAAAAAGTTATAAAATAATCAGTAAATCCGTTGCAATCGGCAGTCCGAAAAAGAGTAGCATTTGCTAGGAGACCATAGCTCGGGAATTCAATTTCAACATTAAACATGAATAACAAAAAAAATTGGGGTGTGTGTATCTTTATACAGCCTAGAACTTAGTCTGCCTCAACGGGCGACTCAACGGGCGACTCAACGCGCGACTCAGCGGGCTACCAGTGCAGTACAAGTCTCCAACCTGGGGTATTTAACGTGTACCACGCCGTAGCGATACTCGACCGCCCGCCGGTACAATGCTCATCGAGATCGAAACGGGCAGGGGTGGGGATTGAGCCCAGGATCCCTGGGTTCTGCAGCGCCAGCTTTCGCTCCACGTGCTCCGTGGCTGGTGTGCGCAAGCCCACTCGGCCACCGATCCCGCCAAGAATAACAAAAAGTCACGCATAGTGTGTTTCCACACATTCAATAGTCCGTTCTGGGACATTCTAATGTTCTATTTTCAATGGCGTTTTGGGATGCAAAAGAAGAGGGGCGAAGCACTTGCACACAGTTTGTACTTTACAAACAACCTAAGTTCTTTTTTGCTTGTTTTATCAATCTAGAAAAATAGAATTTATCGCAAACCTCTTGCTATGGCTCATTTAAGCTGTTTTGTGCGGATAGAACTCACCTCTGTCGTACCTTGTCATAACGGCCAGACCCAACCCGCTTTTCCGCTAATATTACACCGCGACGCCTTCAGTACACTATAGAAAGTTGATAAGTTGTATGTACTTTTGGCGCCATCGCTTGGAAACATTGCACTGCAATGCGCAGTCAAAAGCCTCAGCCAGCTGGTTGCAGTACAGGAATTCAACGGTTTTATGCAGGAAGAGCATCATCACATTGCAAAAGATACTATTACATTTTATATAATCACTAAAGTATTGTTTGTAGATGCTTATTGCTTATGGGATAAAGTTTGTTATGCTTTAGTCGATACAAAATTGCCAGTTCTAGATGGCAAGACGTTCTAGTAAACTCACAGCAATAAAAACTCACGGCCACAACTTTCTCTCGGAGAAAGGCTGGGAAGGAGGGGGAAAGGAGGGGGGCATCCTTGGGTCTCCATTACCTCCATAAAGCTTAACCACTAAAAAGAGTTAGTTACATGGAGATTCAGAACGTTTCTATTATTGCTCTTTATAGGCGCGTTGTGCGTTATAGTTTGAAAAAAAAAACGTGCAGTCGATGGGTGTAAAGATGTAATACGGCAATTGTCGTTTGAAAATGTCGCCTGACGGTGCCCCTGGTCTCTACTCCGAGGCGCTAGAAACGGGGTTATGCCACGACCTGTTGTTGATTTTAATGAGGAAATCAGCCACCAGTAAGCGTAACTTCGTTTTCTGTTTTGTTTCTTTTACGATGCCAAGAGCCCTAAGATTGAGTGATCACCATAGATATACTATCTCAGAATCCACTTGATTGCGCCGTTAACAAACGCCGGGTGTGACGAGTCCTGATAATATTATTATCCCGCAGCCTGTAAGATTTCGGTATCAACCGATAAGAACACCGAATAACTAAACAAAGCAAGAAGCGTTATCATATTAGCCCAAGTCCTACGTTTCTGAAGTTGTCGTTGACTGTAGCTAAACTGCCCAAATATGTCACCCTGTAGATCAGACAACAAGCAAGTCCATTCTGACCGCTCCGACTTCAGTGTCTGCGACGTCATGTAGTGTCACCAAAGTAAAAATGAATGCCGTCGTACGCCAGTGTATCCAATGTCGGGGTTATCATGTTGGCTGCCTTAAGGGCACTCTGGTGAGCATTATGCTGGGATTTATGAATAGTGCGAAAAAAATAGACATAGGGAAGGTGGACATAATCAAGAGGAGATTATCTGAATGGTGGGCGTAGGTCGAGGGAAGGATGAATATTTACTCATTCCATTCCGTGAGACCCGTAGGGCAGAAGGTGTGTGCACCTGGTTACATAGAGGCGCCTCCATCGTACAAATCGCAGCTGTTAAGAATATATATATTAAATAAATGTTAGAAAAAAAAAGCTAGCTAGGTGGCGCAAGCAGCTGCACGATTCGAAGGGCTCAGCCTTATCAATCAATTCATCCATCCCTGTTCAGATAAGTACATCTCATAAACGTCGCTCCCTCACAAAGCTTATTTTTACTAAGCTTTTGTCATGTCACTCGAAAGAGCAGCATCACATCGAAATTGAGTTCCACGTTTATGGGCTAAGACAGAAACTATTTTGATTATCTTTGTCGTTGTGTTCATCAACCGCCAATAAAAACCTGTCATCTACAAACTCGGGCTCATTTTTTTTACCTGTAAGAACGGCACTTTTTGGGTCATCACGTTTGCATTTCTCGTTCGACATTATTCAAAACATTGGCTTCGTATTTAATGCAACAGCCCTAAAATTCCAACGGTGTTAATGGAAGCTCGTACTACCCGAGGCGACACATCAACCCAAGACCTGAGACACTCGAGCTCCAAAACTGGAAAGAGAAAACTTTCCTTTATAAGGCTTCCGTTTTTTTCTTACCTCGACATCAAGTCATGGCTCGAGGCACAGGAACGCGCAGGCCGTGTCATTTGTGCCCAAACTTTCTTTTACGCCGAAGCTGAACAGCAGCCCCTGAACGCAGCCACCTAGGGCATGGAGATTCAGCCCAAGGCCCTGAATTATTCCTCGCGCCGGCGATACTGGAGGCGTGTCGGCGACTTCGTGACTGCGTGAATTATTGGGCGGGGAATCCCGGCGTTCGCGTCTCATATTTAATGCCCGCCCCGTGTTACAAGGAAGCTTCCTCTTCTTCGCGCGGCCTGCTCCCTTGTTGAGTGAATCTTTCCCGGAAGGATAGAGGGAGGAACACAAAGGGGGTCGTTATGTCCACCTCTGGGCTCTCGCCTGTCCCATCTACCGCCTGCATATTTAAACTCTCCCCGGAGCGAATCTCGGGGCGTGCACTTGCCCGCGCGGTTGTTGGCGTTAAGGTACGGAGGCAAATGAACGAGCCACCCATTGCTATAGGTGGACCCTTGTTTGGAAAGAGTAAGGTGAGATGCGATAATCGTGTTCGGAAGTTTATCTTCCTTTGGGAGGGGGCATGTCTTGTCAGTGGACGCCTAGCGAAGCACAAAGGACGGACCGGGGAGATAGCTGGGATAGAATGTGGCGTAGAAGCTGCGGAAAGTAGGTTTTGGCATGCGTTCTAACGCATATCACTGGTGTCATAGAAACGGTGGAACACAGGAATGCTCATTTTACAAACGGCAGTAATAATACGAAGTGTTAGACCGAAAAGCCATCCGTGTTGTTGATATATTTCTTGCCCGCAAAAATAAACTACGCGCCGCCAAACATTCAGTTTCTGCCAAATGTTTAGCGCTGTTGGTTGGGACACAATGCCAGTTTCATAACTTTGCATTATCCAATTAAACAATTATACGCCATTTTCGGACACTTTTGTTAAGGTAAAAGGGTTCCATTTGCGGTAGCAAACGCCATTCGTCCATATTCGAATGCTCTGTTGGATGCCATTTTCTGACTAAAAATTCAAGAAAATTGCTTAACACTTTTGAATCAGAGAACAGTAAGCTCCGAAAATTTTACATGTGCTCCGAACCGCTAGCTTTACATTTGGGGCGAATACTGTGCGTTCGGAGATACGTAGTTTTTTATTTTATTTCTTTTTCTGGACAAAATACTTGGTTGTCTTCAACCGGTAGTTTATCACGGAAGGCATATATCATGTATACATTTTTCACATTATGTGGAGGCCGAGTGCAAACATATTACTTAGATTATTTTTTTATCTTCTTTCACATGAATGTATTCCGGCTATCGAAAATACACGTGTGGCTATTATCGCTACAATAACTTCGGTGATAATTTTTTAAATATTTTATGCTAACTTGTGTGAGTATATTACGTCGGAGCTCTGATGCTTTCTTCGGGAACAACTGTGTATCTCGGAGGAGGAATCCAGCTTGCTTCGCTTCATTGTTCCCACGTATCCAATATGACAGTTGTAACTTTTAAGTCAAAATTACGGAGCCCGCTGTCAAAACTAAGCAGCCGAAATATGTAAATAACTTTCTGCCAATGGATCCTCTTGTCATTGACTATGACGGGATTGTAAAGTTGATCGATAACTTCATAATATCTTCGTCTTTTGGAGTTGACAATGTCACCTCCACACTCCTTAAGAATACTAAAAGTTATATCTCAATTTACCTTTTCAAGATTTTCGAGCAATCTCTTGCTTTTGGTGTATTGACTGAGGAGTGAAAAATAGAGAAGGTGATTCCCCTTCATAAGCATGGCTATAAACATGTTCCCATTAACTATCGCCCCATTTCCTTAATCAGCACACCTTGTAAACTTTTAGAGCACAAAATGTTCACTCATTTGGCTAACTACTTAGACTTTGATTCCTTTCTTTTTCCATCCCAACATGGCTTCCGTAAGTCCCTTTCCTGTGAGACTGAACTACTGACCTTCACTAATGATGTGCTTTCCATACTTGACCGTGGATTCCAGATCGACTGTGTTTTTTTAGATTTCTGCAAAGCTTTTCGCAAACTTCCTCATAAACACTTCCACTTTAAACTCAGTCAACTTAATCTCAATCCTAAAGTGCTGTCATTGATTACATGTTTTTTAACTAATCATTTTCAGTTCGTTCATGCTAACAATGTAAATTCTTCTTTCATGGATGGAACTGGGCAAAGCAGTTTTGGAGAAATCTTGAGAGCAGAAAACACTGCAGTTTGGAGCAGGCTGGGAGCAGCGAAAACAAGGTCTTGGAGCAAGTTGGGAAGAGCATACGATTTTTAAGAATTAAATAGACTAAATTTCACCTGGTTTTCAAAACTAAAAAAGATATGGCATGCAGATAACTCCATGTGAACCAACGTTACTAAAAGCATGATGATAATACAATTAATGCAAAGTTGCAAGCTGGGCAAGAATGATTCATTCTTGTCCAGCTCGCTTGCACCTTGCATTAATTGAATTGTCATCATAACCCTAAAATGCAGGTCCTTCACCCTTGTTTGTGTTAGACTGGTGGCAGCTGATAAAACCCGTTTGCTCGACTGACATCTAACTCCTGGTTAGCTCAGTTGGTAGAGCGCTCCACTGGAAATGGAGAGGTCCCTGGTTCAATACCAGGACCAGGCGGATTTTTTTGGTCGTGCACAAGTCACCCTAGCTGTATATAGAGGCTTGTGTTTATCCTTGGTTCCCCTTGTTCCCCTACTCCAGGGATTATTTTTGTCGTTACTAAAACACTCAGTTTGGAAACTCATCCTTGAAACCCGGGCAGCTCGCGACCACCGAGACCAAATTGAATACGATAACAGCACCACCCTTTACCAACGAGTCAAACCATAAAAGATAATCTATATAGCTACTTTGAAATAGCCCTCCGAGATGCCACCAGAGGCCCTCCCGCGACTCGACTTGAACCAATGTGGAGCACAAGTTTGTAAGCTGCTTGCACAGGGTTTGCAATGATGTCAGAAAACCATGCTCTTATTGGCTGATTGAAAAAAAATAGTAGGAAGACCTCAAGGCATCTAGCATCGAGGTCTACTTGGTATACTTTCAATCAAAGCCCATCAGAGCTCGGCGTCGTTTTGATATCAATGCAATTCCTGAGCAGGAAGCAGTCAGCTTGCTCTCTGCATACGGTCAGCCTTGCAGTTCCCGGAGTAGCCACTGCGGAAGAAATGACGGCGTTGCAATCGCCATTAGTTTGGTTCTCGAGTACGGATCGGAGCCACTTTTTAAGGCACTCTATGGCAGTTCCCCAACTGAGTTGTTCTAATAACGTCGATGTGAACCTAACGGCAGTTTTAATAAACGTTTTAGTTTCAAACATTGGGACTTCGTCAATTTCTCATGGATAGACTTCACTTTTTCGCATTAGACTCCGCTAACAGCACTTCTCCAGACTCAATCTTCTCCATCTCCATTTTTTTTCCAGACCCGACTTCATCAATGACTGCGCATGCTCAAGCATAGTCCGCGAACAGATGATGCGCTGTTCAACTCGCTGTCGCTCTTTCAGGAGACTAGCTCTCTTCGTACTCGCTTCCTTCGCATCAGTTCTTCCTCTTCCGCCTCTCGTAGTCTTGCTTTTCAATCTCTAGCCTTTCTGTGCACACTTTATGAGACTTCTTCACAGCATGAAGCAAGTCGGCTGTCAAAGGCACTTTCGTACATCACTGCCAAATTGCTTCAAAGCGGAATCAGCACAATCACGGTCTGGAAGCTCATATCTTGCTGTCACACACCTTACTGCTCACTCAGCTTTGTTCCCAAGTTTTCTGCGCAGGGACGCGGCACACGTTTGCTCCACTATTGAGATCTTCAGACGAAGTGACTCCAGGACTTCAGAAAAACACGGTGACCATGCAGCAACGGCCACTGATGTTGGCGGCAACAACCTTCAGATAAAGATTTTCGGATCCACTGGCATCCCATTTTGGCCAGAAGTTCCGGTGTCAATGTTGCCAACAGAAAGTGCGAGACGGCTAATTTCGACGAGCCTCGTTTGTAATTTCAGTTTGGGCGCACCTTGGCACAATTTTGTTCTTATTTATACTTTTGTATCATGTGGCGCATGAAAAGTCATTAGGCGCACAGTGGCGCAAGTTTGTTCTCATTTATACTTTTGTATTATGTGGCGCATGAAAAGTTATTAGGCGCACAGTGGCGCAATTCTAGCAGCAGTTCCATTCCTGTTCTTTTAAACCTGTTACTTCTGATGTACCGCAAGGGTCTGTCTTACGGCCCTTGTTGTTTTTAATTTACGTGAACGACTTGCCATCGTGTGTATCATCACCCATTAGCCTCTTCACTGATGATTGTGCAATTTATTGAGAAGTCACTAATACTACTGACATCAATCTTCTTCAAAATTATTGACAAGCTGTGACTAATTGGTCTGATTTGTGGCAAATGTCCCTTAATACTAACAAATGTAAAGCAATGAAAATCTCCCGTCGAAATACTACATCTTCCATTTACTCAATTTCTGACATTCCTCTTAAAACTGTACAATGCTATAAGTACCTTGGCGTTCACATCACTTATAACATGTCACGGAAAACTCGTACTGACCACAGTATCGCCAGCGCTAACTTCACGCTTGGTTACCTAAAGAGAAACCTTAGGTTAGCCTCACTGTCCCTAAAACTACTCATGTATAAAACCTTTGTCCGTTCCAAACTAGACAATGCCGCAGCAATCTAGGATCCGGGTTTCTCAACTCTTGTGGCTGATCTTGAAGCCCAACAGAATCGCGGTGCCCGTTTTAAATTTACTAACTATCGTCGCATATCTAGTGTCTCAACAATGAACAGTACTTTATTTTTCTCTGCTCTTTCATTACGCCAAAAAAATCGCGTTTGTGTCGTTTTTATAACATTTATTATTCCAATACTTCACTAAAAACAAACTAATGTGAAATCCGGTTTTCATCTCGCCAAGCGTAGATCATCAATTTAAAGCCGGCATTTCTCTCTGCATTACCTCAGCATATTAGAACTTTTTCATACCAAGAACATCTTCACAGTGGAACCACCTTCTCGCCCATTTGGTAAACATACCGCCCTTTGACATATTTAAAAGTCCGGTAACTGCTTATTTATGTTATTATTTTTTTCCTCTTTGTTTGATTTGTTCTATAATTTCTAAACTTGTTTCCACGTATTCTTTGTATGTTTTTAGTGCTTGGCTTCTTGTGTTCGTATATTGTTTGTATTCCATATTTGTCTTGTCCCACTCCCTTCCGTAATGCCGCAGGGCGTTGACGGTACTTAAATAAATAAACAAATCGAACTCCCCCGTTTACAGAGGATTGTATTCATGGCGCCCCGACTGGTGCCCTATGCGTGCAACACGTGCAGCTTGCTTGTGAACGTAGCTTTAGCAAGGTTGCGGTTGCACGGGCTCGTAGGGAACGGGCAGAGACACGGCGGCCCATGATGGGAACTTCAGCGTCCTTCATATATCTTCGACATATGCATCGTCTATTTCCGATAACATTCATTCGACCGAGAGTATTTGATTGTATTCAAATCTACTACCCGCAATTATAACACTATGGTCACGGACGGCGTAAGAAATGCACGGCGTAGTTTATCACGATCAAACTCATTGCTTCATGATTCTTTCTTTGGCACTCTGATAGGCTAACTCTAGAATCGCATTGAACGCGAAGTGTTAAAGCATGCTCCGGTCTCGCAGCATCCTGCTCATCTCGGGTTGTCAGTGATAATATTGGGAGCGTGTGACACCAATGCGCACCGTGAGGTTGTCTGCTACTTGCACAGGGGTCGCGATGATGACGGACCGCCAAACCCTTATCAATCGATTGAAGAAAAAAAATAGTGGGTAGATCTCGAGGCGTTTAACATTGAGGTCCAGCCACCATCCTTTCAATCAAAGCCAATCAAAGGACGGCGTCGTTCTGACGTCACCGCAACTCCTGCGCAAGAGGCAGACGACTTGCTCTCCGTATAGTCCAACGCGCTGTTTACGAGCAAGCCCTCATTTGACCACACAAAATGTGGGTAGTGCGCGTGCGCAGGAACCAGATTCGCGTGGAGTGGAGCGTCTGCGCATGCGCCCTGGCAATAGCAGCGCCACTGGAGCGGCGTGACGTCAGCGCCGCGTGTCGGTGTGTAGAGCCACTCCGCCTTAGCAGCTGGTTGGCAGCGCCCCAGTGACAGCGTCCGCGTTACGCGGCATAGAGACTCTATGCAGCCATGAAGACGTCTCCGACCGGCGTGTTTAGCGTCCCAGTCCGCCCATCCATTGAAAGTGCTAACGAAGGGGTAACAAATGACGTCACAAAAGTCGGAGTGTCACACTGTCGCCCTCCTGGTGGTTGGTAGTAGACGTTTCACACAAAGGCACGAGCAGACGTGAGTGTCGCTGTCATTGCGGCGTCCTAACTCCTGGCTGCCGAAGCTTCGGTGAACTGTCAAGCTGAGGAACTACCCACAGCCGAACAAGCGTCTGCCACATTCACTGCCGCTGCTGTGACACCGCCAGGGTCGCGACCGGCGACGGCGTGCCATTTCTATGACGTCATCGGGGACAAAGGCAGTTAGCTCTAGGTATACCCCTAATCACTCCAATCAGAGCTCGGCGTTTTGACATCTCCGCGCGCTGTCGTCTACTCCTTTTATTCCGTTCCTAGGCTCATTATAATTCTCCCGCGGCGTCCTCGCCGCTTCGGCGCCTTGCCGCGACCGGGTTTCTCGATGTCGCTCGAGTGTAAAGGTTTGGCACGCTGACTTTGGAAGCCTACCCACGTCCAGCGCTGCTCTGTATGTGTTTTCCGTCATTCGACCGGCAGGAGTTGTTCAGAGCTCATGTTCAATCGTGTGTCCCGCAGTTGTGATCGCAAACGGGGCCAACATACAGCCATATAGTTTGTTTATCTGCTCAGGACGTTGCCCCTTCGAAACGTTTGTGCGTTCGACGGTTCCGAGATCACCAAGGGACCCCATTCGCCTGTGCCAGTAAATCATAAATATCTAGATGATAAGTACTTTTCGTTCCTCTTATTACCGGATTGCTTTTCGCTGAGAAGATTGCGGCGGTTTTCGCAGGCGCGTGGAGTGAATCTGTGTTCTCAATTTCCGGGAAATGTGTAAAGAAGTAGCACCGACTGTGCCCAGAAACGATTTGTATAGCGCTGTGTTCAAGTAAGCTGACATCAGTTATTGGCTGCTACACTGGCTATCTATGCAGTCCGGCCATGGTCTATGCGAAATGCTTTGTCAAGGAGACGCACCGTGGCGCTACTGTTTCGTCGCAAGCTTCCTAAAGAAAGAAAACTAAAAACGGGGTTGCTAGGAAGAAACGAGTGACGAAAAAAAAATGAAGAGGGGATAACATTAGCATTAGGTATATAGAAGCCTTGTTGGGCACGGCGCTCAGCCTTCGCCTTCCCCTAGCTCACGAAAAAGTGGCACGTACGTTATGTCCAATTTTCCACCGACTTAACCTCCCGCATACTGCCTACTGCATCAAGAAAGTAATGAAAAATCGACTCAGTATAACGACTTCTGCAATCCATTATCCTTAATCGAAGGCTTCGTCGTCATTAATAAATTCTGTTTTCTCGAACGTGCTCCTAAATTTGTGGATGTGTACGCTGTTTTCCCCCAGTTTTTTGTAACTGGAGTGTGAGGACAAAATCTTACAAAGAATATCGGGCTAGGTTCGACGTCAATCGATGCTCAGAAGAAAAGCAAAATAGCGTGAGTAACTTTCGCCTGTATTACGTAATGGCTAGTTGTTCCGTGTAATATTATTTATTTTATTGCTTTATGTATCCCAACCATAATGCTCGAAATGACGCTGTGGACATTAAGTAAACAAATATGGAACAAAAGTGTGAAACCTCAATACAATTGCAATTTGTGTTTAATGTAATTGATATTGTGTATTCAAATATTTTACCATTGTGCTCTTGTGATCTCAGACTCAGACAAACTGTATGTTAACGTTTTTTTTATTTTTCTTCGTGTTTTTTTGAAAATAAATATTTTGTTTGATTATGGTTGAAGTGCATGGTGACGCTTCTGGGCACAGTAAACACGAAAACTCAACAACCCGGCAAAACGACACATATTCTTGCACTGAGCTCTGAAGTTTTAGAACCATCGTACATATCATCACGAGTAGACCATAACATATAGGTAGGGATTCCCCAATGCAGCACCTTCACTTTTAATGCCTCTTTTCTACCCACGACCTCCATTGACTGGAATCGCCTTCCCGCACATATAGTCTCAATAACTTACACTGTTGATTTTAAAGATGTTATTACCAACATTTTAACAAATGTTGCGTAGCCCGTGTTTTTTTTTACGTTTTTGTTTTCTTCCTCTCTTAACTATATTACTTTTATGTGTTAACCACCCACTTCCCTCTGTAATGCCTTCGGGCCCTGAGAGAATAATAAATGAAATGAAATGAAATCTATTAAAGCACGACAGCGAGAGGACTGCCCGAACTACAAAAGCTAAAACTGTTTTCAGAAATACGGGAAGCTAACGTACTGAAATGCACCGTAAAAGTTGCGTTTTCTTGTCATAAATACGTTGCATTGCTTGTTTTCTCTTCGCTTATATCGGGAAGATTGACGGCTTAACAATTTTGAGTGTTGCTAATGTAATGCTGCCTTTTTTTAACCGTGAGATTTATAAACGTGCGTTGCTCAGAAATGATCGATTTATTGGGTTGGGAATTTATTATAGAAAAGTGTAAAACTATAGCAAATTTATAATACAAATAACTGCATTTATTAATGCCAAGTTGACTATGTCGTATATACTAAAAGGCAGCTTTTATAGATTGCTAAAAGGTTTGTTTGGGCTAGTTGGTTTATGAACATCTCGGGGTAAAACAGCGCCACTGGACACTGACGAAGTAAAGGCGAGACTAGCATGCAGCGCTGACTAGCAACTAAATCTTTATTTTGCTTACACCATGCATTGAGAGAAGAAAGAAAAAAAAACACAGAGACAATCGCAGCATCATTCTGGATAGATAATACTGTGATGTGCTAACACCGGCGTCAGTAAGGAAGTGAGTTTTTTTGTGGGAAAGACCGACGGAGAGCCTGCTGGCGCATTTCTCTTTCAGTTTGGTTAATCTATAGGCTTTTATTATTTCTGACGTCAGTTTGTCCACGTTCCTTTATTTCGCTTACTTTATAGTTTGCGGTGCATCCACACGCACGGAAATTAATGGCATGATGAAACGAAATTTGTTTTGTGCGGTCGTATAGATGTTCTCTTAGTCGATCATTTATACGTCGTTCGGTCTGTACGATGTCTAATTGTTTACACGAAAGGGAAATGGAATGCACAACGCCTTCTTGGAAATAATAAAAAAGGGCTGTCTCTTCTTTGTTTAATGGTTTTATTTCTTTACTTGTCTCTTGATTTTGTTTACTTTTTGACACGAGCCACACAAACGTTCTGGTGCCAAAAAAAAAAACCTGCTAACTTGGGTGGTTGAAGGACACCTGAAAACATGAAAAAGCGCTCAACTGACGAATCTAAAAATACCGTAGCCAAAAAACATTTAAGACATTCCATGCCTACATGAGATATCTGACAATTGAAAAAAATAGAAAAAGAGTGAACATTAAAGTTGATGTTTTTTTTGTCTTTTTATTCCTAAACTTTTGTTTGACCTGTGCAAAAAAGAAAAGTGAACAAGATTGAAAGGGAAGTAAAAAACTGCACAAAGATGCAGAAACAGCTTTTTGTTGAATGCCAAGAAGGTGTTGTGTATTCTATTCCCTTTTCGTATTAACAATTCTATTGGCGGCGAGATGTTTTGGTTGAGCTCTACTGCTATGGTTCCCTCTCGTGACGTCCTTACTTTGTGAACAACAAGCTCGATGGTATTTGTAATGAGCATGATGGAAGGTTAAATTTATTGCGCTCTGAAACCAACAGTGCCAACATCGTCAAAATTGATGTTCTTGCAATACTCCTATTTCCGTCGATTTGAAATGCTTCACAGAGGTCGTAGTCCGTATTTGACCAATCTTGGAAGGCCGATCACGGCGACGCTTTCAATCGCTCACGTCGCCAATGCTGTACAGCCCAGACGATGTATAAACGATCGACTAATGTCTTTTCTATGATGTTTGAGCAGTGTGACCCTGGCTTTATTAAACATACATATAACGTCACAAACAAATTTTGGGTCACCTTGGAATTCATTTCCGTGATTTTGGATGTACTCCCTAATACCAAAAAAGAAAAAAATGAAAAAGAACGATAAAAAACTGACTCGGGAGATAATTGGATCCTATTAAGCGAACAAACTGAAAGACAAATAGGTAAGCATGAGCTCCGTCAGTCATTCAGATAAATATATTCACTACCTCCATTGAGCGTGTTAAAAATCGTGTTAAACATACAAAATAATGCGGAAATTTAATGTGTTTATGTTTTTCATTTCTTTCTTTCTGAGTTATCCGCTTACTTGGCTTACGTCCATGTGGCTATGCACAGGGTGTGAGCGAACTAAACGTTGAGTTGGTAGTCAGTGCTGTGTACTGTCTCGTCTTTACTTCAAACGTGTCCCATTGTACCCCGAAATGACCCTTGATAGTATGTTATCTTACTTTGGTGGATTCGCATTCCGGCCAAAGGTGCCCAGAATGTCACCGAGGTTCATGGCGAATAAGGTGCCGTGTGACCAAGATTTCGGTTACACGTCAAAAGGTCTCTAGTTGGCCAAAATGAATCATCAACCCTTCGCTGGTACATGCCATATGTCCTTTATTGATTCTACACGCAAAACCACCAAATTTGACATTATATTAGTGATATCTTTCTTAGATATCAACCAGGAAGACGTGAGAACATTTTGTCCATAATAACATAACATACTTTATCGCTGCTGAAGCTATTATCGAGAGGGCAAATTAGCGATATTATTTTCATGAAACAACGCGTTAGAAGTCAAATACATAATTTCTTACCCTCCAGATATTTAGGGCCATCCGGAGACCAACCCCAGCGCGCGAAACCATTCACAAACCCCTGGAAACGGGTGGACGCGCGGCAACGGACTGCGCATAATCATCACCATAAATCTGCGGTTAATCCCCTCATTTGAAGCGTCCGCGATAGAGGGGCAGACAAGCAGTCGATCCGTTATTTGTCAGGCCCCGTTAATGAAAAGCGATCGCTCCATTACCAATCGCGCTCGATTTCATCTCCCCCAACTGCCCCGCGTGTCCGAAGAAAGCAGCCGGCGGCACCTCGGCCCCGATGTTTGACGGCAAGGCGCCGACGTACGGGCCCTGCGCAGTCCTTAACGGTTCGCTTCCCCTAATTTGTGGTCGTCGGCCCGGGGCCACGCGCTGCCTATCGGCCCAGTCGTCGCTCCGTTGGCGAGCAAACTTTGGCCCGGCCCTGATGGGTGGAAACACTCTCGTTAGGCTATTTCGACGACGGATAGGTCAACACCGCCGGCGCAGGGGCCCGTCTGCGTCGCCCTCGATCCGGACAGCTCGTTCGATAATGTCGGAAAACAGTCTAGACGGTCGAATTAGTTCGGCCGTTGCCGTTGACACGAACACGCTTTAAATAGTATTTTTCTTCGTTGTGTTTCAAATTTTTGTCGTTTAGTCGACGAGTGGGATGCAATATTGTCATCGACAACTTACACCAACGATAGGGTAGGAGAGGAGGGTGATTGTGACGGCGGTCCTCGTTGTCGCCATGGGTTCCTGACTGTTCTTACCTACAAATGCTACGCTCTCCTAGATACAGGGCCGAAGTGGATTCGAACGCGGTATCTGACACTGCTTGCGCAGTGACTGGGGCTTTATTGAATTGAGGTGTAGTATGCGAGAATTAGCTTCTGAGACTGTAGGGTTGTAAATCTATTGATCTTGTGTTTATGACGTTTCAGAGCGCAGCTCTTAGGCGCCCGTTTCCGGCTTCATAGGCGTCGCCGTCGCCATCGATCGGCGTCGGCGTCAGCATGAACGTGAGGTCACGTGACCCCCCCCCCCGAGGTCACGTGGCCCCGTGGCGGGGTAGCAGGCAGATGACGAGGTGAGGAGGAGGGAGGAGGGGTATACCCTCCCCTCAGTACCCTTCCATCCTCCTCCTCAAGAGGCTGAGCTCTAATTCGGCGTTACAGGGAGTTGTAAACGGCTTTCATTTTTTATTCAGGTCTGTTTTCCCTTTACTTTGACGCTTGTATTACTGCATGACATAATGAAAGAAATTAAATTCATCAGCGACGTTTCAAGCTTACAATGTAAATAATTGAATAACGAGATGATAGCACTACCTGGCGATTTTTCCGCCGTGTCAAATGTGTAGTGATATACATATATAATTTCAGCTTGCAAATGTCGGAAAAGGTCCGTTTCCCAAAGTATATATGGTGCAGCCTCTCCCCATAGAGAGAAGTGGTTCCCTAAATACCTTGGACGACGGGCCCTTTCCGACATTTGCAGGTTGAAATGGTGTGCCACGTCACTGCCGCAACTCGGAACTAGCACGGCCCTTAAATCAGCAACGGCTGTCGTCTTCTCGTCTAGCCAGTTAAGCGAATTAAAATCTGACAGTAAAACAAAGAGCTGGTCAAATATTGAATCCGCCCACACCAGTCGGCGGGCGTGGGCGGATTCAGATTCAATCGGTTGAAACGTCGCCCCAGATAGGCGAAGGTTGCAGGTTCGATCACCGCTCCTGGCCCTATTTTTCGGAAGCTCTCTTTCACTTTCCCTTCCCTCAGTTTGATATAATAAATCTAATAATCACTCTCTCCCCTCTTCGTTTACAATATTACTACAGCTGCACTTGTATTCTTCCCTTACTCCCAATATTTTATATATAATCATAAGTAAAGGGGAAAAAGGTGTACGAGATGCTTCCGAGAAATATACGGAGTGCGAAGAAGGGTGCACAAACGCCGCAGGGATGGAAAATTGAAAAAAAATATTATTTGATAATATGAGTAGGAAAAATGTAAATTTCGAACTAGGTGAACAAGTAGAACACTCGAAAGTATATTAAAAATATTATATACATTAAATTTCAAGATTAATAAAGAAATTTCGACGCACAGCAAAGGAATGTAAGAAATAATAAGAAAAAGTTTGCACGCAAGAAGGTTATGGAAAAGAGTAGCGAAAAGATGAAAAAGGCGGTTAGCAGTTCGGCAGTGGCACTGGCAGTTTTCGGGACTTTCTTCCTACTCATATTATCCCATAAACTTTGTTATTATTCCATTCCTTTAACTGCTGCGTCTGTGCACCCTCCTTCGTACCCACATATATATGTATATCTCTTTTTTCAGGGCCTTACTTCCTTCCTTTTTTAATTGTTTTTGTTTGAATTTACGGAACTCATGTTCAAAGTTAGCGCACTTTCATGAGTCGTCATAAACAATAGGAAAACATCACATCTTTTAAGCGGTGAGGAAAACAAGACAGAAAGTCTCTTCCTCTGACAGAAGAGTGACAGCATCTCAGAATATTCAGCTACTGGAAGGAGAAGACGGAAAAGAGTGGCAAACGCGTTTCCGTTCCAGTCGAGGCGAGGCGTTCCAGTCCCAAATGAAATAATAAGAAAGTATGGCGAAAGCGTTGCGTCAGCAGTTTCACTGCTTATGAGGTTTTCAAGATTGCGAGACTGTGAACACGTGCCTATTTCTCTTACAACGTAGCGCATAGTTTGCCATATCAGGTACACATATATTGATATGGTTAATAGTAATAGTTGGTAATTACTCTTTCCTGCTGGTTCCTAAGCTGAATTTCCTTTACGGATTTAACTACGGCCTCTCCAAAAGGTAACAAATACTGCTCAACACACATTTGTCACGAATTCGTGCTTTGTTTGAATACGTGGCTAATTTTTCTGCTCGGAACTTGGGCACGTCATGTCAGTAGTCATTCTTATCTATATTACAAAATGTGCCCCTTCATTTAATTTAACCTCAATTTGATTTAACATTCATACGTCTCTTATGTTAGGCCAACTTTATGATGTTGTTATTTAAAGATTATACTTTAAGTCGCTCCTTCAGAAAAAAAAATTCCAAAGCGGTTTAACGTAATAAATCATCCGAACATCAATGCACAAATATCATCAGAAACCGCGCAGGGATAGGCGCTCAATTAAAATGTACATTAACTTCTTTGTCCTTAATTTGAACGGAGGAAAAACGTTTTATGCTGTTCGGCTAATGAGACAAACAAAAACTAAAAAAATATTTATAATATATTTTGGTGCCGAAGCCCGGGAACTTCCTTTACCGGGCTGGACGGTGAGTCTGAGGGTTGATTTAACAGAGCTTCGAAGTCTCCACATCGCCGAAGCAAGACAGCGAGGCCTAACAGCGCGAAGCGATGAAGGAGACTGAAACAGAAGCAGGGAAGAGTCCAGCGCTCGCCAAGTCACCAAAGTACTTCCCGGAGATCGACGCGGCTGTTGAACTCGAGATTACTTGCTGAAGAGGAGCTCCGGATTATTTTCGCTCGTCTCAATACCATACATGGCCAACTGTAGACCGAAACGGACGCTGCAATGCGATGGCATCGTGCTGGCAGATGGAGGTTAAGCAGGAACAGTACGCGCAGGCCATTGAGTACAACGACCATGTCGTCGCTTATTCCGCTCGCTCCTGACCTTCTCGAGATTAACATCGCGAGTGCCGGCGGGTGCCGGGACCTCGATCGAGACAAGACGGAGTGGTAACGAGTCCTCTGGGTCATCTGCGAAAGTGAAGCTCCCCAAGCTTTGGAGCTTTTGAGGTTTGACGGAGATAGCCTACAGTGGCAGCCCATGTGAGTCAGTTTGAACAGGTGGTTCGCAATAGCCGAGAGTTATCGCCGACCGAAAAGTTCGACTACATGAGAGCTGCCCTCTCTGAAGAAGCCGCTGAGGCGATTGCCGGACTACCAGCGACGGCGAGCTGCTACGAGGACGCTCGGGACATCCTCAAAACCCAGTTCGGCAACGAAAAACTGACTTGATCGACGATCACATGATCAGGCTATTGAAGAGACAGCGGGTCCGGATCATCACTCGATGTCCGAGGGCTCAGGCGACTACCGCACCACGACCTACAAGGAAACATCCGTGGGCTCAGGTTTCTTGGGGTGAGCGCAGAAGCCTACTGTGCACCTACTTCACCTATCAATACTTAGGCTGCTTCCGGAGGGCCAGCGCAACAACGCCCACCATAGAGCACAGCTTTACGTAATGCGAAGAACAACGACCACCGAGGCACCCGATCTGCTGCCCTGTCGAGGTAACAACAGTGACCAAGACCGAGTTCACCAGAGCCAACCTGTTAATCTTCGGTGAGGTTTCTGCGCGTTCGATGAGTAGCCAGAAGAGGGGACTTCCTGCGCAAAGAAAACTGGATCATAGCCTAAAAAGACAGTTTAGAAGAGAAAACAGTTTACGTCTGCTACATCGAAAGAACCTGCGAGGTCGTGGACAAACAGGGGGACGGCAACCAGCACTCTACAACGAACAGACTGCCAGGGAGTGTGCGTTCTGCAGAGTCGCTCAAGCCATGACACCGAGGAGTGCAGTGAAAGGTATGCCTCTCACCGAAAAAACGACAGATCGCTTCAGAAGAGCTGGACGATGCTTTAAATGTACAAAACGAAACCATCTCGCCAAGAAGTGCAGGAAGCAAGATCAGATATTCTGAGTGTCAGAGCTCGACACGCCACTACGTTATGTGCGACCCCGAATTCCTCTTGAGATTAAGTCAGAACCCGGAGACACCACGCAAGAGTAACGGTCTCCACCAGTCCCGTGACACTTCAAGCCGCTGTCACTGGTGAAGCAATATCGACGGAACTGCTGCAAACAGCTACTACGGTTTGTAGCTCGGTAGCTTGCCAGAGCAAACTGGTACGCTGGTGCAAGGCGGCACTCACAGAAGCTCACGACGACGTGGGTCGGCTCAATAAAACTCTGTCCGACTTCCAAGAAGAAGACGCAAAGTGAAGTTCAAAGATGTTGCTCGAGCAAAACAGTGAACTAAAAAATTGGGTTGTGTTTATGTTTATACAGCCTAGAACTTGGTCTGCCTCCAAGGGCGACGAGTCTCCCAGCTGTAGATGAGCAATTTAGCCAGTGCAGTACAACCGCTAGCCTAGGGTCTTTAACGTGCATCACGCAGTAGAGATACACGACCGCACGCCGGTACAACAGTGAATTCGAAAAAGAGGTGTCTGTTTCGCAGTCGCAGCTGAAAGAGGGAGTGTCAGCAGCTGGAGAGCGTTCAACATGCTTTCGATTCAGTGCAGTCAAATGAAAGAAACCAGCGAGAACTTGCAGCAAGGACAGCAGCCGCTGAGGCTCAGATTGTTGGGCTGATACAGCCGCTAAAAGACAAAGAAAATGATATCTCGACGTCACGGGAGCAGTTGAGCCTCGGCTGTTCAAAAAGCGGATTCAGGGTGCTTCTCTTCAACAGAGCTTGGAGGCAAGTACAGACCATCTTCGAGGGTGCAGACAGAGTTGATGGACCTCAGAAGCTGCTTGGAAACAATGAAGGCCGAGAAAGACTCTGTCAACAAGACACTCAAGGAAGTCGAGGATGGACTGCAAAGGCTCCAAGATGAGCGCGAGCAGCTAGAACTCTCGCCGAGTACCGTCACTGCAGACCTCAAGACTTCTCAGGCTGCAATAGCGAAACTGAAAGATGCATGCACTTTCATGAAAGTGCAGCTCGGTGTTGCAGAAGTCGAAAAGGCCGAACCTGCTCGGAGCGGCTGACCAACTCGCTTCAGTGCACAGAAGGATGTCGAGCAAGAGAAGGAGGCACTGGAAGCAAGGAGCTACACGCTGTCAAAGACCGTCAAGGAACTTGAGTGCAAGTTGTTAGCAAAGCACTGGGCCAGCAGAAAGAGAAACAAATGATTGACGAACTCAGCAGACTACAAGCCGAAAAAGTGAACGCTCGCAAAGAGCTAGAGAGGACGAACTAGGAGAAACGAGAGCTATCACTCCAACTGACTAAAATGAAAGACATGCTTCGCGACGAGGAGCTCGAGGATCATTTTCAGCAACAACAGAATTAACTGGAAGTTTATTGCGGAGCGTGTTCAATGGTGGGGCGGGTTCTATGAGCGTCTCGTGCGGTCAGTCAAGACATCACTGAAAAAGGCCATCGGCCGAAGTCACTTGACCAAGGAAGAGCTTGGAACCCTGCTTAGCGAGACAGAGGCTGTAATAATTCGAGACCACCGACTTTCACCTCCAACGCAAGTCAAGAGCCTCAGCCTCTGTGCCCCATCATGCTTTCTTGTTGGCAAGCGACGGACGTCGTTACCTAAACCGACAGTTCCGAACCTGAAGGACGCTGAAGCTGAGGCGCTACGAAAGCTCTGGACACACAGACAAGAACTCATGAAGAGCTTTTGGCAACGTTGGTCGAGAGGGTACCTGACGGAACAACAGTGAAGCGCCCTGCACAGCTTTTGTACTGCTTGGAATCCTCGGACTGTGAAAAAACGGACTAAGTGTGTTTTCCGGGGGGTGGATGTTGGAACCAATCAAAGCGCGCGAGGACACCGGAAAAGGCGACCAAGCGCGTGACCAAAGCATTGGAGCTGCCACGACCTCGGCCGCTTGATCACGAGCTAAGCACTACAACGAGAAGAAAAAGAAGAAGCGATGGCTCCCGAACGACGTTGACTATTCTGTACCCGATGTCAGACAATTAAATTAGTTTGTTTTTATTAGATCGAAGCATCGACCTCATACCAAAAAAGATCCGTCAATAATAATGTTTTTAGATTGCCACCTATTCCTTTTTTTGTGTGTTTGTGTCTTCCGCGTGCTTCGGATGGTCCGTCTACAATAAAGCGAACCCGTAAAATGTGTGCACATTTTAAATCAAGCCTAACGTGTGTGCTCAGAGCGAAGACCAACGTTTCCCAAAGAGTCCCTCGGGGTGTGTTCCAAATGTACTCGATCTCATTCCAGGGCAAAAAGTTTTCTACCTTGTAGCGTTCGAAAACCTACTCGCATTCAGCGTCGCTCTGTGTCGTCACGTGACATGACCCGCCGGAACACCTTGGATCTACTCGGATGCGGAGAGCAAGTCGTCTGCTTGTTTGCGCAGGAGTTGCGGTGACGTCAGAACGACGCCGAGCTCTGATTGGCTCTCATTGAAAGGATGGTGGGTAGACCTCAAAGCAAGATGCTGAGGTCTACCCACTATCCTTCAAGCAGAGCCAATCAGAGCTCGGCGTTTTTCTGACGTCGCCGTAACTCCTGCGCAACAAGCAGACGACTTGCTTTCCGCATAGGATGTAGAATACAGCAGTCGTGTTCGATTTCCCTGCACCTCCTGCATCAGTGCACAAACGTGTATGGCGGTGTACTTCCCGTCGTATCTCAATACATATACCGGAAGTAGACTGCCCTACGCGTTTGCACTGATCTCAATGACAATTGCTGGATCGCGTTTGCCCGCTCCGCGAATGCGGTCACTGGCGGCCATCTTTTTGGTAGAGTTATATCACCTCTAGCCAAGATACAGCTGCTGAAGCCACCTGGCAGCCACCATCATCCATCCATGGCAGACGGCGTTTTGGCAGTTGTGGTGGCAGGCTGCCATCAAAATAGCGTGGGTGATATTCCGTGATTGATTGAAATTGTTTGACAAAACATGTTTTTAAAACCCGGCGTGAACGGTAGCCCGGTCTTTGAGGACCCGGTGAAAGTTTCACGAAATCGCGCAGCACCGGGGAAAAACAGCACAGCACGCATCGAAAGTCGCATCGAAAAAAGCATCGAAAGCAGACGCCGGTACGTAGTCTGCTTTCGATGCGAGCTGCGCTGCTTTCCCCCGGTGCTGCGCTTTCGTAGAACTTTCGCCGGGTCCTCAAAGACGAGGCTACCGTTCACGCCGGGTTTCAAGAATCTGCTTCGTCGAACAACTTCAATCAAGCACGAAATATCACCCACGGTACAGTGTACTAGATCTACGGCTATTTTATGGCAGCCTGCCGCCATTGCGCTGTCCGCCATATTACTATGATGGCTAGAGATGATATAACTCTACCAAAAAGATGGCCGACCGTGGCCGCATTCCCGTCCATAGGCGGAGCTGGTCAAACGCGATCCAGCAATTGTCATTGAGATCAGTGGCTTTGACACCGGTGCAGGAGGTGTGGGCAGATCGCATCGCAGCTAGCGTCACACTCCGCCTCACTATAAGTGTACCCGACGCAATGGGATCTGATGTAGCCAATGAAGCAAAGCCAAAACTGCACCGTCATATCAGTCATCGCCATTGCGCGTTTGCTGGCGCCGAGCGAACCAATATGGCGCACAGTGAATGTCGCAAAATCCTTAAACGTTTGTTTGGTGTTTTTTTTGCGTGATTGATTTAGCCGGTGATTTCAAAACCAGAAGGACAACGAGATCCGCGACGCTGCAATTTTGTAGCTGCTTTATTGACTCTACCGAATTGTATCGTCAACTGCGGCTGAGACTGACACTAAGTGTAGACCAGCGTCCGAAATCTTATCCCCCAACGATAAAAATGGGAAATAATAAGCTCAAACGCAGGCCCTTGCGAAGAGAAGAGCTGCGCATAAAACAAGATTTTTGCTTTTTACGGCACTCTTGGCATCGGTGTTGTTCTCGGAGCTTCTGGACTATGTATTTACGACGTTCTTGCTCTACAACATGTGCAAAAGTTTCTAAAAAAGAAAAAACGGGGTTTCGCAAAAAGCACAGCTTTTCCTCTACTGCGTTACGGCGTCAGCATAAACGAACATGGCGGCGCCCACGAAACAGAGCAGGACACTAGTCTATAGTGAAACGCGTTTGCAACACTGAGCATTCCAGGTGCTCTAATTTGGACACCTTGCAAAAAAAATTCACGAAGAATTCGACCGCCGTGATTGGACGACGCAAAGTTCTAGCGCGGCACCGGCCAATCACGAATGCAGGATTCCTCGTCGGACTTTTTCGCCAAGTGTCCAGATTAGAGCCTCGAGGGGCCCTAAACTCGATCAAAGCACAAAGTTAGGGGCCGAAGTTGACGGAGCGCACCAATTGGACAATCACGACGATGACTTCGCGTTTTCGTCGCCGACGTCCAATAGATTCTCTCCGCGAACTTTCGACTCCAACTTTCTGATTTAACGAGTTTAGGGCCCCAGGAATCTTCTTTCCAAGTTTATCCTGCCTGACTCGACCTCTTCGAATTTCCGTTTGTACCGCACACAAAATTGGAGCCAAGCTGCTAAAATGACGAACATCACCGACGAAGGCAGCCTTACCGTAAACAATGAGCTCGGTCTCCGCTCTGTCTTGTCTGGCCGTGTTGTTCACGACGCAGTAGTACTTCCCGGCGTCCCGAGCGGCTGCTGCTCGGATGACCAGGTTGCCACCGATGAGGGAAATCCTGGGCCCCGCTGTGGGCACGGGCTCGGCCCGTCCCGAGACCTCGTCCTTTCGCAGCCACTGGTACGCTGGCACGGGGAAACCCTGGGCCACGCAGGGAAGCACCACTTCGGAGTCCTCCAGGGCAGTCACCTGACCCAGGAGGTGGGTTATGCGAGGAGGCACCATGTTGTGAGGCTCTGCGGGGAGACACGAGGCACAGGCAATATAGTCACGACTCTGCCTCGAGGTGAGCAACTATCCGTAACACGCGCTATGCGAAAAGAAAAGCACAGGTGATCAGGCGCTACGAGTTAACACCTCAAGAAATTGCATCGAGGACAAAAAAAAAGGTGCATAGGAGAATGTATGGAAAATCTTTGCATTCATTGAACCACCATTGACCCGCAGATTTTATAAATCTCAAAGACCGACCTAGATAGATAATGGTGCCGATCTACGTTTTGAAGGCCGTTTTACGCAAATGGAAAATATTCCTGTAATCAAGTTTGATTACATTTTTTTTTTCACACGAATATTTGGGGCGACGGGTCAGGAGAAGGATGGAAAGACAAAAAAGGGCGACATGATTCGATTCATTAGCGAATATATACCATCAAGTACGTTCTTTGTGGGCATTTAGTTTTCATTTAGCAAACTGTTTTTGCGTTTACATATTACACGCATTAGATTGGAAAGGTAGGCTAGTAGGTGCATTGCTACGAAATAAAGAACGCCATATAAAATAAGCGTTTCTTTTTTCTCCCCTTTTTGTCTCCGTTCTCTAACGACTTTTATTTTCGTGACAATTTCATACGAATCAATAATACAGGTACGAAATTAACGAATTCAGCCATTATCGTTTTTTTTTCTTTGCAACTTAAGAATTCAAGTAACATGAAAACATTCTCAACCGCTTTTGTGCATGTCTGATGTCTCAAACGTCCAATAACAGCATTTCGATATCGGTGACGACCGCCACTTCCAGCGGTCCTTAGGGTCTCATGAAACAACTTTTAAGGCCCGTTTCAGATTAGGTCAGACCGGGTCCAACGCTACGATTTCACGCAGCGCTCGTCGTCTCTGTGAGTTTGCTCTCATCGACCGAACCAAGCGCGCACAAAAAGAAAAGTCCCGAATCATGCCGCGTCGTCATGCGTGATCGGTTTAACCGGGTTATACCTAACGTCCCTTCATGGAAAAGTAAGCGCTATCCTTTGAAGAATACCGCCTACTATCTTCGTCCGATCCAGGTGGCACTACAGTCAATGCGCGAGTGTAAAAAAAAAGAAAAAACACATGAAGATAAAGGTGTGCGCGTCAAGAAAGGAGGGAGAAGGAATGCCTATGCTGTCGGAGTGAAGTGCATGCTATGAGCTTATGCCGTCAATCAAATAACGCCGAATGTGCAACGTCAAGGATTTCATCGTCTTTCTTTGAGCCCATCCTTCAAGGCTGGTGAGACCGTGACAGTGCGCTTTTAGCCTGTGTGTATGTATTTGCGGTGTCTTTCAGCCTTTGACTGCGCTCTGACTCAAGTATAGGAAGTATTCCTGGCGGCCATAGCTGTGTGCACGACTGCTGAGCGCGTGCTGATGGCGAGCTTCCACAGTTATTTTGTAACGTGCATTCCGCACCCTCAAGATTGCGGTCTTAGCAGCCTATTAATGTGGGCTCGTTCAGAGCATGCGCTCTAGACATCACCCACAAATATGGCACCCAGTGAATACTCCTTATAGAAGGCCGTCTGCTATCTTGGGTCGATCCAGGCGGCTCTACTGCAGCCGATACGCGGGTGAAAGAAGGCAATACATAAAGATAAAAGGTGTGCGTGTCACAGCTAGGATAAGGGAGAAGATGGCGCTACCTTTCTTATTCAGGGGCGTTAGTTGTACCAAACTCACGAAGACGACGAGCGTACGAGCGTCATTACGGTACACTTGTGGCGGTGCCTGATCTGGTCCATTGGAACGTAGCGTTCGCTGCAATCCAATAACTAAACCTAAAGAAAAAAAAGAAACACTGTCTGCCGTATGGTGCCAAGCATAACGAAACGTCATGCTCGGCTCCCCGCGCAGCGCAGACGGATTTTTTTTTTTAGGTCTAAACATATTATCAGACTCGTCATTAGCTAGCAACGATTGGTTTTCTCAAGTGCATTGCGGGGACGTCGATGCTCCAGATTTTGTAGTGCACACAGTAAGCACCGCATATTGTTAATCCTTCGCGTTCATAATCTACGAAACGCGCATCAAGTTGATGTTGTTTCCGTTGTTTTCTTACACTCAACGGCAGTTGCGGAATAAAGTAGAGAAAAACGAACAGCTTTCGTCCCCTCAACTCGCGGCCAGATCAAGTGGCCACGGGATGTGGTGCCGATTATACGCCGCCATTGTTCACCATAGCAAAGCGAAGGAGTCGGCAATGCCCAGGTCACACGCTGGCTTTCCGACGTTGTTAGGACGTTCGCTACTTCCGTCATTACACGGATTACACTCGAGACATTAGCCGAATGCTCGTCAAGGCGTAGATTGTCAGCCAGCTCAGTCCGGGTGTTCGCACGGCACTCGTGCCTAATTTATGCGCCGCATTTCAATACCTTAATTATGGGGTAATCCCCACCAATACCGAACGATTACGACACCCTTTACGACGTCGTTTCGCGAGGGAGAAAATAAAGCAAAACTTCACTTTTATCCGTCAAGGTACACCGCGACAAAGGCGTTTCTGGGCAGTACTTGAGTCGCACTGTAGTGCCGGTAAGTTTCTCTAAAATGGGAAACGTTTTAACCCAATATCGTTGCGCGGCCATTTTAACGAGTGAGAGCACCTGAGCACTTTCTCTTCTTCAACGCCGGTTCTCGCAGCAGCAACGCATTTCTCGAAGAAGACGCGTCGCGGCAGCGCAGCACGCTTCGAGAAACCGAGGCACGACACGAGCGCAACCAACAGACGGGTCACACGGAGAAACGAGAGTGCATTGTCCGGGAAAACGCGACGCGACGGGCTCGCCATTACACGCTCGACTTCCTCCTGCGAATGCACCCGGGTGCGCTTCCCTGTCAGTCCCACGTGGAGCGTGGCGAAAGCTTCCGGCGCTCCGAGCCAAATCTAACGCCGCGGCAGCCTGTCAAGTTACCAGCTCCGCGCCGTATCGCTAGCGGGAAGCGCAAGGTCACAGGACTCGCTTGCGGTGCCGAAATGGCTCGTGTTAGCCGTAGCATTGGCAATGAGGGTCACGTTAAATAACAAAAAGAAAAAAATTGTGCAAGCCGGGGGATACAGAATAGGAGGCAAACTGGCTAAGATTTTGTGCCGGTATGTGTGTATGTCCTCTGCTGCTGCATTAGAGGAGGGGGGAGGGGGGGGGGCAGAGGCTTGTCAAGCTCCACTGAGTTGCGTTTGTTTCTGCCTCCGCTCTCCGAGTGTAAAAAAGTAGAGACCTTCAACTTAAGCACCGTTCACACTCTTGCGACCGAGTACGACCGAGAGAGACGAGACCGGTTTTTAGGACCGAATGCGCTACAGCGGAGCTGGTCCTAAGAGATCGCAAGAGGCTTAAAAACCTGTTTTGGTCTCTCTCGGTCGTACTCGGTCGCACTCGGTCACAAGAGTGTGAACGGGCCTTTAAATTTAAAGGCCGAGCAAATCTGTTCCGACTTACACCTCCGAACTGTTCAGGAGCACTCAAGTGAACATGATTGGCTACGAGAGTGGCCTAATGAAGAAACTTACATATACATATATATATATATATATATATATACGTGTCTGTAGTTGCTGAGTCAACTAGCAAAAACCAAATATATTTATGTTTTTGTGTTTTTTTGTGGGATAGGATAGCACAACAAATATGTGGATGCCGGATACATACTGGGCTAGCGTGTGTCAGTGCCGCGAAACAACGCATTGAACACGATCATTCCGAAATGCATATGGAGGTTTTCTGTGGTAGGCCATTAAGAACTGAGGTTTTATAATATTCTGATGAAAAGCAATGAATCTAGAGAGTTCTGATAAGTATTTATATTTGGTTTGCGTATCTGCATTTTTTTTTTCTCTGATGTTTCAAGCGTGGGTGCAAACCGGCTTGATTATTTTTTGACCAGAAAGTAGAAAATGGGGCTTGCTCTCTTGCACGGTGTACTTTCCACCTATTGCGACAAACAAATGAAACTAGAATTCCATTCACACTATCTTCAATTTTTATTTGATGCCGATTTATAATGTATTTGTTGCATTGAATTCGTCAGAAGCAAACATGGTTTGGTCGAGTTTCAAAATATATACAAAATAATTATTATCTAATTTGTTTGCCAATGGTGATATTAGAAATGCCTGTTTTTTCTCTTTATATTTGTGCCGACCTCAAGAATATGAGTGCATATGTTCTTCATGGCACAATGAGGTCCTTCCTTGTAACGCTAATTCACTAACAATCATTAATATTTCCTCTTCATCTCTGTCTAAAGTGTTAGTTCTTCAAAGACTAAAACATACACATTTTGTTTTTCGAACACAAGTAACGATTTTGTTTACCCTAACGTGACATCAAAATTTACAGTTGGGTGTCTAATAACCGAACCTATTAACACAATTGGTATCTGTCTGCATCACTACGGTTGATTGAATAAAGGTATTTTCGTTGCATAAAAAATTAAGATACATGTTAGGCTATACATCATTCCGTTCATCTGCAACGAACTCTGTAGCTAGATAACCGTATTTTTCTTTAAATAAATACGTCTCTCGGGATGTATAAATCACTCGTATATGTTTGGGTATCCAAAATTGTTTTTGAAATAATGATTTTTTTTCTTAATTGGACAGCTGCCAAAAACTAGAAGTTTGGTGCCGTATTGTTTTTTTTTTGTTCTGTTAATTTAGTTATCGGTCCGAGTTTCAATCCGTTGGCTTAAATCCCCTGTGAGAGGTGGCTTGTATCTTCGACCTTTGAAACCTTCAATCTTGCAAACACCTTTGCCGTTTAAATTCATGTTTTGTGAATTAGTAATAAAAATAACTAATAAATATTCACCTTGAAGGCAAGATGTACACGCCTGATTGGTGCATCACGCACCTATCTTCCACTCGTCTGATAGCATTGGGACAAACGTGGGATATTTTGACTCACGCAATCTGCTTCGCGCAGCAGATCATACGCTTGTCTGTTTTCATCGAGACGCAATTGCTGCGGACCTGTTTGCCCCCGAAACTGGCGCCATAAAGTCGACTTTGGCTCTGCACTGAAGACGACTGCGTTTCAAGAGTCTGCAAAACGTGATTTTTTTGTTGTGTGTGTGTTTGTGTGTGCGTGTGTGTTTCATCGGAACGAAAAATGGCTCGTTGGAACGAAGAAAAAACAAACAGACGTGATAGAGATAAAGTTGCTGACAGAACTCTTTACCGTCAGAAAAGGTTGCCGACGTTCCTCGGAATCGGAAGTTAGTTTATGATGTCTGCAGTGTTTTCCCTCGGAAGTCTGACTTCTTGCAGGCGGCGGCTGCGGGTAATGATGCCGCTTCTTTCACGTTTCCACGCGCTACGAGCCGACGCGCAATCCTAACAAAAAAATCAAACCTGCTTATTTGGTTGTTTCCTTTGATGCTTACATATATATGTGTATTCATGGGAATTAGCAATTACGTTCGAATCAATATTTCGCACAGACACCTCGATAACGTTAATTAGCGCGATTCGCCTAATTCGACTAATGGTTATTACCGGAGGATGTAAACACCTTAGGATATTTTGCAGATGTCCATGCAGACAAAGAGGCACTAGAAAGTGCGCCTTTTGCGTTGCTCTCTTTTCTCCTGCTGGAGGCAAGATGTTTCGGTGAATTCCTTCTTGCGTCATGCTTGTGACATTATACAACTTATCAATTGAATGCCTCTACTGATTCAAAAACTACAAGTTATTAGAGGTACGCTCTCACATCATAGGATAATGTTTTTGAAGAAATGTCTACATTATATACCATCACTGATCCGCGTTCGAGACGTTAAATGGAGGGCACACGCTAAACATTTGCCGGAATTGTGTTTTGCATACAGCGCCAGAGAGGAAGTTTCAAGACAAACAATTTGACATTTAATGCGTTGCCGCATGCACTGAACGGTTTGATCGTTTCCTTAAAATTGTTTGCGTACGATTGCACTGTTTTAGCCTTGCTGCTAAATTGCGAACTTTTATGGTGCTTCAGTCTGCACTTCGACACTTAGCATGACGTAACCACGCGAAGCGTCATGCTTAGTTTCACAACTCACAAAAATTCTTTTTAGGTTTAGACTTATTTACAGACTCCTCATTTCCTTAGATCTCTCTCCTTAGATTGCGGTCATTGACAGTGTCTTTAGAGAAATTAGACGCTCAAGATATATTAGCGTCTAAAAGAAAACGACCGGTTAGCATCGCAGTTGCTTTTCACGGCTGATCAGTAACGCATGGGCGAGAACAGTAAAATTACGAAGCAAATCCGTTGCAACATACGAGCTGCATCAGAGGCTTAATTCCT
The DNA here is from genome assembly GCA_037355805.1 of Ixodes ricinus. Taxonomy (NCBI): domain Eukaryota; kingdom Metazoa; phylum Arthropoda; class Arachnida; order Ixodida; family Ixodidae; genus Ixodes; species Ixodes ricinus. Next base: position 58,312 of record JAZHYW010003581.1, on the reverse strand, counting down.
TTAAACGACAGTCAACGCTCGGTTCAATCTCTCTATTCGCGAACCCGGCATTATTCATTCTGCATATATTTCGTTGTTTTTTTTTTGTTTTTTTTTTGGGGGGGGGGGGTGGAAGAATTTTAAAACGGTACGCGGGCGAATACCGCGGTCTTTCAGTAGGGTCATTAGAATGGTCGGCGCGTAGTGAGTTCCCGTTATTTTATGGTGGATTCATTGCCTTGATCACGTGCTTACACCATCGGTACCTCCAGCACTCAACAGGGTACGTCTAATTGAGAGCTTTGAGCCTCGTGATCTACAGCTTGATTTAATGTCATTTTATGCCAAAATCCCTGCCTCTGATAGCGTTTTTTTTATATATATAACGCAGCGATGCAATTTTTTTTTACTTTTAATTTTTAATTTTAGGGGTACAATTTTTTTTTACCGCACTTTTGTTGCAACGCAGTGTAGTGATGCCAGTGCTCCCTCTAAAAAAAGAAAAGCTGAGACGCATGATTCTCACATTTTTCCTTGTTTTTTCGCGCAAACAAGAGCACGAACAAGGTTTCAAACTCCAGATTGAATTCCCAACTTTCCTTTTACCAGATTTCTGCTCGCGTTTCCTTCGCCAATATTTCGATCTACCGCCCGAAAGGTAGCTCTCGTAAGAATTTTCGGTTTATTGATTTGAAAGTCGGCCGTGCAACAGCTTCTTTTCTTCGTACTATTCTTATTACCTTTCACCTTTCTTTCAGCGGCATAAAAGTAGGCATCGCATTTTTTTATTCTTACATTAACTTTTTCAATCTTTTTTTTTTTTCTCCCGCCATCACAATGATGATGTATTTGCTTTTGTGTGTGGATGCTTTCTCTCGTGATGAGGGGTTAGTGGCTAACGCTGGAGCCGCTCCCTCGTAAATCCCCCGGCCTTCGTTCGCTAATGACTACCCTTCGGGCGTTTTTTTTTCCCTCTCTAGCCGAAACCAGCGATAGAAAAATTTGGACTTTTAACCCATGCGCAGCCGCCACGCATTCATTCTGCCAAACTTTCGCTTGCTCATACTTTGCCTCCGCTCGTTGTAGCTGATTAGCGCTCAGCAACGAGACTTGTTCGGCCGCTGTTTAGTGCCGTTATCTTCCGTTTTACTGATTACTATCGTGTCTTTATTGTTATTGTTTTTGCTTTTTTTCTTTTTACTCCTGACCCCTGCAACCAGGTCTGAGCCTCCCGCTCCTTTCATCCGTAATGTGCAACGTTACCGACCTTCCTTCTTTTTAAATTTATATATGTTTTTTTTTTGGATTTGTTGTCGTAATATTTTTGGCCCGGTACGCGAAGATGTGTGGAGGGGGTGGCGAGCCTTGTTGAAACTGCGACGTGACTCTAAGCTGTCATGCTGGATTAGGGTCGAAGCACGCGTCCTCGGATTAGCGCTAATAACCCCATGTCGGACGAACCATCTTTCCGATGAACGCTCGAAAGCTCGTTGCTGCGCGAACATCACGTTCCGGAAGGGCGCTTCGAAAATTCAAAATAAAAACGATTAAAAAAAAAAAGGACCAAAGGTGGGCTCGGTCATGTAATTCACGTGGTGATACCAGGTTTGGGGAGTTATGGCTTGCAATGCCAAATATATTTCTTTTTTTTTTCTTTTTTGTTGTAAATAAATAAAAAAAGTATCCCGTTTAATTTTGTGTTTTTTTACAACAAAATATAGTGACACAAATTCGCTAGGCTCGCAATGCTGGCTCTCACGAGCGCCAGTCTCTGCCAGCGCTCGTAGATTGGGAGCCAGGGTAATAAAGAAACGGAAGAGGTTGACTCTAGCGAAGGCTCTGGTCCGGACGCTTGCATTATTCCTCCGGCGTTTATAAAACGCCGTCGACAAAAAACATTGAAAAAAGTTTTATACCAGCAGACAACACGACGCGGTGAGTTAGATCAGTGACCTGTTGTTACGTGTACCAAATTTCCAACAAATAGAAACGTTAATTGCTTTTCGCGAAGGTACTGACGTAATTATGAATTAATGGATAATCATAACTACAGATAATCTGATAATCTGACTTTGTCACAAATGACCGCAGTAGCCTAACCTTTCATCTATCAGTCAATTAAGAAACGGAAGGGAAATGGCAAATATGGTTCTTTCGAAGAATCATGGTTGGCTTAGAGTAATTTTACACAGCGTTCATCACAATTTATTTAAGCGAGGACCAATATCGTTGAATATATTTTTTTGTTTAATTTAAAAACGAATGAACACGACAAAAAAAATCACTGTGAGGAGAACGTTTTTTCTTCCACGAAGCGTATTGCCAAAAACACTTTCGTACTATGTTCGTTGAAACTATCATCTTTCCAGGGACGATTTTACATGAAGTATCGGATTGTAACATAGTCATCTAAACTCTGTTACATGTTAACGTTGGCGAGCTGTGGAGGTTAGGGCCCCGCGACCCAATAAAGGCCTGTTCACACATACAGCGGAGCGCTAAGTTAGCGTGAGCGCTCAGGAGCGCTCATGTGGGCATCTAGCGCGTGACTTCGTTCTAATATAGCGCGTGATAAGCGCTTTAGCAGCGCCTTGTTAGCGCTCCAGTAGCGCCTTGTTAGCGCTTCAGTAGCGCTTCTTGTACCGCGGTGCTGCGGATTAGCGCGCGCAATGTGGTTCCGGTTCCTGAGGTTGGGTGTGCATCAATAGCACCATGGCGGACATGTGCGATGTTGGAATAGAAATGCCACAGATGCTCTTACATACGCGATTAGTGCATATGTGTGTGGACGGCTCAACGCCCAGAAGAGCCTTCTGGGTGCGCGAAATATTTCGTCACCGAGATACCGACGGGTATCCGGCGAACCTTGTTCCTAGGCTGAGGGACCGAGACACACAGCTATTTCGAAGGCGATTATTTTTAACTGCGTGTCTTTGAAACCAGGGTCACGCATATCGAATAGAAAGCGATGAGGTCTTACCCAATCAATTAATCGCTCAGAGTCCATGACTCTGGATCGCCTGCCCGACCCTTTTATGGAGAGCGGCTTTTTTACTTCCTCTTCTTTCAATGCCAAAGGAAAAACAACAACAAAGGAATTGCCGTGCACGCGCTGTTCCGCAGCAGCAAGCACGGCACAAGGAGCGTGAAGCCCGGTTCACACAGTTGCGTTTGACTGCGTTTGACTGCGTTGCGGCAGCGAGACACCAGGACATCCCTGCTTCTTATATGGCGTGCCAAGAAGATTCCTTGAATTGGATTTCACGCTTCATACGAAGCACAGATGTGCCGGTGACTCGCTTTCGGTTCTCGCCGCAGCGCAGTCAAAGCGCAGGAGTGTCTGAACCGGCCTTGAGAGCGCTAACAAAGCGTACTGTAGCGTTAACAGAGCGCTAACAAAGCGCTTCTGAAGCGCTAACAGAGCGCTGCTGAAGCGCTAACCAAGCGCTACATCACGCGCTAGGAAGCGCCACATGAGCGCTCCTTCGAGCGCTCACGTAGCGCTAACTTAGCGCTCCGCTGAGCGTCGGAGCGAGGCACGTGACCCGACGTCACGGGAGCATTTGTGTCGCTACGCCAAATGCGAGGCTCGAGGCCTGGAGGAACCGGCTGTCGTCTGCTAGCCAAGAGTCGTCTGCTCCGAAACCAGCCAACTTCGGATGAACGTCCACCGCAGCAACATTTCCGCCCGATAGAAGAGCGAGAACTTTGGGAACAGTTCATGAGACAACCATACTCTCAATTTAGCCGCGAATCTGTGACGGGTGATAATGCCAGGGCACAGTGCGATGTTTTGAGCAAAAATGGCCGATTACACGGCTGCGAGCGCCGGCGATCGCCAACGGCCATGGCGCTATAAGGAGAAAAAGATCGGGAGCGGATACGGATGTGGCGTCACTTTTTTGGTTTAAATGTAATTGAAACGCATAAATTCGTGATTATTTATTCTTCATTCTTGATATCTTCTCGTTCGACATGGAATCGCGCGAGTTCAATTGTCGTTAAAAGAAAAAGGAGCCTAGAACTACTTTTTTGTCTCGGACGGCGCTGTTGCCGTGATGATAACGAGGCCCCCGTGGCCTCGACCATCGAGTGTTATCACGTGCCTTGCTCCGGCGCTCTTATTGCGTCGCGAGGGCCGCAGCCTCCACAGTTCGTCAAACTATCGTGAAAGGGAGTCTAATAAGAACATTTGCAACAACAGCATTGTTGAAACTACAAAAGAACCTTTGGCGTTCTTTTTGACGCGAACCTTCAGACTTATTGAGATCATGAATCTTTATCTTTATATTTTAACATGTGTCTTTGTTTCATGTATTTCTATTTGTATTTCATAATGCATCTGTACAGGACCGTAATAAAGCACCCTAAAATGCGAAACCAAGAACATGGTTTGACCAAGAACTGCTATAAGCACTGCAGAATGAGGATTTTTTTTTCTACTTGCGTGTGTAGTGTCCAAGTACTGGGGAAATTTTTGAGTCAGAAAATATTCCATTGGTGCCAAAAATCGTTAGCGATGCCCTGGAGATCACAATGAATACATCTTCTGGTACTCAAAAAAAAGGTAGATGGATGGATTTTTTTTCTAATGAAGGTCGTCTTTCTCGGCTTTGCGTGCACGTTTTCGATTAGTTCTTTTTTTTCTTGAGTATTCAGCAACATAAATTATCGACAAGAAAAAAAAGGGGACCCTGCATATAATTAAAATAGACTGCACCTGTACACGACAAACCTAGTAATTTGGATGAAAAAAATAAATGGCACCGCGGACTATGCACTAATGGAAAAGGGGACAACCAACCAGTCTAATGATCATTCATCCTTCATTTCCAAGAGCTCGAGCGGTTTCTGCAAGGTTATTCTCTTCATGATTGAGATCGTCAGGCTAGAGCAGGTGCAGCTGCGCAATTATGATTTCCATAGAGAGGTAAAGAATTTAACTCAAATGGCAGGTTTTTTTTTTGCGAGGAAGAAGGAGGGGGGGTAGGGGAAATGGGGAGCCAGATACATAGTTAAAAGTATCCTTATGGTGAGGATGTTCTTGTCATTTCTTCCCTCAAAGACACTGCATCTCCTGCGTATTCGGGAGTCATGCCCCAAGAGATTGGTTAGTTCTATTCTTAAATCATACAACGGGTGCAGCGATCCAAGATGGACCCCCTCTCCTCCCTGTTTATTCCAACGATCGGGTTCGAGGACCGCCAATGATGGGCAATAAGAACGCGGAAAAAGTCAAATACGAAGTAAGAAGAGTCAACATCATAAACCACGCCTCGCGTTTCTGGAAGCTGTCAGAGGCTATAATAGTTCGTCTTAACTCCGGAGCCCGTGAATGTCACCCTTTCGCTTCGGCGAAAACGAGGAGTTTCAGGACAGGCTGATTCTGGAAACCGAAAGCGAGTCCCCGAGCCTGGTTGAAGCCGTTCTTCACCCGGCGTCGCCGATGCTCCCCGCACGACCTCGACATCGGCCTTCTTTGCTCGCCTTCCTGCGGCCTAATACCGGCAATTTGGGCTTTGCCGCCGGGGCCGTTTGAAACTCGGCGGCGGCGGCCTTTTTATGTGTCCTCGTAAATCACCGAGGCAGCGCGGCGCAGCGTATCATAGGCAATTTCGGACGTATAGGTGGGGAGACAGGGCGGGGCCCATTCTTCGTGAAATTCGTATTGCAATTTCTGCCTCACTCAAGTTCTTTCGACAGCAAGAACGCAGCACATATCTACGTTCCTTTTCTTTGCGTTTGAAGATTTTTAGTTTGTTACTGCGTCTGTGTGGAAGGCGGTGTGGATGTACTGTTTTTTATCTATGCGGGCTCGAGCCGTAGTGAATGACGTTGCGGTATACCCGCTGTCTCTGCTGGTTCTAACCTCGCTATTTCACGTCACCCTGCCCGGGAAACCGCGTGTGTTGTAATGACGCTTTTGTTCGAAGAAAAGTCGCGAAGAGAACGATTGAAAATAAAAGATGGGGATGGAGAACGGCTACAAAACTTTTGTGGTGCGTTTCAACGTGTACTAAGAAATTTCGAGCATATGTATTTGTAATAAACCGCGAGCGCCTTTCATTGTTCATCCTTCTGTCTTGAGGATATGATTTTCGTTGCGTTTTTCGGGCTCGAGCTTTTGTATTATAAGGACGTGTATGTTGTTTTTTGTTCGTGTTGTCTGAAATGTTTCTGCTGCTTTTCTGCCACACGGGATAGGGCCTCGTCAAGGTGCAAGCCATGCAGCTTCTTGTCCTATCTCCCTCCTTTGTATGTAAAGGCAAATAAAAAGATTATCCCAACATCAGAATATATGATCAAGTGAATGTACTGCAAAAGATAACTGCTGGAAAGAGCTAGCATGATGTATAATTTCGGCGGGATGGGAAGATGGCAATGCATTATTTCATTTTACGTTCAGTTCTCGTCTTAGATAAAGCAAAACAAGATATAACCCTTTAATTTAGATCACAAAACAAGTTTTATCTTGGCTAAATTAGAACGGGTAAGAAAATGTTTGCCATTTGGAATTACTTTCTTTACATTTTAGGCTTAAATGCGGATGCCTTTTCGCAAGCTTCGCATATTTGTGAACACCCTAGCGCATTGAGAAATAAAAGGAAAATGATTGGGTCAGAAATATTGATATAATTTTTACCTTGTCTAGGTGAGAATATTAAATGACTCATATAAAGTAAAGCACGAAGAACAAAGTTACACAAACCTAAGGTTTCAAGAGCTGTCATAATCAAAGTTCATAATAAAAAGCAAGTGTAAATTTTTACCCGTAACTGAAATTAGTAAAATTCAAATTGATCACTGCACGTGTATCACTTAATTGAACAAAAAAATTAAATGGCTTCGGTTTGTGGTCAAAGCTACCCGAACTTCTCAAAATTGGCACAGCAAAGACAACTAAAAAGAAACTTGCTTATTCGTCACTACTTTAAGTATGAATCAAAGAGAAGGAGGCTTTGGAGTCTACCTGAAAAAGTCATTGCCATTACCTTGAAAGCCGAGCTAGGGCATTTGAGAGAAAATACGCTTCTTAGTTCGTACGCCTGCCAAGCAAAACAACAGTAAGCATCTTAAGTTGACTTTTACCTAAATTGCACTACAACAAAGTGAGCGTTTCAAGTCATTGAGATGAATAGACTTAACACAGAAATACGAGTTGTTATAAAATTAATTGTGCACAAATTGCATCACAGTTATTATAAAAAGGAGATCAGCGGTCACTTCTTTTGATATTTTTTAATAAAAAATCTCTCATAAAAACAACTGCTCCGGAAGAATTTGCTTACTCGTGGCGCAAACTCAAATGGTAAAATGTGGTGCTGGTCATTTTCCCGATTACGCCGAATGCGAGAAAAGCACCAGTGTCTTGTTCGCACTAATTAGGGCTTGCAGTGTACCCTGTTTGCTCTGGCGTGACCTTTAGAATACCAATAAAACTGTAGAAACACAGTGTCATGCTGTTTTGTATCGCTTGTTATCATGTTACTCTTTTGTTATTCGTGTATAAGAGCTCATCACCCACCCGCTGTGTATAAAACTACGAGCACCCGAAATAAACACAGTCGTTGTTCAGCCACAACCAGACGTCTGATTTGCTAGCGACGGGCTCGAGGCCACGTCGTGACAGGGGCGACGAGTACAGACCCACGCACGACACAAGATGAGGATTCGGTCAAGATGACGATGGAGAGGATACCCTCGCAAGGGCGGCCGCTGATGAACCATCAACTTCCACACTTCGACGACGAACAAGATAAGTGGAACGCCTACCCGAGTGAAAGTCGAAGCATATTTTGAAAGAAAATTATGTGACAGCGGACGCAAAGAAAAGGGCTCTGTTGGTGGTAGCTTTGGGAACAAGAACCATGCAAGTTCTCTGCCGAAGGATTGCGCCCAGGAAGCCCAGGTCTTTAAAGGGCTACTGAAGCGAAATTTTGAGCTCACAAAACAAGGCTGAACGGATAGTGGGGACGCTGCAAAACCCAAAAACATCACTCATACAGCCATACTGCTAACGGATCGCCGTATTATTGAAAAGAAGTGCGCGATTGAAAACGGCTGACGAGATCGACGAGACAAGTCACGTCACTATTCACATTTCCTTTCCTCCTCGCTACATCCCGTCGAGCTGGTGAACCGAAGCGAGGAGGAGAGAAGCTGAGGCCGCTTCCCTTTCATTCTCAAATTTTCCAGGAGGACAATGACGTCATAGCCCTCGCTTGATCGCGCCTTTGTTTTCCAAAAGTACGGCCATCCATTTGCGATATCGAGGTATGAGTGATGTTCTGAAGTTCGTAGCGTCCCTTTCAACGCTTTTGCGGCCTTATTTCGCGAAATCCAAATTTCGGTTCAGTATCCCTTTAACGTATGCTGAAGCGGTTCGGGCCCTTGATGAATACTACAACCCTAAACCAAATAAAATTCCAGAAAGCTATAAGTTTTTTAACCGATGCCAAGAGGAGGGGGAATCGGTGCATGCATTCCTTGTGGAAATACGAAGGATCGCGAATAACTGCAACTTCGCGGGAATGCTCGACGGGGTGCTTCGAGACCGAATCGTGTTTGTGCGTTCGATCGAAAAACCTACAGAAACAATCTTCTGGCCAAACGCGAACTGACGTTGCAAGATGCGGCGTCTCTGGCATTGGCGGCAGAAACTGCAGACGTCGACGCACAACAGATGTCGAGAAATAGGAGGACCACCCGAGATTCACAGGCTCAAGGGTCAGCGAAAACATTTGTTCACTGCCAAGAAAACACCGCATTCATTGTCTGAATGTGATCGCTGTGGTAATGCTAACCACGATAGCGAAAATCTGCAAATGGAAGACGGCAAAATGCTTCCAGTGTGGCAAGCGGGCATGTGGCCCGCATGTGTCGTAACTCCAAGAGCGGCAGGGGACAAAACAGCAAGTTAAATACAGAAGGCAAGACGTTTGCGGTAACGGGACACTCGTCAGAGGACAGCAGCGACAACCTGACTACGCAAATTTGGAATTTAATGACTCAGAAGGCGAGGAAGTTTGTACCTCCCGTGCGGTGCATGTTCAAATGGGCGACATTGATTTAGTAATGGAAATTGACACGGTATCACCGGTATGCGTCATCACGAAATAAATATACGAACGGCATCGCGGAAGCTGGCCAATGGTGCAAAAGTCCCACGTGAAGCTAGAGTTGCTACATGGGCTCGATTCAAATTCTTGGGGAGCTGACAATGCAAGTGTCCTACCGGTAAACTTCGGTGAATGGTACGGTGATTGTCGTAGACTGCCAAGGTACCATGTTTGTGCGAAAGAGACTTGCTTCAACAGTTGAATCAACGGGATATGTCAGTTTTGAGTTTGACGGCGAAACCGCAGTCTCCGATCAGCCAGCATCAAGCTGTCTGCACAGTGTCCTGAACGAGTACAAGGACGTCTTTTCTCCCTGAGCTCGGACTTCTCAAGGGACCACCGGCCCATCTGTACCTCAAGGAGGAGCATACACTAAAGTTTTGCAAGGCAAGATTCATTCCGTTCGCATTACGAGATACAAGTATCCCAAGAGCTGGACAGACTGGAACTGTCCGGCATAATTTCACCGGTAACTCACGCTTGATTAGGCCACGCCAATTATTCCCGTTAAAAAAAAAAGATGGGACTGCGCGCATTTGTGTGGATTTTAAGGTGACCCTAAATCCTATTTGCGAAGTTCAGAAGCATCCGCTCCCGGTAATCACGGACATGTTTGCTTGTTTGTATGGTGGTGAGCGCTTCAGCACGCTGGACTTGCGCGCCGCCTATAACCAAGTGCAACTGGATGACGAGTCACGCAAGCTGACTGTTATTAACACTCATCGCGGTCTCTTCTGCTATAACCGGTTGACGTTTGGGATATCTTCGGCACCGGCTATTTTTCAGCGCAAGATAGAGCGCGTCTTGCAAGGTCTCCCAGATGTGCAGGCCTACTTAGATGATATGATACTTTCTGAGAAAAATGCAGACGGATGAAACAAAACTGAAGTGTCTTTGCTCTTTCGCAGCGCTTCAGAGAACACGGGGTGAAGCTGCGTCAGGACAAGTGCCGATTCGGACAAACATCGTTCACCTACCTTGGCCATCAGATTGACGCAGTGGAACTGCATCCCAAGGAAAAGAATCTAGAAGAATCACTCGCGCCCCTTGCCCAAAGAACGTGGGTGAGCTACGCTCATTTTATCAGCATGTTGACTTTCTGCAGCACATTCCTTCCACGGATGACACCGTTTCCGTCTTCGTTGTACCAACTACTAGAAAAAGGTTCCCGCCGGTTTGGAGTTCAGAACAGGAGAAGGCGTTTCGCTGCACGACGGAAGCGCTAAGGACTGCAAACATACTGGCTCATATTGACCCTGCGAAAGAGCTGCGTCTGGAATGTGATGCGTCACCATACGGAATTTACGCTGTACTGTTCCACCGCGTAGTCAAGGAGGATACCTATCTGATTTCGTTTCCGAACATTATCTGCGGCGGAAAAGAACGAACTACTCCTAGCTTGAACGCGAGGTACTCGCTGTCTTCGGCGTGACTAAATTCCGTGATTATCTTTCGGGGAGAAAAATTCACATTGGTCACCGACCAGGGGCGCTTAATATGGACACTTTGCGGAAACGCAGTCGAGAAATCAGGCTGCAGTGATTGGCCAACGCCGCATTTGACCTTGGCGCCGCCACATCGCAGCCACCAAATCTCTCGCCGACTTGTTCGCCAAATGTCCAGATCAGTACCCGGGCAACCGCTACTGGTACAGCTGAAGCCAGGCCGACACATCCCCGCCATGGTGGCTGCACGCATACAGCGTTGCGCTCTGCTACGTGGAGAATACCGGTACCAGCTCGACTACAAGCCCGGCAAACTGATGGTCAACGCCAACGCCGATTAAGCCGACCCATGCTCGAGCAATCGAGCCAAACAAATGAGCTCCCGGAGTATATCCTTTCATTGCAAAACCTCGAGTGAACTGTTACCACCAGAGAGCTGAGGGAGATGACGACTGCAGACAACCTGCTGTCGAACGCTAAAAGCTACGTCAAAAGGGGATGGCCTAAATGTTGAAACAGCTTAAAAGTTGGCCAGCAACCTTTTAATGACAGGAGAATTCGCGCTCTCAGTTGCGCAGGACTTGGTGTATTGGGGGCATCGCGTCGTGATTCCAGAATACAGGGAGGAACCGAATATTGAATTTACTTCACGAGACACATCAAGGCGCGTCCTCAATGAAAACTGTGGCACAATCACAGTTTTGGTGACCTGGCCTCGACAAGGCCGATCGAAGACAATGCAATGTGCAGAGACTGTGTTGAGGCGCTTCCAATGCCAACCGCGAATGAACCGATAAATTGACCAAAAACAATGGAAAAGTGGTCAACAGTACGCATCGACTTTGCGGGTCCTCTTAAGGGAAAAATGATACTCACGGATGTGGAGTCACATAGCAAATGAATCAAAGCAGGGCCGCTGACGTAAGCAACCACGCAGTTTACGATAGCGACATTACGCGGGTTTTTCAGTCATTTTGGTCTTCCCCGTACGTTGGTAATGGTAACGGTACTCCATTCAAAGTTACTTTTGATGAAGTAACGTGAATACAACATGACGTACCTTAAACGGCCTTGTCATTTTAATTCTAATGGCCTTGCCAGTATGCGTCTATTGCGAGAACGGTAGGAGGGCGACCCGAAAAACAACTAAACAGTATGACAGTGCTAGCAACGTATATCGCTGAACTATGTTCAGTCGACACAGATCCCATTGACGTGTCCGGCGATAAACGTTGCTGTACAGAACTCTACCACTGGTGAATGCCCTTCACCCAGCGAACACAATAAGGTTGGTTGGTATGAACCTTCTAGAACCGAGTACGGACCGAATGTAAACCGGAGGTTGCCAACGCTGGAGGGCTTATAATTCATTGTCAACTTCGAACTTTAAATGAAATGAGATCACAAGAGAGAGGGAATCCCAGATCCAACAGGTCTTGCTGAAGGAGAACACTGCCGTTCCTTCGAGCGCGTCGGTAGAAGGACACTTCAGCGTAGCCATAGATGCATTCTCAAGGAAGAGTGAAACATAACTGATGAAAACTTCGAGAGGCAGCTACTGCTTAAAGGCCGACGACCAGACTCTAGATTCTGCAATTCAGAAGATCCTCCTCACCATGATGCAGGAGGAAACAGGCAATGGTGGACAGCGCAGAAGGAAGAGAGGAGGAAGCGAGGGAAAAGTGGAAAGCGCAAACTGGTCGTCGGTCTCTATGTGCAACGACTAGTAAAACGAAAACAAAAAACTATGAAACAAAAACGGTTGTATATTTGGTCATCAAAGTAACGTGAAAAGTAACTAGTTACTTTTGACGTAACTCAGGCGTTCCTTTTGACAATCGGTAACGAGTAGCGTACTTAGTTACTTTTTGAGCGAGTAATGAGTAACGGTATTTAGTTACTTTTTTGTGTAACGTGTACATGTCTGCCGGCTGGCTACACCGCACAGCAGAGCTACAGCACATGCTGAGAAGTCGTTCCACAGCCCAGCAGACAAAGATGGCAGCGTGCAGGAGGCAATTTGTTCAAAGGTCTATAGACGTTTTCTGTTTCCTGACGTTCACAGTCACCTTGGCGTCGTATCTGGTATGCGGGACGAAGAAATAATAAAACAATTCAACTTGGAATATGTGACAAAATATCGGTGAGGCAAAGCAAGAATGTGTGACAATCACGAATTTTTCGTAAACAACTTTTAACGGCGTGGAGAGACCAAAACGATGTTCTACCGTACACCAGAAGTCCATTCAAGATGGCTGCGTCCTCGTGGAAAAGGCGTTTAAAACTACGAGCCACCCGAAACAAACACGGTCGTCGTTCAGCCACCATTGGACGTCTGTTTTGCTAACGACGTGCTCGAGGCCACGTCGTAACACAAGCCAATGGGATTAAGATGCCTATAACGTGCTCTTGTTAAGTCACTGTAGAGTTGGCTCAGAGGTTTTCATTTCCAATCAAGTAGTTGCAGCCAACCATAATTTTCTTCCGTACACCCCTTATCAACGCCACTGATCCTGTTTGAAGCAAGGCATTTCTCAACCTCATTTCCCACCTTCCTTAACAAGGTCTTTACAGTCGTACCCCGTAATCCTACCTCATTTATCAGTTCCCCAAACCCTCTAATTCCTTACCGCCCGCTTCCTTCTGTACGAATCTCAATCATACTCTTCCAACTTCCTACATTCCTTCCCTCCTGAGCGAGGATGATTCTCCTCTCTTAGCACTAACTCTTTCCCGCACCCTCTCCCCAATTGTTCCACTTCGCCCTTCCCCAATTAGGTCCTTACTGTGTTCCCCTAATTACGCGCCTCCTCAGGTTCGTTCATTCGTATTCGGACGGGAGTTCCAAGTGGGGCCCGCCGCTCGCATTATTTATACATGCCGCTCAAGCCCCGGGTTCGTACGTCTGCCCTCGGGACGTCTGGCGTGCCTAACGCGCCCAGGACTTTCTTGGGTGCTGGAGTCCTGCCGCATAGATTGCGTCCATCCCCAAGTGTTTGCGGCTGACCGTCGTGCGTGTGTATGCGCGCATGTGTGAGCGTGTTCGTGTGGTTGGACCCCGTCTTGCTCGTGACGGTCTCGATGGGGCTTGCCGTCTAGGACCCGCTGGTACGACGGGTCAGAGAGCGAACTCGGTCGGGAGGCTGGATCAAGTGGCTTGATGACGACCACGCTGCTTCAATTTGGACGCGGCTTCTCTATCCCGGCCAGCTGTTTCGTTAGGCGATCTCGACAGGCAATCAGGGGCCGGCATTGTGTGCTTCGATTAAGGTTTCGACGGCGACCATTATGTCAAGTTTGAAATGCAGGCTGCAATTGGGAAACTCTAAACACTTCAGAATCTTAAGGAGTTGGCAGAAAAAATAGATAAACAAACAATCGAAGTACGTTATCTTGTCGTTTGTGTCTCTAAAGCTGTCTAGCGCAGTAAGAACGCGAGCGCACTAATAACCTAGTATTAAGCGAATTTCGAACACCTCTCGTTCCAAGACGTTTATAGGATCGGATCGGCGAATCAGCTCACGATGTCGGATCCGCAGACAAGATAGAAGACCGTTATGCCTGATTTGCTACGTCACTTCCAAGTGGCCAACGCTATTCATGAGTCCCAACTGAACGCTCACGCAACGATCGTGACCAATCTGTGCTCCGAGTTGGCCTTCCGAATGTTACGTCGAAGTTCCGGCACTACGGCTTTATATTCTAGCAAGTGTTGGTTCTTTGCGTGTCCATTGGGGTGCTCTGCTCTGTCGATTCTTCAAATCAGTTTGTTCGGAAGGCATGTTAGGTGCTCGCGAAACAGGGGTATTAAACTCGTGACTATCTCTTTCCGTCAATTTAGCCCTTTTGTAAATGTTTTTCTTTTTAACATCTCATTTTTTTAACGCATATCAGGAAAGGAACGACCAAAATTCCCTTTACACGCCGTGTGCCGCGTTTGTTTACAACCTTGCGAACGACGAGTAATACGGCTTCACCCGTGTGAGAGGGTGTCCATTGTTTTCGTTTCTCATGGACTCGCTGAAGCTTTCGCGATGTAAGCTGAAGATTTGTTACGTTTCGCTATGCGTGAGTTTAGAACCTGACAATGACGAATGACACTCTCGCGGTCACAGGCAGTTTCCCCACGGGATTCTGAGACCCGCCGCCCGTAAAGAGACCGTAGTGACGAGTAGGACTCTGACTTTTCACGGCGTAGCAATGGCGTTGTGTGTTTCGACAAATTAACGGCCGCTGTGAAACCGTCAATGTCGTCACAGTTTATATTTTTATACTACCTTGACGAAGCCTGCATCCGACTAAATAAGCAAACACACTTCTGGACCTGATATCCATACACTTGCTCCTGGATAATCCACTGAGCGGGCTTCAAAACATATAGTTATTAAAATGTACGCTGGAGTTTCAACTGGCGCTAGTGTCTATGCGACTTCCGGGATGCAAATTGAAGCAGACAGCAATCAGTCTACTTTTTCGCTGCTCCAGCATGTGCATTCCTATGAGAAAACACGCGTGCATGTTTTCTCTTCACCGGAGAATAACACGGACTGCTTTTGTTATTTACATTGTACCGAATAGTATGCACATTTATTATGATTGTAAAAGTGTGATTTATTTAGTTACAGTATTTTGTAATCATCGGTCAACGATGTTCAACTTCGTTCTATCTGAGGGCCAAATCTGTGTTCCACAGCAGGTGTGTAAAAGCAAGCGACGACTCCAAGCAAAATAACAACCGAAAGGAATGTAGAGTGTGTTCAAGGTTCACCAGCATTCCGGCGACGCTTATATGTCGCCAAGATGCCAGCCCTGTCACTATATGAAAATGATACCGTCGCGCATCTTTACGAGTGGGCGAAATCATCCAAAACATATAAAATGAAGTGTGTCGGCTATAGAAGGTGTCTCTCTTTATTTGATTTCTATGCCGGGCAGCTTTTATCGCCCACCTGTTTTCTGGCTTCTTCCTATTTTCAAGGGTTTCGAGTATGTGGGCGATGTTTTGAACGCGGAACACACATATTTGCACATATGCATGAGCATAGAGAATAAAGCAGAACTTATTTATTGAAACTATGACTATAACTGCGTTGGCATTCACTTTATATCGGCCATCTTCTCGTACAGTAAGGTACTGATCCAGTGTTACTGCATAGTTCTTGCCATCTTCTTTAGTTATCCAGATGTACTTCGTTCGTCTGGCACAAATCCCCCTCGCAGAAAAGCGCCGACGCCGTGTTCGCGATAGCAGTGTCCAACAATGCAAATAAATGGATGTATGAAGCTTTTTAGCACTGTGTTTAATGCCATGAATTGGGAAAAAAAACACTGAAACCGACGAATATGTTTTTCATTTGCATGATTCAGAACTGTTTTAAGCTATTTACGGCGTTACAATTATTGGTAATCATACCAATGCATTACCTGAAGTCAATTTGGAACAGCACACTTAGCGCCGGCTGAACCACTATAGCGTACATTATACTCTATGCTTAAGACATACATTTCTTACCAAAAAGTCCGCCCCCCCCCCTCCTAATACTTTCCTATTAAAACAAGGGTATTGGGAATATCAACATCTTAGGGTCATACTGTCGTTTGTCGGGGGCTGTGTATTTTTATGTCTCTCGACAGAAACACCACGGGGGATCAGATGGGCTAGAATTTTCCTCATTCTATAAGCATTCCGGCATTGTAACTTGATGTTCTAAATCGCACAACTGAAAATGCATTCATCTGTGCTAGCGGCCGCCGCTGTTACCACTGACGTCGCAAGCTATGACGTCATCACACAGGCGAAACCAGCGAGGCGTGCAGACGGAAAAGCAACTTGGCTGCCAACCAACGAAGTACTTTGCAGCATTCACCGCTTCTTGCCTCTACCTGCACACGACACCACAATCTGTCTATAAACTAATCCGACTAAACACTTGGCCGTTGTTTTCCACAAGATAAGCAAGGTTGGGTAACTTCGAATGTCTCCTAAATCTACGATAAAATGTCTCTATATATCAAGTGGGTTTATTCACCGGTATGCACGTACAGTGACTACAAAGCACTTACTTAACCTGTAAGTATACATCTACCTACATCCCCTTTTTAAATCAAACGATTCTGCGCAAAGAAACTTATCACGAAAGCGCACGCTCTATGTTCTGACGTCTTTTTAGCGGCATAGCATAAAAAGCACGACATTATAAGCACGAGAAAGGTTACTTTCAAGTAAACTGAAGAAATGTTCAGCCCGAACTACAATGTAATATAAACACAAACCAGCGATCATGCAGAAATGGGAGGAATAAAACAATATAAGGAGCAGCATGCCGTGTTCATTACATTTTCTTATAAACAAAACTAACCACATCAAATTAAATTAAAGAGCGTTCCCGACAATATCATCAGGAAGCTTCTGCGCGGAATTCCTTCGGTGGCAATTCCTACCACTCCGACGGCGCCATTCCCACTCAACAGTAGAACGCAGTAATCCCAGAAACGACTGTCGTCATCCTAAGAACTGCTTTCAAACGCCAAGTTGCCACTTGCGAGACACTCGCGTACACGAGGACGTGCCAGAACAAATCGTAATCTTCTCAGTTAAACACGCCAGAAGCCATTCGAGGCGTTAAAGTCGCCGCGTGAACGTTTATTCCGCAGAATAATGTACACTTACCGAGAGCTAACGCTTGCTCGATTGTCAGAGGATTAGAGCATGGTCGTTTTGAGATTGTGAAACAAAAACTTCGCAAAAAAATAAAAAACAATAAACGAGATTTGTGCATACCTATGAAGCCATTCCATATAAAAACAAGGGCTTCTCCAGAACGTGATTATGTACATGCAGGAATTCTGAACCTACTTCCGAGAAACAGCAATAATAGTTTGTATAACAAATCAAAATAGAAAATAAACAAAAGTGTTTATTTGAGAGACAAGTGCAGACCTCTCATTTACATAAACCTTAGTATAAGACGCTGCGGGTGTGTTGTTCTTGGTGCAGTTTGTTTTTATTTTGTACCACGATGATATTTTCCTATTAAACGAACTGTTTTCACAGCTCATTTTGTTTCTAATATGTTAAAATTAAGCTGCGAACTAGTTATGCCGGAGTTCTTGGGTAAATTCCTAAGCTTACAAAATAATGAAAGTGCGTTTAACCTTCCAAGAGCTCGGCAAGACATTACTGCTGCCTCTTTTTAATTTCTACTATTTTCCTTGTTTCCTACTGAATATGCCCTCGGTCTCAGACATAAAAATGCGTGTATGATTAAAGTTGACGACGTATATACGTGCGAAAAAATGCTGCTTCGCTCTGAAAAGTAAACGCGTTACAAACAGTTTTAGCATATTTTTTTACGCGTAAAACAATGATTGCCATGTGGGCATCCATAAAATGGGTACCATTATTTAAAAGCATAAATTAATGTGCATCCATATTTTTGTCATTGCTTAGCGCTATATTAAAAACATTTAAATTTCGTTTCCTATCGTAGGTATCCTTCCACCCCTAAAGAAAGTGCTAATCGCCTACACTAAAACGTCAACAAAGTATTTAAAAAAATCAGTGCTTCCGCCCAGCGAAGAGCTTCACCTGAAACCCCAGCTTGCGATCCGAGAACAATGCTGGCATCACCATGAACACACCTGTACAGATGCACATTTCCCAACATGTTTTTACGCTACGCAGAACACGGACACAAATCTGACGCCGAATTCGCCAACCTCTGCTTAACTTCGTTCGACGCGTTTCCGGTTTCGACCGCCTCGAAAACAATGGGGGCAGACGAATGGTTTGAAAAGAGTCTACCAGTCTCTCACCTGCGGGCTGCATTTCGAAAGCAGCTGGGCAACTATGGGCTCTCCGATTCCAGTCTGCAGGTTACCAACCGTTTGTCTGACGCGAGGCATCGTCTGCATGCGGATGCATACAATGGCTACCCCGCAGTTGTGGATCGTTGTTAGGCGGAGTTCCCGAACAACTCAGGCTGGTGTCAGTGGAGAATGCCACATCACGTGTTGCTCTGTCAAGCGTGCACGAAACCTTGTCGCGCCTTTATTTTTGTCCTAACCGTTTTTTTTAACAGAATATGTGCATACACTCATTTTTGTAAGACACTGTGACGCTCGGCTATAACGATAGACCGTAGCACGTAGCTAAAAGTTATAGAGCATATAGCATTCATAGAACACGAATACAAGAATACTCATGACGGGATTTGCAATTGGGGCCAAGTGATGCCCAGCCAGGTATTATACCGACCAAACTAAGTGAAGCAGGTGCGCAAAGGAACCGCCAACAGTTGGTTTATAAAGTCGAACCTTTACACTAGCTTGATCATGCTCACAAAATACCTGCGCACAAAAATGCGTTGAGCCACCATACGCATAAAGTGTGTGGTTGCGCTATCCCCTCACACATCAGCCCCACCGACTATCGCACACAGACAGCATGCACATCCCGCACACTTCATTCCTATGGTAGCTTGACACATGTTATGCCCCCCCAATCTTTGTCATCATGATCAAGCTAGTCTTTTTTTCCTCCAGGCTTAAATTGTTCCACACGCCTCTGTGGGTAAATGTATCATTTGGTCGTAAGTAGGAAGAGCTATGTGGTACCATTAAAATTTAAGAGAAGTTTTAATAAGTATATAATTAGGGAAGCAATGCGACATATCTCGTCTTGGAATGTGCCCGATAATATTGGCTACGCACATTATTTAAATTTAATTAAGTTTTAACTGTCGTTTAAACGCAGACTAGATGCTTCCTCTCCCTTTCCGTGGAATTTGGGCCCACCTCCCCGCGTATGGAATTGGATCACAACATTTTCACACCGCGTCGCAAGATATTCTATTTCTTATCTTTATTTATCATTTTCGCATCCATGTAAAATGTGATTTCGTATTTGGGATGTGCCAACCACATAGGTCCCCACGGCGCCCTTGTAAATTCTTGCTAAACATTATTAGTATTTCACGAAATGTCGAAGGTTACGAAAACCGTAAAAGTACCAAAAAAACTATGGCGCACACACAAAAAAACGTATTCTTAATGGTAGGTGTTAACACGCCCGTAGGGGTATTCCATCTTATCATCATTAAATTTTCTTTGCTTTTAATTCCTGTATTTCGTGCCTTTCCCTCATCCTTCAAATGGGCGAAAGCCCGCGCTCGGAGCCTTTTTTTTTTTTTTTACTCCCGACCTAACCGAAGACTTGCAGACGAAAAAATAATTGCCGGCTTTCAAAGTTCAGGGTTTCATAGAAAGGCTCGCTTAGCGTTTTATCCTTTCTATAGCCTTCAACCGAGCGAAGTTGTATAGGCTGCCGCTCTGAAGAAACATGGAAGCCTGAAATGCATTCCGTGTTTCTTTGGAAATGCGTTTTCTAAGCGCATCCTCGATTTCTGTCCAAAATAACCTTGCTTGTATATATATATTTTTCTTAATTAGGTTGGAGGAGGTAATTTTCTGATCTCAGTGGTTGTGTCGCAGCGTTTCCCTTTATGCGAATTTCGAAACCCTGCTCCCCCCCCCAAAAAAACAAATCTTACAAAATACATTTCATGGATTGATTAAGATTGAGTTTCACCTGGTGCTATGTTTTACTACTATAGTTTTAATAATCTCGTGGGCGTTTCATCAACGAGGTAGTTTTAGATTTTTAAAAATAAAAATATATCCAAAGGCGTTTTTTTTTACATTTCTTTTGCTAGCAGCTCTTGCATTTAAAATTACGCGGTTTTTTATGAAATTATAATGATTTCTTGTAATATAGAGAATTCGATTCCAAATGTTTTTCTTTTCGTTATAAATAAGATATCCAGGTCGCCGTCTAATTAATTCTGAACACACGTCTTGAAAGAGAATCCTTGCAGTCATGAGGTCTCACCAAGAAAAATAAAACAAAAGAACAAACAAAAAACAAGAAGGGTATATCGTTTCACCCCACGTCAGAGCTCAAGCGACATTAGTGAGTTTTATTATAGAGTTTTAAAATAGCGCAAGCTAAAGCTTTGCGTACGCAAAGATAAGCATCGTCGCCACTACGCATGCGCCGAACGCTAACCACGTTTTGCGCTTTGCGTGTGCTATTGTAGCATACGCTATTTTTCGGAAATTGCGTGCGTACGCAAAGAGTCTTTGCGCTCCTCCAAAAAGGATTCGTGATTAGAAGATGGCTAAAGCCAAGACGAGCACAGTTAAAAAATTACAGCTCCCAGGACCACGGCTGCGGCTGCTTTGGAGGCGTCGTGAGCGCGACGTCGGCGGCATCCTCGAGTCTGCGATTTTCAATACGGGACGACATAGCACTTGGTTTGGAAAACCCAGTAAGGTGGGCAACATGATGCTTGCGACGCGGGAACATTTCTCGGCGAAGGTACGGTGTGCGAAGGTCAGTACACGAGACCTCTCTTGCCGAGGCGAGCAAGCGGACACGACCGGTCGACCGCTCGCGTCGCATTCTCATGTCTAAACAAATCTAAAATGTTATTCTGGACCAAAAAAAAAAAGCTTGTTTTTTTTAAGTTATATTATTTCGTGTGTGAAATAAAAATTGTGACTATCTTGATGGCGTTGCAGGCGCGAGATGCTTGGCCTTTTGCGTCGCGGCGGAGAAACGCTATTCTAAAACTCTCTTGCGTAGCGTGCGCTAACGCAAGCGATAAATTTAGCGCTAGCGTGCGCTAAAATGGCGTACGTTATTCTAAAACTCCATATCATCGCGTATACGAGCGAACGCAAACACTGCGCGTTTGCGTTAGCATTGCGTGTTCCACACGGCTTGTGCGCTGAGCCCAACCTGCGAGCCTGGATTGGCGCGGTACGAACACGCGCGTGCACAGCTTGGAGCACGCAAAACTAACGCAAACGCACAGCGCTCGCGCGTGCTCTTATACGCAATACTTAAAGCCTCTATTACGAGGCCAGGGACCAATCAAGGCAGCGTCGAAAGTGCGCTCGTGACGTCATTCGCCGTTTTTCTGCGCGCGCGTTCACCCTCCTGCTCCTTCAATCGAACGCAAAGACAGCGCCCTGCCTTTGCGATTGTATTCTATAGTCTGTATACACTTTAAAAAAAGACGCCCGTGAGTTCACTTTTGCGCAGAACACAGCCGCTCAGGGCGAACTGTAGAAGCAACCCAGAAAATGACGACGCTCGATATACAATTAGCCCCCACAAAAAATGTGCATGACATTTCAGTTGCCCGTTGTGCCTGCGGAAATTATGTTTTACAGTTCTAATCGTATTATCCGGTTTCTCATTTACTGGGATCCTTTTATCGTTCACTGTGATTGGCTGTATTAGTGTTCTGCAGAAAAGCAGACTCCCAGACCTCTTCTTAGACTGCACGTAGGTTCAACATTTCTAGAACTCAAGACGGAGGCTACAAAGAGGGAGAAACACAAGATGCGTCTATCGAGACGTCTTGTGTTTGTCCCCTCTTTGTAGCCTCCGTCTTGGCTTGCAGAAATGTTGAACTTTAACCAGCTCTCCTGCCTTATCACGTTATCTTGTACGTAGGTCTGTTGTTGTTGTTGTTGTTGTTTTGCTTGTTTTGTTTTACATTATTTTGATTTAGGGGGAAAAGTATAAACGTCGGACGACAACAACAACAACAATAAAATTGTTTTTACCTCATTTTTTTGTTTCATAAGAATAAACGTTTATTTAATAAAGTTCATAATTTCCGTTTTTATTTGTTGACCTTTTAAAAATTTGATCATCAACGCACTGCACAGAAAATTTAAAAAAAAATATTACGCTGGTTCTGCCTTATGAATTTTACAGTATTCCCAAACTGATTTCTTCGAAGTCGATGAAATCAAAATCTAAAAGGATGCGGAGAGTAGTAACTTAATAGACGCCGCCCCCGTTTAAGTCTCATCCATTCACTTAACCCATCCCAGTGGTAACGTACTTTAAACGAACTGGGAACCCTATCCTGCTTCGTGTGACTTTTTACACGGTAGAACTGAATACGACGGGTACTCTGTTAGTCTTCGACAACCAACAGATATAGGAGTAGACGGCGACGAGCGGTGGCTGCGGTGCAGATCACTCACCAGTGAGAATGAGTTGTCCCACGGTGACGCTCTGGGACACGGCTCCTGTAAGACGGTGACGAGTCTGGCAGCGATATGTCCGAAACCCGTCCTGCTGGTCCGTTTCCCGGATGTACAGCTCTCCGGATGGAAGCAGCGCGTACTTGGAACCTGGAAAACGGTGTAATGAACACCATGAGATTATTTTCACTTCAAGCTGATTCACTCTGAAAGGGTGTTGTACTCTAAAATACCCTTATAATACCGCGAACGCGGGCACGGTTCGGCTCAAACGTTCAAGAGCTAAAAGACTGGAACGTTTATTAGCGCTGAAAATAAACGTTTTTGAGCCTTCATTTCAGAGGTGTTCTTAAGCCGGGGCCACGCTGCTCGTACACAATACAAAGACGTCCTGCGGGCACGAGTCACCGCAATATCCGTGGTTTGAATGCCGCGCTCCATGTTCTCTCCTTTAACTCATTGCCCGGCGGCATTCGAAGCACAGATCTCGCGGGTACTCGAATTCGAATCTGTATGCATACCGTGTTTTGTATTACGTATAAGCAGTGTGACATCTGCTTTAGTGTAGTGTGACTCCTACCTCCGACTGAATCTACGACATTCAGGGGTACCAATGAAATTTAGACCTAAACGTCTTACCTACCCTTTTAGATCAGAACACAAAAACGAAATCAATCGTCAAGAATATTTTTTTTATCACAGGGATTCTGTTTTGGCGTACGAACGCCAGAGTTTTTCGTGCCTTTTCGCAACTTTTACTAGCGTACCTTAGGCTGGAATCCGTTTTTGTTACTCGCCCGTGATGCTTATTATAATCGAACCTAATCAACTAACGCAGCGTTGTATAAACATTAGTTAAATACTTCCTGCAGTCATCGACAAATTAAGAAACGAAGTGAGTAGCCTAATGTGATGACCCTTCTTGTTTTGTGATTAGTTCTTTGGCGTTCTTATCGGATGCTGCCGCAAATATCACTGGCTACTGTGCGATGACAGGGCGCCCGGAACTGGCCACGCCCTTCGTTTCTTAAGTTGTCAACGGTTATAGTGAAAAAGGTGACAGTCTCTCCCTAGGCAACCCTAGGCATCCCTAGCCTTCCCTGGGTATACCTATTTATAACTATATTGGTAAGAGCCCACCTCGTTCAGCCTGAAACGTAAGCACGTCAGAACTGCGACCGGTACATTGCACTGGCAGCAGCGATCGGGCGACGGCCAATTCGCGGAAAGGGTAAGCTCGACCATTATTTGTGGTTGCGGGCGAAAACTCGAGGAAACGCCATTAGTCGAAAACGTTTCGGGCGTGTTTGTGAACACAATTTGAAACCAATCAAAATCCGGGGAAAAAAAAGAGCCCCCGGGATGACAGTGGTACCTGATAGGTTGCCCACACTCGTAAAACAAAAGCTAGCAAAAAGCTAATAACTGCAGCCATTACCCTCTTATGACCGCTACTACTTTTTACTAGCTATTTAATACCCAAAAGTCGCGGACAAGATGGCGGCGTCTGCTGGATTGGCTGCATCGACGATTGCCAGCGTGAGCGACACACTAATAGACCGATCTCACCAAGCGTTCCACGCATGCGTGACGCCGCCATTACTGTAGTTCACAGGGGGCAGACGCCAGTTCACGAGAGAGCTCATGCCGCCTCGTGCTCTGCTCGCGCAGACCTCCAGCAGGGTTGCTGCGCGTGCAGAAAGACTACAGCTCCCACGATGCATGTCGGCAGCGGTGGCGTACGCAAACTAGCTGGTGAGATCGGTCTAATTCGGAACGCGGGCGGAGGGGGGGGGTATTTACACACAATCGTAGCATCAAATATTGTTGGAGGGAAAACGACCGTAGCCTCCGTTCCAGTCAACGTTACTAAACCACTCAGTTGGGAAACTGCAATAGAGACCGCTGTGAAAAAGTGGCCCCGATCTGTCCTCGCGAACCGAGCTAAGCGCGAACAAAACGCGACCATTTCTCCCGCAGCGGCCACTCGAGGAACCGCACGTTACTTCTAATTTGGCTTTTATCGGCCATTTTGGCGCCGAAAAGATACAGTGGAAGAGGTTACAGGGGTGCCACCCCCGTCTCTCTAGCGGTCGTGCAGCGTCTTACTACCGAAGTTAAAATGCGCCTAGGTCGGGACGCGCTATTTGGAAGCAACGCTGAGGCATGGCTGTATAAAAACAATATTAATTGTGCCGCAAAACCTTGCAAACTAAAGATATTAAAAACATCACCCGCCCCTTATTTTGTACTAAACTCCAATAAATCTCATTAAAAAATGGTCTTTTCTGTTTGTTTTTACGCAAAAATGTGCTTTCTAGAAGCTCAAGGTGACCACAGTACAGACAAATGATAAAGAGTGGCGCTGTTGTCGTATTTAGCTCGGGCTCGGTGGACGCCAGCGGCCCAGGTTTCGATGGTGAGTTTCCCAACTGAGTGTTTTAGTAACGTTGGTTCCATTCAACGTTGATTCCAGTATGTCGGGGAAGCCAGCACTGCCGCGAGCGCAGCCAGGTGGCAGCCATTGTTGATGCAATGACCATGCAGCTTCTGACTTTCCTTCGCGTTTGCATTTTTCGGAAGCGTTGATATTTCATCTTGGTTTTGACTGGGATAAAAATAGCACGTGCTTAAAATGTTTCAAAAAAATAGCACGTGCTTAAAATGTTTCCAAAAACAAAAAAGGACTGATCCTTTTTTTGTATTCTTTAAAATATAATGTTTCTTTTTCGCAAGAGACGCTTGGCAAGATTGGACGACAAGCAGGTTAGGACCAGTCGGATTTTGCGAGACGATAATTTCTGCGATCCGAACCTGCCGTTTTTGCAGTGTGTAGTGTTCTGTTCTCGTGTTCCCGTGTTGGAGTGCATAGTTTACGTTCGTGCGCTCGGCTGGACGAGTGTGTGTGTGGACGTGGGCTGTGCCGAAGATAGTTCTAACGAGCCGGTGACGAGCGTCCGCTCGGCACCAGATATGCCGTCCACGGCGGTCGTTGGGCCGGTTCAGTGGCATGGATTTCGCCGTCCCAGAAGCTTTGCTGCTTTGATCCTACTAGACACTGGGAACGCCTTCACGTTTTCTGTGTGCTCGGGGGTTGAATGATTCTGATTGAGCTGTCTTTGGTCGTGACAGTGCAATGTCACGACCAATGATATGCGTCGTAAATAGTGTATCTAGCTTTAAGACTACTTAAAAAGGATGTTTTGGCACTCTACGAGTCTTTTTGAATTCGCTTTAATGTCTTCCCCAGAAACGCGAGCACTCGTCACTGGACTGCAGACAAATTAAAATGCGAGCTGCATGCGGTATTAATTTTGCATGTATTTCTGTCGCGCCACGCGCGAAAGCCATGCAGCTGCCGTCGTACTCGCGGTCAATTAGAGCCTTCGTTCGCCGCGGGTGACGAAAAGAAAGCAATCTCTCGCCGACGGCGACCGCCTTCGTTTTAATTCTTGATTAAGTTAAGCGACGAGAAAGCTGGTTCACGGCTGCTATTCGGGGAAGCGAATACATGGATGCTGAGAACCGATGGGGGAGATTGTTT
This sequence comes from Ixodes ricinus, assembly GCA_037355805.1. Lineage (NCBI taxonomy): Eukaryota > Metazoa > Arthropoda > Arachnida > Ixodida > Ixodidae > Ixodes > Ixodes ricinus. Next base: position 32,159 of record JAZHYW010003581.1, on the reverse strand, counting down.
CATCGACTGTCGGAAATAATTTCCGCGTTTACCTTTTCTTTTTTCTAAGAGATAGAAGCCTTGAATAGACCGATCTCACCAGCCAGTTCGACTACGCCACCGCTGCCGCAATGCATCGAGGGAGCTTTAGTCTTTCTGCACGTGTGACAACCTCGCTGGAGCTCTGCGCGTGTGGAGCATGGGGCGGCACGAGCCGTCTTGTGCACTGCTGCCTGCCTCCTGCGAACTAAAGTTATGGCGGCGTCACGCATGCGCCGAACGCTTGGTGAGATCGGTCTATTGTTTAAAAACTTCCTTGAGGAAGGACGTTGGTGCGAAAGGAGAACTATATTTGCAACATTATTCACTGACGTGGTAATACACGACAACAAGTTTGCGCACTCAAATGGTCAGTATAAAATACTCACGGGCAGTCAAGGGAGTTACCGATTAGAGTAAGCGTGTCAGGTGTGATCGTCGTATTTGTATGTGATCTGTGTTGAATGCATAAATCTGTGCTGAAAATGTTTGTGTGCAAGATGTCTGTGTGGTGGCAAATCAGGAAGTGTTAAAATAATTATGCGGTGACTAGCACCACCTGGATTACTCATTTCCAGTTTTATTTTTTGTTGCACCTATCATCTGGTGGTAAGTGATATAACCACACTCACTGATCTCTATGACAATTGCTGGATCGCGCTTCCCGCTTGTTCGCTGCAGCGCGAGTGAAGCCACAGGACGGCCATCTTGCTCGTAATTGATTTGCGGTTTCGCTAGCGTTTCAGAGGCCGGCGGCAGCGTGCTATAAACACGCTTTCTACCCGTTTGTCGCCATTCGCCGAAGACGTTTTTCTAAGACCCTGTATAACCGTTGAGACTTGCCGTTGTGAACACGTGGAAAATTTTACGAAAGCGCAGTGCCGCAAGAAAAAGGCACAACTCGTCGAAAGCAAGTTTCGCCGGTCTCGCGGCGGGATCAAAGCTTCCTTGGCACGCCGAAGTGCTGCGTCTCTGTGCCTTCGCACGCTTGGATACCGATCAAGAATCGACGCCGTGTGGATGTGTTTTGCGAGTGCAATGTGCGTGAAGCCGTACGTAAAGGCACAACTCGTCGAAAGCAAGTGTCGACGGTCTCGCGGCCTGATCAAAGCTTCCTTGACACGCCGAAGTGCTGCGTCTCTGTGCCTTATCACGCTTGGATACCGACCAAGATTCGTTTCGGCGCCGTGTGGATGTGTTTTGCCAAGTGCAATGTGCGTGAAGCCGTATGTACCTCTGCAGCAACATTTTACTTTTACTCTTTTCTACAGTATTTGTAACTTGCGGCACTCGCGGTCCAGAAACGAGCTTGATCCACTGTCCAGTGGTGACGGAGGAGGGGGAGGGGAAGGGGGCGCCATTAGTGGTGCGTTTTTTTGTTTTGTTTTGTTTACTAGACGCTTATGGCAATCAAATTAGTAGTACAAAATCTTACATTGACGTAGTACTTCGGCGTGCCAAGGAAGCTTTGATCACGCCGCGAGACCGGCGAAACTTGCTTTCGAGGAGTTGTAGCTTTTTCCTGCTGCACTGCGCTTTCATAAAACTTTGCACGTGTTCTCAACGGCAAGTCTCAACCCTTACAGACGGTCTTAAAAATCTTCTTCGACGAATGACGACGAAGGAGTAGAAAACGTGTCTATAGCACGCTGCCGCCAGCCTCTGTAAAGCTAGCAAAACTGCATATCGTCTACGAGCAAGATGGCCGTCCGTGGGCTTCACCCGCGGGAGTGGGAAGCGCGATCCAGCAATTGTCATTAAAATCAGTGACCACAATCGCCTTTTTTTTCACCGGAATTCACGTGACTCGTTGCGTTTCCGCTTTACCGCTACTTCCTACGGTTACTTGGTACCTAGAAACATATGTGACAAGCAGTTACTAGCTTTTACCTAATAAATTCTACTAGGTTTTTTTTTAAAGTGCAGCATGAAATAAGATAGAACACTGCAACATATTCAAAATAAGGAATCTTTCAGCGATGTCCAATCAAACGGTGACGTGGCGAATGTTTCCGACCAACTAGTGGAAGTTTAAAGACAGCTTTAAAAGTTTAATAAATACGTGATTACTTTTTTTACGCCTTCTACCGTCTTGTTGCGAACTGCCGACGTAAGAGTGCAAACAAAGTCTTACTTTCATTAAAGGTCGAAGAAACTGTAAATTAGGTCCTGAAACGCTATTTTTTTCTCTCTTCGGGGAAGAAGAAAGGAAAATTCATATTTCAACTTATGTACGCAAAACTTTTACCTGGCGGTTGTTTTTTTGTTTTGTTTTTTCTCCCGGAGGCGGTTGTAAACACTGTAAGATGTGCACGTTTAATCGGAAAAGCAATCGCGGTCCGAGGAGATTCGAAGCTTCTTTATTAGCGGGTTAGGCGACACGTTTCCGGGCGCAATATGTGGCCTTTAATATCCGACTGTCGTCTGTCCTTGTTTTCTCCGGTATTGATTAGCGCGCCGGTCCTCGTTATCCCCCTGACATCGGCAGCTGCGCCACTTTGACGCCGCCCTGGGAAAGACTTTTATTAGGAAGCCATCTTTCGCCAAGACGCGCGCATTGATCCTCTTAACAAACATCACACGCCCCAGTATCAGATCCAAAGAGCGACTTTCCAATGTCGTCATGTTTCTTGTGTAGCAATATGATATGAAACAGGACTAAACTTATTACAGCTTAATATTATGTAGCATATCTACTGCGAAGGAAACTGGGATTGCTTTGCGGCCCTTCAACCGTGAGCGGCTTCAAAGGGAAAGCAACGGTGAAGGTTCCCGCGGTTCTTGAGATCAAAAAGCACTCAAGGTTCCTGCCCCATTTCACTAAGGTATATTGTGGAAAAGATTGTACAAACAAAATTGTAGCGTCGAATAATTGTAGCGTGCACAAACTTCTTAAAATTTAAAAATATTATATTATCCGACAAAGGTATCTAGAAATTCTTTTATCTAGTTTTGTGTAACACAATCCTCCAAAATATATAGCACCGTTGCGTCAATAAGAACATTTGAATAATCGCTTTTTTGTACTTCCAGGAAGGTGTCGGGTCCACATTAAATGCCTTTTTCTTTATTGCAATAGCTGGTCCAGTGTTCAATTTATTTCGCGTTTGAAAAGCTACTGATGTACTCGATAAGATTTGCAAGGTTTCTTAAAATAAACTGGCGCGTACCACTCTCGTTTTCTTTCCTTTCGATGGCGTTGAGACTTAAAACAAGCATGTCAACATTATTTTGAGGATTCTTTCCTTGCTAGGTAAACGCAGTTTTTCCAAAATGCACTCACAGGCGGTCTCGTCCGGGGAGGAAGTCCCTTTCTATCCCTCTTAATATTTGAGTACTGAGAAACGCTCCAAAGCCGAAGTCCGATTTTTCGTGCATGAAATCAGAACTCAACCAATAATGTACGTTTCTTTGAAAAAAAAAAAAGATAGTCCCGAAAAAAAGTTACATAGTTTCTTCTTTGTAGGCTAAAAAAAGCACAACCCCCCAGAAAGCGCCAGATTTTTCTTTAAACTTTTTTCGCGCGAGCAAGAATATTACGACTGAATTATTGATGAGGTTTTGGGCGGCACTCGAAAAGGTTTTTTTTTCTTTCATTTTTTTTTAGCTAGGCAAGCAAGTTTGCCCCATCTTCTGTCTCAGTACAACTGAAGTGAGATTTCATTTTTTACGGAATCTTCCTATGACAAGATGAACCGAACGTGTCCCCTCTTTAGAATGTGGAATCCGCAATGAGAGGGCTGATTCAGGTGGAATACGACTTCCTCCTTCCCCCGTCGCTGGAAAATACAGATTCGACACTGCGACGGGCAATAAATCCAGGTAAAAATGTAGTTTATGTTAGTATTTGCCACTGAAGAAAGAGAATAATGAAGTAAAAGGTGCACATATCTTAAGACTCGTCATGAGTTCTTTTTTTTTTTTTTCGCTCTCGAAATTATTTATATACAATATGCATTCGCATGTTTTAGTTTTCAACGTGCCAACCAATGATTTGGTTCGAACACATTAAAAAATTCCTTTTTTTATAATTATGGTACGTACGTGTAACGTCTTTTGCAAATATAATCGCTGGCTCTAACTGCGTAAGATTGCAGGCATATGCTCACAAATCTACACCAACATTTTCATCATCAAACAAATTGCGAATATAAATCAAAGTCTACTGTCGCGATTCCGATAACACTAAAATACCATTAAGATATTTGTTCTTCTATGGGCTAGTACTTATTAATGACGACTTCAGATTTAAACTTGCCTGAAATATATATTTCTACGAGAAAATTATTTTTATCTTCTCGCCAAATAAAATACAGATTGCTCATCAAAACTTATCTTAAAACACTCTATATTGCATTAATGAAATTGAATTGAATTGCAAACAATTAATGCATACATCATATGCGCAGTTTTAATTGTTAATTCAACTATATCTTATTAGCTCGAACGACACGTCAGATCAAATCGCACCTTATGAACGTTCATTCTCTTTCATGCTATTCTTCGTCATTACCATTTATAGATGTTACCAATGACAGAAATAAAAAAGAAGAAACATGTAATAGCTGTTCTCGTCCTTCCAATGCACGATCAATACATTGTACCATTAAAATTAAATCCGACGAAAATCGGATTTGACTCTTAAAATACTCGTTTCCCCACACTAAAAAAAAAAAAATACTTTCCTCATAAAAAAATAAAAATTCTAGAAATACTTTTGGCTTTTTTTGCAGCCACTGGTGCCGGTGTCCACGAGAAAGACCATCCTCCTAACTCCTCGACAATTCATTGCCTTTCTCCATCCACAAAAATTGGAGATAGTACAGTTTCGCCGTCACCAACCAAGTTTGAGCGGACATACGCTCACATATAGTTTTTTTTTTTCTTCCCCGCTTTAGTTTTTGTGTTGTTTCTTGTCTGTTTGTTTTTTGTGAAGAGGGTTGCCCTTGGCGAGTGGGCAATATTCGGAGTAAACATCCACGCGAGCTTTCATAAACAATGCACAGCGTCGAGGGAGGGCGTGGAGTTTCTTGCAGCTCCGATCTAAATTTGCTCGTAAATTGAGCCGAGGGTCCCGGAGGTGCAATCGCTAACGGCACAACCGGGACGGCGCTCTTTTTATAGCTTCTTCTGGCAAAAACATGGAACGGGAATGTATCGTTATTTTTGTTTTTCGTTTGGTACAATGGCTATCGCAGATATTTGATCGTCGGCGATCTTTTCTTTTTTCTGCTTTTGAGGTGGTTTGTTTCCATGCGTCGCCATATGACCTTAAATTGGTTGCGATAAATTGTCTATCCTTTGCGTGAAATATGTAGCACGTACTTTTATATTCCTGTACCAGCCTGCCTGTTCCGATCCAAATGCAGTTCGCATGCTTTAATGTTTTGGTTTCTGTTTTTGTTTTTTTTTCAAAAAGGACAAAGGGACTTTGAATATTAAATTTACATTTGCTCTCAGTCCTATTTTTGTCGTAAATCTATGAAGCTTATCACCTCCATTTTGGGAATAAACCTTGTTTGGGCAGTGTTTAGCTCAAACCCCACCTTTTTCAGTGACACAAAACATAAATATTTCGTTGACAAGTGTTTCGTTTTGCTTATTTCATCCGCGAGCACATACCCAGGGGTTACGTTGTGGCAAAACTTTTGGTGCCCTGGATTCCCTTTTTTTTTTTAAATTCGGTGTCATTTTTACGTTGGTACTTTTTTAGAGCGCAGCTCTTAGGCACTGGTTCCCGTGTTTCGCGGCGTCGGCGTCGCCATCGCCGTCGGCATAACCGCGCGCGTTGCATTATGGGACGTCACAGATCTACACACCAATTCAATTCCCCACTAAATTTAGCGGGGAAACTGTGGGAGGAGGGGAGGGGTCCTCCGTACCCCCTCGTCATATAAATAATATTATAATAAATAATAAATTTATATATATAAATATATATATATATATAATATTATAATAAATATCGATCTCGTACTCCTGTGCAAATGATATACATATATATATATATATATATATATATATATATATATATATATATATATATATATATATATATATATATACATATATCGTTTGCACAGAGAGTACGAGGTCTTATTTGTGCACTTAGATATTTCTTCCTCAAATTCTTTAGCACGGTATATCGCAAAATCAAGATACCTCAAGAGCTGCACTCTAATTTCACAATACAGAAATTTGTAAACGTCATTATATTTTTTTTCTATTTAGCACAAGCGTATTTCCTTTGGCCGGACGACACCTCATTGACTGTCAAATATTTCAGCAACCCCACGGATCAAACATCTCGCTGGTAGATATAAAGATTACATAAAAATAAATAATGCTCTACATTAAATGCATTCTATTACTCCGTTTCACACTAAGATCGAGTTTCATCGGGTTTCATCTGATCACGGTGTCTACTGCGCTCGGACTTCGCGTAAAACGGAGTGTAGCTTTTTTATTTTTTACGTTGAGATAATTTTCAATTTTTTGCTTTACGATGAAAAGATATCTGGGGATTTGAGAATTATAAGCAGCCACGAAGCAGCGACAAGGACGGCGGAAGATGCAGAAAACACTTTTATGCCTCGTTTCAGCTTCAGTTCAGAGGCTGCCGACGCTACGAGGTTATGGGACCTATCAAGCAGCGGCAAAAGTGCCTGGGCCTTTTTTTGTTTATGATTGGTTGAGCGATGATATAGCACGGATAAAAAAGAAACGACGAACACCATGATGGTGCACTTTTCACGCCGCTTGATTGGTCCCACCAGCTCGTAGCGTCGGCTGCGTCTAGCCTTAAGGTGAACCGAAGTATAGTTAAGAACTAACTCCTTTATTTATTTTTGTATATTTTTAAGTATGTCGTATGATCTGCATCTCGGCTCCGGACCAGCCGAAGCAAGGTCATCTGTCCAAGGGCCCTAATCTACACGGCGGGACCATGGGACGGGGACATCACCGCACCGCCTGCTTCGATTGGTCAGCGGCGTTGAGCTGGTCAATCAGCAGCTGGCGGCGATGTCCCGGTTAATTGGTCCCGCCGTGTAAATTAAAGCCCGAGGTATCCAATCAGTGCGTTCCGGACAACTTCGCATGATCCTTGTGTTTCACGTACGCACGGATCAATCATGGTGCACAGCAGAACTCGATGAACTCTCATCAGTGCGCTTGGATCTAGCATCCTGTAAGTTACTCCTGTTAGCCTCTGGCTGGTTGTCGGAATTTTGCCGAGTCATCATAGCGATGCTACTCGGACTTCCACAACAACTCAAACGCCTCCTGGCGGCGAGAACAGGAGATACGCGCCTCGCCGAGCCCCGCAGTCTGCCAACGCAGGGAGGGGTCCATAAATAGCGCCGGCGCTCTTAGCCCGCGGAGGCGCAAACACACGACCAAATCCGGACATCGAGAAAATGAAACAAGAAACAAAAAACTCAGGAATAGAGAGCGCAGCATTCTGCAAACAGAGAAGCACCAAAGCCCACCGGTGAAGTACGGGCGGAAGCTGAGAGGAGTGCGCGGCCGATGAGAGGAAAAAAAAACAACAGAAACGTATGAGTCTCAATCCACACCGTAAGTGACACATTGCCGATGCTCGCGCACTCTGTCTTCGCTTTTTTTTCTCTCTCTCTCTCTCCGGCTCTCGGAGTACGCCCAAAGTTTTATTTTATAGTTTCTTCTTCATTATTTTTGGGCCTTCTTTGACGCTAAGTGTAACAAAATACTGTTCCGACAATGGACGCGGAACCTTCGGGGGATTAAGCCGTTTTGACGATTGTGCCACTCTTCTCCCCAATGTCCTCTCCTTCTCCCACCTTTCCTTCTCTCCCCTCCGTCCTTCCATCCCGGTTTTGAAGCTCTATATTTCCGGGCAACAAAAGGCAGGCTAAGTGTGATATATGCTCCACGAAGCAGCCTCGGTTTATGGAACCACCGCTTTTTCTCCAATTCCACTTGTACGCCGTCTTTTACTCGTTCCCTTGTGATCTTTTATCCTGTTGTTTTTTACTTCTTCATTTCTGCCGCTCTTTCTATCTCTAAATATCCTTTTATTTGTTTTTAGCGTTCGCCTGGAAACTTCAGATAGCTCTTTTATGTTACCGCTCCATGTATAACCCAACATATTTGACGCGAGTTTAGTAGGTTCCCCTATCATTCACGTCGTCTCTGCTCTGAAATAGATATCGTAAGCTTGCGATGAACTAAAATGGCTTAAAAATTAAGCACTCGCGAGTAATACTATCAGTACTACACTGGCCTTAGTTGGTAAGGGTTCTTCTGTGGCGATCGGAGATTCATAAAAAGCTTCGACACCGAGAGAAATATTTAAACCGTTTTTATTATTGATACTAATTTCATCATTTCGAATGTCTTACATGGGTTTCCACGCACACATTGTCAAGCGTATGCATCAAAACTGTCCGTTGTTACCGTAATGCGAAATAATAAAGCACACGCCCGTTTGCTTTATCACGCGATCATGGAATTGTAAGTTACCACCACGAACAAAGAGAAGCTATAGGGTTAATATGCAAGTGCCCAAATGCATAGCGCATGTTATGTCACAAAGCACAGAATCGCCAAAGTAAAGTTGGACGAACTTAAAAGGACAGCTCTACTTTATGTCTTAAAGTGGCAGTCCATATTTCCCCAAGGAAATTATTATTGAGCCCCAAAGCAGCTCAACATCTTACAAGTTTGCTGCAAACGCATGCTGCGAATACTTTGTCCTTCTTTGGGTTGTCTCAATTTAATAGGTATCAATATTTTTGAGTCTACAAATTAACCTAGTTAAGTATCTATGTCTTTCAAGTGTCGAGAAAATCGAGAACTCATCGAGGTTCAATTTCATGTTAAGCTTTTTTCAGTTTACTGCCAGCCATTTGAATGGCCAACTGAGGAGTGTGTGATAAAGCAGAATACTTTACACTGTACACTTGGCCAATTGCAAATACACCCCTTTAAAAAATAAACAACGTGAGTGTAGGTCAGCGTTACAAACACGCACTGCCTCATAAGAGCACAAAAATACAGCATAATCTTACTGTTCAGGGAATGCACGTAGAGCATTCTGGAATTTAAATACGAACTAAAGAGCAGCAAAGGCACCGCGAAGTTAATTTAGCAAATCTATGGCCTTCGCAGAAAATGATTGCTCAAACATATTTACAGCTCATCAATACCACGCTAGCACTTTCGTATGATGTAGGCGCTCTGAACACCGCAATTTTTAGCTTCATATATTTAGAACTGTAAATAATTTTAATCTTAATAGCTTAAAAACAAATAATGTCAGCCGCCGTAACGCATTTTAGTTTTTCAAGGGCTGCATGTGTATGCTTACTTTTTCGGCGCTGTAAATAACGTCGTCGACCTAAAGTTAGAAAAAGAAAGGTACGCGTCGCAAATTTATTGCAACTTTCTAAGCTCTTTTGAAGGAGAGGCCTGCTGCAGGGATCATAAACCTGGAACACATATATACTAACGGCAGTCTTACGAAAACTCTATATACGACAAGTTTAGCCATAGGAGCTATTTAAATACCTTTCTACGCAAATACCGGATTTTTCTTTTGTGCTTTTTTGTTACATGATTCACATGTTTCTATCGTCTGAGATCGCTCGTGAGGATCCGAGCCAATTACTTACAAGTACAAACTTCGATCATAGTCAAACGTAATATATTTTTGTTACTTTGAAAGTGCATGTATTGTATTTTCTGGACGTTAATTATCGTGCTGTTTCTGCTTCTATCCTATAGATGATTGGTGACCGCCTAAGGAGACCAATCTTATTCCGGCGATTTTTATGCCACAGTATACTTGAACGCAGCGTTATGAGGCAGGCGAGCTGGTTGTTTATAAACATACTAAAACCCGAGATGGGAGCAAAAAAAAAGCACAAAGCACGACGTCTCAACTTTGTGTTTTGTACGTTTTTGTTCCACGTCTCCGGTTTCGGTACGACAGTATATACTTTCCAAATTCCATGAGCGTAATGTTAAGATTCGCGCTCTCATATTTTCCAGAAACGGTTTTACGCACACGTACACCCCGTCAACACGTCAACACACACACACACACACACACACACAGGCCGGGCAGCGGAAGCTTCCCAAAACAAAACGCGGTTAGATAAACGAAGATAAACAAGAATTGGGCAGAGAGCACGAAAGCGCGTGGAATTGGAGAAATGCGGAACTACCGTTTTTGTGTTTTGCCGTTACGTCCAATCGTTTGCCAAAGTTCCGCGATGGTTGTTTGCTCTGTTCCCGCCGAAGGACGACAGTGCCATGGCAGCAACGCGCTCTGCCGGACCAATCAACAACCTCCTTTCTTCACGTGACCTCACTTTCTGCGCCTGGGTGTGGGCGAAAGCGTGATCACGTGAACAAAGATGGACGTATGTGACTGGTTACAACGAGCTCGTAGCTTCCACCGCACTTTCGGCTTACGGGTGAACGGAGCATACTGGAACACAAACGCTTCCTTTTGCGTCCTTTGTTTGCACGGTTCAGCGCGGAGCCCTCTTCTTGTGGAGCCCCACTCCGCGGCTCTGTCGACGCCATACGACGTTGCTGTGCACTACTAATGGAGCCCTCGCAAGACTGCCAGAACAATGATCAAATGTTTCCCGATACGCGTTCAAAAATAGAAATCTGGAGACGAATTTCTTCGAAGTGACGACAAAGAAAACCAAACACTATCTAAAAAAAAACTGACTAATGCTGTCGGATACGATGTGTGTACACGAGTTTATATGCTTTTTTGTGTTGCTGCTCAGTTGACCCTATCAGCTCGTAGCGTTGACTGCGCTCACACTTAAAGGGACACTCAAGTGCTTTTTGTAAGTCTAAGCTTGTTTTTGTTGGCATATTGTTCGTTGGGTCAATAAAAATGGCCAGTTCTAGATGGCAAGACGTCCAAGTAAACTCGCAGCTATAAAAATTAAAAATACGCTGGCATTAATTCCTCTTGGTGAGGGAGAGGGGAGGGGGAGGGAAGGGGGAGGGGGGTTAACTCGGGTTAATACCTCCAGAAAATTTGACAAATAACAATATCTAATTGTGTGCAGATTTCGAATGCTACTATTTTTGCTCTCTTTCGGCATGTTGTGTCTTGGACTTTGATAAAAACATAAAATATTTGGCTGTAGAAGACGTCACAGAGCAATTATTGTCGAAAACTCCGTCCGACGGCGCACTCTGGTGTTTTCTCTAAGGCGCAAAGAGAGGGGCGTGTCACGAACTTTGATTAGATATTTAATAGAGAAATCGGCCGTCCATGAGCTTAATTTCCTTTTTTTTAAGGTGCTTAGCTACTGTTGATTGGGTTAAGACTATTGATAGTCGATCTCAGAATCCTTTTGAGTTCCTTTTTATGTGAAAACTAAAGGCTCGTTCACACATTTACAACGGAGTACGACCGAGAAAGACCAGACCGATTTTTAAGCCTCTTGCGGCGTCTTTAAACCGGATGCGCTGTTGCGGTGCTGGCCCTAAGGCGCGCACGAGGCTTAAAAACTGGTCCGGTCTCTCTCGGTCGTACTCGGTTGGAAGTGTGAACGAGCCTTAAGCATAAAAGGTAGTTTGTACATGAGCAGGGACAGAAAACTATAAATATAACGGCTCGGTTTCGGTTATGGTTACGGTTTTTTCTTCATATCGGTTTCATTTCGTTTTGTTTTTTTTTACGGTTTCAATTTTTACCACTTCGGTTACCGGTTAGCAGCTTCTGAAATCTTTTTTTTGTTGGAAATTTTGGTTAACAGGCACATAATTAAAATATCATGCCTACGACTATCTTTTTTTCCCCCTTTTTTAACGTTTCTCTACAGTTCTTCAGTAAACAGTTTGACGTAATTCATAATATTCTACAACGAGTCAGCAAGGCGAAAGAAATCCGAGTCGCCAAAATTCGTGTGTGTGCGGATCCATGCTGTGCATATATAGAGAGCGTGGTGCTTGTCAACAATTCAGAGAGGCGACATGTACCTACGCTAATGATGTGAAATGTAGACAATGCAGAACGGCTAGAGTGGGATCTTCAAGTGCCCCACGCAGTAGCAATGCACGATCGCACGCCGGCATGATGCTCGTCCAGATCGAAACAATCCACAATGACAAGCATTCCGAAACTTCTTTACTACCTAACATTGGCCAGACGTTTCATTACTTCAAGGTTCGTGTTCGCATCATTTATGTGCATTAATATTTTGTTTAACATGCGTACACGCTACTGATGATATGGTCACTCTGCTTAAACACCTTTTCTATAGTGGCACAGCCATCTTGGATGTCGTCACTTCTGGTATGCGTTAAAACATCGTTTTGATCTCTCCACGCCGCTGGAAGGTGTTCACAAAAAAATGCGTGATTGTCAGACATTCTTGTTTTGCCTCACCTATATTGTCTCGCATACTCCAGGTTGAAATGACCTATTATGTTTTCGTCCCGCATACCAGATATTGAAACCTCGTGACTAACAACACGAGAAAACAAAAAACATCTACACAAGTATGGGCACGGCCAGACCTACAGGAGTACGTACAGGCACTCCTGTTTGCATTTCTAGGATCGACGTCTCTTACGGCACGTGTGCTGCAAACAAGCAGATCAGCACGTACCTGGATATCAACAAGGATGACCATGTACCACCACCGACCTTCACCGCGTTGACGTAGGCCCGTTCAATCTTCAGTGACTTCGTGACTTCAACTTCCGAGACGGCTATAGAGGCACCACTTCACCAATTCGCCTTCAATGGGCACGGCGAAACCAGCAGGAGTACGTTTGACAAATCTTCGTTCTTTTTCGTACGGGTTATTCAAAATACCTCCTGATTTAGAACTAGCAATGTGTTTCTTCTCGTCGTGCCGTGCGTGCACGGACTTGTCTTGGTATAGCATACGATCGATTGAATGTATGCAGACTACTTGTTTGTGGGGACGTTGAAAGCAATCCTGGTCATACGACTCAGGAAATGTTTTCTCTAATATTAGTTGGCCAAAACGCCATACGCATTCAAATCGCTAACATTAAAGCTCAACAGGGTAAACCTGAAAGTATGATCAGTTATCTTGACAAAAAATGTAATTATATGAATGAGCTTCTGCAGGAACTTAGGGTTAAGAGTGAAACGTACGATTCCTTCGAAAGTATTGTTTTGAAAAGACCATAAATGTTCAAAACAAGTATGTAGATTTGGGAGACCGAAGTCGGCGCTCAAATCTGTTAGTCTACGGTATCCCTGAGACTCCCGATAAAACTGAGGAAAAATTGAGAAGCAAAGTCATCTGTGATGATGCTGGCCAGCAGGTTAGGCGTTTGCTGTTCATCGATCGCTAGAATACGCACACTTGGCAGGGCTAGTGCGGAAAGAGCCGTTATCATATTTTTTTTTCAAGATTTCACCGAAAAAACAAGCCATTCTTTGAAACGTACGAAAACTGAAAGGCACTGTCATCTACATAAGAAATGATTACTCACAGTGCACTTTATCTAAACGTAGGCTTTTGTGGGAGACTGCGAAGGCTGACAAGACTGAAGGAAAAAAAACGTATCGCTTGTGAATGATAAACTTCGGGTAAATAATGAGTTCTACGTGATCTTGTGGTGAAGCTTCCTTCTTTTACGCTACCTGAATTCGTTGAATGAGACGAGATGCGTGTACTGTCAAAAGCAGCTACGGCTTCTCAGTTTAAAATACCCAAAGTATAGTAAATTAAGTGGAGAAGCTTGAACTTTTATTACTCAGCCACGAGCCCCATATAGCAGTTATTGCTGAAATCCGGCTTCATGATAACATCTCCGATGACAGCGTCATATCTGATTCCCGCAAAATGTTCCGCAGAGACCGTCTTTCCCGTGGGGCGGGTGTCGCGGTTGTACTTAAGAATGGTACTGACGCAGTACTTTTGAACCGAAATTGATGACCACGAGAGTCTCATGCTTGAAGGTGAACTGTTGGGGAAACGCCGTTATTTCATAGGCTGTGTACAGGCGACCCAATTCCATCCCCCCCCCTGACTTTTGTATAACTTACAGTCACATGTCTACTTGTCGTAACTCTACGTTTCTCGTAGTTGGTTATTTTAATCTTCCAGATTTTGACTGGTCCACTCATCTTCTAGACCTTCCCAAAATACTGAGCTTCTTTTCGATAATATATTGGCCGATGACATTTGAACTTGGGAATAAAGTAGCACGTGAGCAAGGTTGTAATAGCTCACTTTTATACTTCGTTTTAATTAGTCGTTGCATAAATTACTACATGGTAACAGCTGAACTGGTTGATCATAAACATGTGTGTTGTAGTTGGTTTCCAACCGAACAGATGGGAAAAAATGTACTTTCACTACTGATAAAACTATTTCAAGTGCTAAATATGAGGTGTTCTAGATTATTTCTAGCTTTGTTTGTACTGATTTTCAAGATTCTAATGTAAATGTTATTTCGAACAAATGTAAGGCGATATTGCAGTGTTTAGGCGCTACGATTCGTCCTTCTTGGTCAGGAGTGAGACAGGAAAACACACTTATAAAGTGGTGTAATCTGTTCCAAAGCTACGCTAGAGATAATCAAAGCCGTGCAATATACTTCTTTTCAATATAAGTCCAGACGCAGCCGACGCTGCGAGGTAATGGGACCAATCAAGCAGCGTGAAGAGCGCAAGTCACTTGGACTTTTCTGTTCATGATTGGTTCAGCGATGATAGAAACACACAGAAACATTACGAAAACCAAGATGGTGCGTTTCTGACGACTGTCTGCTTGGTCCCATTAGCCGTAGCGTCGGCCGTGTCTGGACGTAAGGTACAACAAAGTGTAGCCTTTCCGCGTCTTTACACTGAGATCGATCGCAGATATGCGCCGAAAAACTGAGGGAGAGAAGGAGACGAGAGCGCGAGGAGACGTCAGAATTCGCCGAGCTCTGGTTGGTTGAATGATTAGTGGGTAGGCTTAAAGCCAGCTGCCTTTGTGTCCACTTCACTCGTCGAACGCGTTAGAACGCGGAACGCCAACGTCCGGCGTATGGTCTCTCGCATTCGAACGCGTTCGGCGAGTGCAGCGGAAACAAACAGCCGGTTTTAGGTTTCCAATGAAGCAACGGTACTAGAACAAATCAGCTGGGGAACTGCCATAAAGCCTGCTTTGAAAAAGTGGCTTCGATCCGTAGTCGAAAACAGAACCAATGGCGATCGCAACGCCGCCATTTCTCCCGCAGCGGCCACTCCGGGAACTGCACGTCTGCGCGTATCGGTTCAGGTCGAGTCACGCAAGGGCCGGTGGCGCCATCTCGCAGTACCATTTCGCAGTAGCAATATAAATGAACTTTCACGTTTGGAACAGTCGCGAAACGGCGGCGCTGTTATCGTATTTAGTTTGGTCTCGGTGGACGCGAGGCGATCCGGGTTTCAAGGGTGAGTTTCCCAACTGAGTGTTTTAGTAACGTTGCTATAAAGTCACTGAATGTTTCCAGAGTACCGAATTTCCATTCAGTCCGCTTACCGAAAGTCAATCCCGCAGAATCCAGTTCAGGATCGGCTGGTTTAGCTCGTGGCCAAAGGGATCAGTCGGCCATTTTGGAGATTGGCCCGAAACAACATAAAACGTATATAAAACGTTTCCGCCTCACCACGGGTACGGCAGGTAAGCACGGGTGGGAGCTCTGGAAATCAAGGAGTCAGGACCGAACGAAAGGTGCGTTGATTTTTTTGGGATCCTCTTATTTACAGTGTTCTAGAGGGTGTAGTGGCAAGAGCAGCGCCCGCTTACAATGGGCCGCGTGAAGACGGCCAACGTAGATGCCGCGAGTGGCGCTGGAGTTCCGTGCCCTAGGAGAATTTGTGGCAGATGGCAGATGTGCGATGAGCGAAGAAGACGACGAAGCTGAGGCGGTACGCTTCTCCCGAACGTAGCACCGTAGCACTTTTCTTTGTGGTGTAGTGGTGGGGAGTCTTCCCCGTTCCGTTGCCGTCTCGGTCATAAATGCAAGGAAAAAGACGGACGCACACACTGCTTCGCGCCGGGATGCAAGTCGGGCTACCCGGTCAACAAGGGCAGCCACCAGCGATCGTAAGCCGTCGCTGTTTCGTGCGCCAAAGGAGGAGTCGCGCAGACTACAGTGGGAAAAAAATCTTAATCGAGAAGATAAACGCCTCGCCGAGACATCAGCGGTGTGCGAGAGACATTTTGAACCGCGCCTTATCCTTCGGGACTATGTGCACATCGTCAATGGCGAAGAGGTTAGGATTCTATGCCGCAATATATTATGACTATTTTGTAGTCTTTTTGCGTACTATGTTGCTGGATATCTGTCATGTGCTTGCTGTGTATGTCGATGAAGTGTATTACCACTTTTGAGAAGTCATAAAGCAGTGAGTTGAGAATAATTTTTTTTTCATATTAGGGGTTGTTGAAGTTTGTGTTCATATCGTATTTTAATGCTTCATGTACTCCCAATCGAGGTATTTTTTCTTCATAGACTGCCTTCCACAAAAAACAATTTGTTATATGTTCGCCAGTTGCAGTGGCACCTTGGCCGTTCCCAAACGCGCTCCGCCTTGCACCTTACACAACGCTGGTCCCCACATCAGCAACACGATGACAAAAAACAATACACCAGTTTATTGTTCCTCTCACCATTAAAAAAGTGAGAGATTTATTGAGATTTATTAGTCTATTTTTCCTTGTTATATCAGTATCGCGTGGTTTCTTTCGCAGCTATTAAGCGTGCAGCCCAAGTGATAGCGTTGCTGAACGACCTGTCAGTACTGGGAAGGGGGGGGGGGTCGATATTAATCAAATGATCTCCATCAAAAACACGCGAATAATAAAAGTAGAGGATAGCACACACTCTAGAGGCATTAGTGCAAAGGAAAACCTACAATTTTTCACATTAGCACTTGTTCTGCGTCGCGAAAAGCTCCAGTCGAACCACAGTAGTACACGCCGAGCAGCGCCGACGACGAGGCTGACGGGGGTACGTTCCTGTAGCAATATCTAGGAAGGACGAGACGAGGCCATGTCCGCTGGGCTCTAGACATGAAGCGCGTGTGTCGCCGGCGCTTCGTTCTTCTTTATTCAAGCCTCTTGCCACAGTTCCTAGGGCACAGAACAGCAGCGCTACGGTGTCGTCTACGCGCAAAATCTTCACGCGGTGGCCGCCGCTCTTGCCACTACAACTCTCTAGAACACTGTACTCTTATTATATCAAGTAGCCGCTAAGCTGGTTCCCTAAAGAAGATTGCCGGCTCGTTTGATCGCTCCGATGGCGCTGGTGCTGCGTTTCAAAACTCTACGCCCCAGACGCCAAACTTGACGCTCGACTTCAATTTGTTTTGAGTCGAGAGAGAGAGAGAGAAAGAGAGAGACGAAACAGCGAGGCAAGTCACGCACCACTCGGAACGAAGGAACGAACTTTAATTAAAACAAGCCAGTGTCGCCACAGACCAGGAAAGTGGATTGAGGAGCTCGCACGAGAACGAACACTACACTCCGCGTCGCTGACCGTTCAAGAGCAACGTTACTAGAACCACTCAGTTGGGAAACTGCCATAGAGACTGCTCTGAAAAAGTGGCCCCGATCCGTCCACGAGAACCGAGCTAATGGCGATCCCAACGCCGCCATTTTCTCCCGCAGCGGCCAATCCAGGAACTGCACGTGACTTCAACCTTCGTTGTAATCGGCCATTTGGGGCCAGAACAGATACTGTGGAAGGGGCTTCGAGGTACCGCCCCCGAATCCCAAGCGGACGCGCCGCGGATTGTCACCGTGGTTAATATGCGCCTAACTCGGGACGCGCTACCTGAAATCCCCGCTGAGGCACGGTTGTATAAAAACAATATTAATTATACTGCAAAACCTTGCGAACTAAAGATTTTAGAAAACAACACGCGCCCCCGTTTTGTACTAATCTCCAATAAACGTTACAACAAAAAGAGTTTTTTTCGTTGGTTTTTACGCAAAAACATGCTTTCTAAAAGCTCAAGGCGACTACAGTTAAGACAAATGATACAGAGTGGCGCTGTCGTCGCATTTAGCTCGGTCTCGGTGGACGCCAGCGGCCCAGGTTTCAACGGTGAGTTTCCCAACTGAGAGTTCTAGTAACGTTGGTTCAAGGTAACGCCATGATTGTGGATCGGTTGGAGCGCGACTGCTGCGCCGCTACTCGGTCTTCAAACGAAGCTTGGGAGTTTCAGTTCTCTGGGAACATTCAGTTGCCTCTATAGACGCTTTCAGCGCGCGCCAAATTGAGCCGCCATAGCCGACCTTCTCTTGTCTTACCGAGATGCCGAGCCACTGAAGCGGGCGTTGACGAGTCTCCACAAGGGCCTATGCTGGGGAGAAAGACACAGTCGAATCTAAAATGGCAATGACCTGCCCTGCTGTGGTAATGATGAAGTGGAGCGAACGGAATAAGAGGGAACAAAAACTGAAGGTCGGTTATGGCGGCGCCCATGCACAGCTGCCTGAAAGCGTCTATACTTCGTCTCACCTTAGTATGGACTATTGTTAGCCGCGCGTGCTAAAGCGCGAGCTGGTCGCTTTGAATGAAGCCTCGATGGCTGCACGAGCGCTCGTGCAGCAAGTGCTCTAGTCAAGGCAGTCAAAGCTGGCCGCTCGCGCTAGCTGCAGCCTTCGCGGTTAGTCCATGCTAGGGTGAGACGAAGTATAGTTCAACCCACTAATCATTCGAACCAGATCTCGACGTTCTAACGTCCGAGCGCGCTCTCGTCCCCTCTTCTTCCTCAGTTTCTCGTTGCATAGAATACAGGCGAACGCTGTGTCAGTGGTCGGCAGGACCTGGTGCCAAGTCAATGCTCGGCGTTGGACCGGGGCCGAAGCGAGGACTTGGCTACATCCGAATGTGACGACGTTGCGTGGAGAAAGGGGAGGCATTTCATGGGCTCCATACTCTATGCTCCCTTTCGCCCTTAAAGGTGCCTTAAGGAGCTTTTGAGATCGCCTAAATGTGGCGATAACTCGCTCTGCGGGCTCTAAGCATCCAAGAAATCCATAAATCATAGCGTTGCGCGGCCGATTTTTCTATTAAAAAAAGCAATCAAAGATCAGAATGCACCGAAGTTATCTCCGGTGATGGGAGGAGCATTGTTCCGGCAGCCAGGACGACATATGAACAATGAAAACGCAACGTTTCGTTGACAAACAAACGCTGTTATTACAAAATGTGTATTTTTTTGTGGATGATAAAAGCAAAAAAGCGTAGTCGAAAAATGTTACTTTCTCGCCGAAAAGAAACATAATACTGCAATGAAAAAACGGTTAAAGTGCAGGCGAGCTGGTGTAAGTTATACATAATGATTGAAAACCTGAGACTGTGGTTTGAAAACGGAAACTCGTGAAGTAGGAAGAAAAAAGGGGACAGACAACAGGAGTTTGAGATGTTGTCTGTCCCTTTTTCTTCTAACTTCACGAGTTTCCGTTTTCAAACCACAGTCTCAGGTTTTCAATCATTATATAATACTGCAATAGGTGGCATTCACTGGACGCCATATTTGAAGTCGATGTTTAGAGCACAAGCTCAAAATGAGCTCACATTAATAGGCTGCTAAGACCGGCGGTCTCGATGGTGAGGAATGCACGTTTCAAAATAACTGTGGAAGCGCGCCATCAAGGCGCGCTCAGCAGTTGCGCACACAGGTACGGTCGCCAGTGAATACTCCCTATAACTGTCTCAAAAACAGCGCACTATGTTGTTTTTCTCGTTTTTTTTTTGTTTTCGTTTTTTTGTAGCGTAAGCTACACTGGCAGAGGTTGAGCAGTTTTGCGTGGCTCCTGGCGAGCCCTGCTGCGCATGCGCGAGGAGCAGTGACGGAACGGGCAGGACTGGTATGGCGCCTAGGCCAGTATCCGATGCACGCGTCGCGCGCATGCACCCGCTCGAGATCCTGCCTCGCGCTGTCCGGTTATTCTGGGCGGCAGCTTGGTTGCTTGATACATAACAACACGGCGCACAGCTGTCCAAACCAACGACGGGCATCTGGCACGTCCCAGCGGGGGACTGAGGATTAATTTGGACCACCTGGGGATCTTCTGACGTGCAACCAAAAGCTCGGTTACATGGCGCCTCCTCCGCAATAAGGAGAGCGGAGAACTCATCGGATCCCGAAGTAGTCACATAATGCGTATACCGTGTGTCTGTGTCATTGAAGCAGCAGTAAGCATGATAACCAAGCTAATTATAAACAACCAGGAAAGCTAAGAATAACCAGCTGAACCTAAGCTTACGCTACGTATATCCTGGCATAGCCGAACTAAACCACTGTTAGTTTTTTTTTCTTTTTTGCGGGAGGTTTGTGTGCGGTTGTCGGCTCTCGAGCGAACGCTTGCTGGGTTAAATCGTTGTCCGGGCAGTATGGGCAACGAGCCGCGCGCATTCGAGATATCACTCCGCGGTTCCAGCAGTCGGAGACGCAAGGATCCTTCACTTGCTATTGGCTGACAGTGGTCCTGGTTTCGGAACATGCTCCTTCTATCGCCGGAGACGACCTCGGTGTTTTGCAATCTCTGATTACTTTCTTAAGACGGAAATCGACCGCGTATCGTCATGATTTAGAGAATTCTAGAGTGCTAAGAGCCAGCAGAGTGAATTACCGCCATAGTTAGGCCGGAAGCGTGATAACGTCACGAAAGAGAGGCGTATGACTGGTCCATCGAGGACGTAGCTTCCACCGCACTGCTCTAAGCTGCTGAGGCAGCTTAGAGGTTAATGAGGTATAAAAATGCCCGTGGGTTCACTTTCTTGCAGAAGACAGATACAGCCAATCACAGAGAACAGAGAAATAATTCCAGCGAGTGATAAAGCTTAGAATGCACTTAGATCCCTAAAGTGCAATATGAGCAAAACAGTGAGCATGTAAAACGAAGTGCTCATTGTCCCTCTGCACATCATCTGCTGCGACCATTCCGTTGTTCGTCGTAATTGGCTGCCTTCATGCTCCGCAGAAAAGTGAGCACGACGTTTTCTCGAGTAATTATTCTACGTGGTGTTGGACCGGCACGCTCGTATGTGTTTCTACGCCCGAATTTCTGAGGATTACCGGACAAATCTACGTCTGCGTGACGGACTACGTACGTGTTGATAGCTGCCATTACTCCGCATTTGCGCTACGCGCGATTGCACGCCTCACCATTTGCTTCTCCGTCCCCCCATGCACACGTGACTTCGATAAATTAAACCACGCTCTACATACGCCAACCCTACTCCGTTTCGGGTCAGTGACCCACAATTCGAAAACAATCGCAATCATCAAAACTCACTGCACGATACATCCAAACACAAAAACGGAACAAGGAAGTCGCCCAGTTCGCGACGCCCGCCTCGCTAAGTAAACGCGCGGCGTCGAATCAACACATTATACTTGGCCGGACGAAACTCAAACACATACACACACATACACACACACACACGCAGATTCAAAGTGATTATTTCGGACGAGTCACCGAGTTTGGCGCACGCGGCGGGCGTCTTGAAGCACCGCGGTTTGCGAGTGCGGATTAACGCGATTTCCAACGCGGGGACCGATTCATTTCCTCGAGCGGAGAAAGGCGCTGCTCCGTCCGAGCGCGCCATTCGTCACGGGACCCTCTCCATCTACATATCCTTCCACGCCGCCATCCCGCATCACCCGTTCTCTCCCTTTCCTCTTCCGAGCCATGAAATATGCAGCCCGGAGAACCGGAAACAGCGCTCGTCTCTCTCCGAACGGAGAAAAATGTATACCCCGCGCTCTTCTCGGTTTCCGGATACAAAACAAGGCGCACGAGAAGGAGAAAGCGAATTTCGGAAAACAAAGAGTTTTATTATTTTATTTTATTATTATTTTTAACGTGCGGCGTGAAAGGGGACCAATTGAAGTAAGTAACGCCAGAGTGAAAGCAACGGAAAGTGTGGGAGAGGGAAAGGGGGGGGGGGGGGCTCGCTCCTTAATCAGGCTAATGCATCCCTCGACTTCGCTTTTTGGACTCTGTTCACCCGGTGCTAACCCTAGTACACCCCTCCGCTAAAAGGGGCTAGAACAGCGCCGTTGAGGCCGCATCAAAAATGCAATTACGAATGAAGCGGACGAACGAACGTAGGAACGAAAGACGAGAGGGACTAAAACAAAGCTTGAAACACGGGGACAGGTAGCGACTGTGTTCGAGTAAAAAGTACAAAAAGAAAAAAGAAAGCAAATCGAAATTGCCGCTCGGTACAAAGAGAATTCACGGCAGAGGTACTTGCCGCTTCATTGAAAAGAACAATATAAGAATGCAAAAGATCGCTGCGACACGGGACGGGAGAAGAGGCCTGAATTAGGCTTCCAGCCAAATCGAATTACCGATGGTTCACTCCGTGTCCACTAGGTGGTGACGCTTGGCAGCGACAGCGCGCATACAATGCTGGCTGCTATCTCCGAACGCGATCGAGTTGGTGGCACAACCCCGAACGACAGTGCTGTTTTTTCTTTTTAGTTTTGTTGTTGGAGTTGTTGTTTCTAGTCGTTCAAGTATCTCTTGATTGCTTGATCAGTTAACCTAATATTAGGTGGGCGATCGCCTTGCTGCTCCTCTCTTGTACGATGCAGGTGGTATAAATTGGCGCCGCGCTGTCAAGCCGAAGGTTATAATTAATTACTGGACGATTTTATTTTCCATAAGCAAAAGGCAAAGGCCTCATTAGTCGGTGAATTATAATGGCGAAGAGTACGACAGGATAGCTAAAAAATAAGAGGACGGGTTCAAGCACTTTAATAAACGGCAAGAAGGTTAGGCCTCTCAAAACGGCACATCCCCATATCCAGCTGAATAGACTCAATCTGTGACCCACATAATAGAATAAGAAAGCTCTAAAAATACAACATATGAGGCGGTGGGGTTCTAACTGAAGCCGTCTGACCACTTGTCATGTGTTTCAACCAACAAAGCAAAACGCAACACTGCACTCCTAACAAAAAAGAAAAAAAGTGGGAACGTTTTTTGCTTTATGTAAAACGAGCTGAGAATATACCGTAGAAGACTGGCCCTGCGTTGCTTTTACTACTTGTAATGAACACCGTCATCTATTTGTTGAAACACGACACTCATCTTGATGACAACGTGTTTCTAGCTTAGCGGATAGGTTTTTGACTTCAAGAATTATAGTTGCTATTCCAGGCGAGAAATGATAGGAGAGCTAGCACTATGAGTCAAACCCTGATTCGGGAAACTGTATGCAGGCGACCTCGTGAGCATTTTTGCTTTGTAGTCACCGACAACTTAATAAACGATGTGTGATTTATTCTTTGGCGTTCTCATCAACTCATGCCACAATGTCTTTGGCTCTGAGCGATAATACGATACCCTGGACTCGCCGCGACCTGCGTTTTTTAAGTTGTTAGTGACCATATCATTGTACTTAGTCACAGACAAGCTAAGAAACTCTGGGCTTAGTGAGCACCACGCATCTTAATATCACTCTTCGGGAAATGAGCTCGCGGCATTCAGCAATCAGGGGCCGTAACCTACACGGTGGGACCGGGACGTCGCCGCCTGCCGCTATTGGTCAGCGGTGCGGAGATGGCCAATCGCAGCAAGCGGCGATGTCCGATCCCCTCCCCACCTCGTCCGGCTTAGTCCTACCGTGCAGACTAGGGCCACTTCGGAACGCCGCAGAACGTGACTGTTATGCATCGTTTCAGTTCACAGTTCAAACGCAGCCGATGCTACCAAGCGCGAGCATGTGGCCCTGGAACAGTTGCCTGCACTGCACGAGCGCAGTCGTGCTTCGCAGCAGACGCTGAGCAAGCCCGCTGCTCGTAGTGCTTGTACTGCATCGGCTGACGTGCTTCGGAAGACGCTGAAAGCCTGCTGCACGACTTGTAGAGTATCGACTAGCGTCTGGACCTGCGTGCGAGACGAAGTGTCCAAGCGTGAACACGAGCCTACGCACCTGCGTTAAGCATGGTCTAGTTGTCGATATATCCGGTGAACCGTGATGTGTTCCTTGGTCGGATCGATCGGAGCACATTCTATCTGCACCTGGAGAGTCTACGAGCTTTCGTCGAAACCCGACACGGCGCTTCCGTCTTATCGTGCGGGGGACAGCAACAGCCGAGTGCTGTGTTTTACGGCCTTCTACATTCTATGAAATCTGTAGCGTTTTCTTTTCGGTAATAGCACTCGTAAGCGCAAATGGCAGTGATCGACAGAGGCTGAAAGCATGATTAGATCTAAAAAAAAATATCGTCACTGCTGTGACACTCAGCCCGGTGAAACATCGTGCTCAATGTCACACCGACAACTTTTTTACACCGGAGCTGTTACATGGCTAGTTTTCCGAAGATCATGTCCCCCGCAAAGAAATGAAGACACCGAACTCTGGACACCTACCTCCATCTATGAGCTACGGCGGCTAAGCCACGTATCTGGTTGCCGCGTTCGCTCTATAGATGGCGGCAGCCTTTCCACTTCTCTGGCTTGCCGGCTTGCGGCCGGCCATTACTTTTCATTGTACAGCTCTGCTGGTCTTCCTTCTTCACCAAAATGGAAAGGCTAAAAGTTTTTTTTTTCAGGTGTAAGCCATACTTTAGTTTTAATTATTCACCGAACTCTATTCGTAGATTGCAGCGATTAGCTTTTCCAAATACGCGAGAAGTCGATGCCCTTGATTTTTTAGGCCAACGTGCCGTTTCCAAACAAGCCCACACGATGTAGGAATAACGCACAGTACCCAAACCTAGGTGTGGGTACTGCGCATGTTCACAAACCAAATTTGCGTGAAGTGAGGCGTCTGCGCAAGCACCTTGCCAATAGCAGCGCCACCGCAAAAGCGTGACTCAGTTAGAAATATGCTGCTTGAGCATAAAAAACATAACAAAAAAGACACTATAATTTAGACACGTCCTTAACATAATGAAAGACTAATTCACTCAGGAAGTTTATGCGGTGGTGCTAAGCAAATTTTGACCAGAGGCACATTTGTGTTAGACAGTGAATAAAAAATATTAAATGTTCGTTAAAGGCCGACGTACACTTCGCGCTTTCCACTTTTGTCCGCCTCCTCTCTTCCTATAACCTCCCACTTTATACCTTGCCGTAACTTGGCGTCACCTCGCAGCTTAGGAGAGGAGAGCACTAATAGGATTATCTTCCCTGCAGAAAACCGAAGTTGTACGCTCGGCCTTTAAGCGAATCTATACCACATGTAGCCGTCTGAAACTGCCTCGTCCGGTGGGTCCTTTAAATTGTTGTAGTTTGCACTTCAAGTACCATCTGATGAGAAGTGCAAACTCTTCTCACGAGTAACGCAAAGGTAAGGCAACAAGGAAGGGGTACACCGCGCCAACGAAGAAAGAAAAAATGTGACCGACGAACGACATCACGCGTTGAGGGAACATCGCGACCTACCGCTGTTCCTGCGTGACTGAAACGCGGCAAACTCCCGAAAAGCCCAAAAAGACTCGCCGCGCAATTCGGGTCGCTTCTACACCAACAGGAGGAGAAGCAACTTCTGGCAGCCATCACCATAAACACAGGTCCCAAAAAAAAAAAACACAAAATAAAAACAGCCCGACGCGCAAGAGCCACGGTGGGCCCAAGCGTAACAACTTTTCCCCCGTGGAGAGTTTCTCCTCTCTAGTTTATTCCGCCATATTCAGAGACGGCCAAAGAAAACGTGGTGTAGTACGTAGCCTTCTATTTGCTTTCTAGAAGCTGCGTGCTCGGTGAGCGTATATTTGTAGGTGTGTTTATTCTCCACGATAAAATCCAGAAAGAGAGAAAGAAAGTTGTGGAGGAAGAACGGCACTTCGCTTCGGCGGTGTGCGATAGCTTCTCGTACTCCGGATTCCGTGCGATGCTTTAGCTCGTACCGTCGCCTACGTCACCGTCTCCCGCCTTACTCTTTATTTTATTATATAATATTTTTAGTTGTCTTGCATTTTGCATGCGGGTCGGCGCTTGAATATATTTTTTCTGCAATCTTAGCCATTTTTTTTATTCGATTCAGCGGCGTGGGCGTCAGGTTAGAGAACGTTCCGAGCGCTGCTATGCCTGGCTGACTTTGAGTGCGAAGCTGGTGAAGCTCAAAGGCTTTGCCTTGTTTGTCACCGAACCGGACTATAAAAAAACCGTGTTTTTTTCTTGAAGTTCAGCGTTCCCTCAGCTTCGAATCCACTCTTTTTAAATGTTAGAATGTACAGAGTGATGTTCAATTTTTTTTACTACGGGTATGAGTTGAGCTATTTGGTTATGATACATTACGGTGGAACTAGCTGAACAATGAAGGAAGGAGAACAGAAAAGACAACCAGCGATCGGTTGTCTTTTTGTTCTCCTTCCTTCATTGTTCAGCTGGTTCCACCCGTAATGTTAAATTTTGAATGCATCTCCAAGTATCGGGATATTTTTTATGGGTTAAATCCGAATCGTTATCCATTTGAAATTGACAGAATGCGAAATAAAAATACTGATTTTACGAAACACATATCTTATGCGAGTAAATCTGTCAAGCGCAATATTTAATGTCATATTTCTCCGAATAACGTTAATTAATTGATCGATCCATCAGCGCTTCACTCCAGGCGGAGCGCGGTTCACGGCTGACGCTCGGCGTCAGAGACGGGGACGTATTCGCCGAACATTTATGCCCCATTCCCACTATAATAAAAGGTACTTTTTAGCTTTACTATCACAAAAAAAGTGTATATTTTTACACCCCTTGTCCCATATACGACACCCCAAAAAAAGAAAATACTGAGATTTTGCATAGGGACAAAAAAGACGATTAATTTTTTTGTTTGTAGTCCGTAACACGTACATTAGCTATTTTAATAAGTTGTACCACACGGCTATCAAGCCGCTCGTGAAAGTTTGTACAGTCGGTTCGACGTGAGCGCCCTGTACGTCGAACGGAAGTTTTGGAGTTTCGTATATGAGACAAGGGGTGTAGAGAATACTCCCTTTTGTCTTCCGAGAGTGTAAGCGACCTTCGTGGTTGGCGGAGAGTTGCGGATCCTCCGTGCGCGTGGCATATATATGCTCGCGACCCAAAAGCAAGAGTGGATTTGCCGATTGCAAAGGGACCTGTGCTAAAAGTACCTTGAAGCCGCTGTCGCACAGCTCATTCCCAATACAAAAGACAGTTTGCAGACACTGCATAAGTCCTGCTTCTTCCTTGTATGATTGACATAATTGTCAATACAAAAATTGCCGGCAGATATGTTGGAAGCATGGGTGAAGCAAACATCCTTCCAAAATGGTTGATTCGTGTTAGAAGATAACTCTTTCATTATGTCTCCAGCGAACGCCATGTCTTTTCAATGACGTATGTGTTGTGTAAGTGCGGCTCTAGGCTGCCTACGTGAATGAGGTACTAATGACCTTCCATAGAAGAAACATGAAATTTCGCCTAGTGGCGGGAGTATAAGAACAAAAATTAATTCGCGCTTCCCAACTTCTCGTGGTGTTCAATTATGCACCTTCAAGCCTTCATTCAGAAGAAGAAAAATCTGGTAATAAAATAATTTTTAGGCGTTCTTCGGCTTGGTCATGTTGTACACCCAAAAGAGTCTTTCAAGCACACCCCTAAAATGGTTTATTTTTTTTTTAAGTTCATTTTTTATGCGGAAGAGTTCTTCGTCGCCCATTTGCCTTTCTACTGCTCCAGGGGCGATAGTTCTTGGAGAGTTAAAAAACCTTTCAAAAGTTTTCTTTTCTTCTTTTAGTGTGTCTAGAGTTTATTTGTTGCTCACCTTCGGTGATGGGCGAGTGTATCAGCAGCCCGTCGTCGCGAAGCCAGGCGGTGATGACAAGCACGTCCTTGGCGAACGACGGTAGGTGACAGCGGAACAGGGCCGCGTTGCCCCTCGTCACGAACTCGTCGTAGGCTCGCACCTCGAAAGGTTGAGACACCACTGAAAAGAAATACGAGGAACCTTGAGAATCGGCACATTCTGTCCCAAGATACCTCTTAACCAGTGATGCCCGTCGTCAGAAGCATCTTTACAACAAGAATACTTAAATAATATTCATTATTTCGTAACAAAACAAAGCAAACTTATTAACAAAATATCGTATGACAAACGGAAGAACTTTCAAGCTGTGATACAATAAACTTCACATCAAAAACAAGTGCTACGCTTTTCACCGTGCAACCGATGAGATAAACGAGTTAGGTTCGTCTCGTTTGCTTGTCGTTCCTCACGCCGCCAACTATCTCTCAGACACAGCCAGCAACCGTTCAAGGTTCATCCGTGACAGGTTCGCCAGCATAGGATTTGTCGAGAGGTATAACATGCCTGTCACATTTTACCAATATTTCTGTTTTGTTTACCAACATTAGAAGTGTACTAAATAAACGTGACTAATGGTGTCCCATTATGGATACTACTGATGATGACATTATTGTACTAACCAAAATAATAGATTTGCGGGAAGGTACGAAACTGTGAACTTTTCGATGGTTCAAAAATATTTAGTGTGTACAGGGATGCCAGACAGGACAGATGCAACGGTGGAGTCCTATGTTCGGTTGCTAACCCTATTGATATTTTTTTATTTAAACACTGCATCTGAATTAGAAATCGTGTAGGTTTTTCCTTAATGTAAACCACCAGAAATGGCTCATAAGAGTATGCTACAGGCCGCCGTCATAATCATTATCATTTGTTGAAACTTTGCATAATGAGTAAGCAACATAGCTGTCAATGCTCACCAAGGGCTGAGACGCCGGTGTGACACAGTACGCAGATGAGCTTGAAAAAAAAAAAAATAAAAGAAAAGATCGAGTACGTTTCTTGCTTTATTTTTAAACTTATTTCACGGATGAAGGTCGTTTGAAGTTTAAGAAGTCAAGCAAAAACAGAGGCCCTCCTTGTTGTTTCTGAATTAACGCCGGTACTAAACCAGGAGCCCAGTCTATACCCAGAATAATAAAATCACCCAATTTCTACACCCTAAACGTAGTAAAGTCAATTTTGTCCTGTATCATATTGAAGTGGTTTACGAAAGACGCATGATTGTACAGAGGAGGGAAGCAATAATTTTAATGGGAAAATTAAAACGATCCTTTGTCTGCAGCTCTGCAACATCAACACTAACGTTCGTGCATGGGTACATTCTTTTATGGATCCATTCTTTTCCGACTGACCGTTCTCAATTTGTCACAGTCAATAATAGCATGTCTTCACATGTGTCCGTTAATCCTGGCGTTCCTCAGGGGTCAGTCTTAGGCCCCTCACTATTTTTAATTTATATTAACGACTTGCCTGTCAATGTGTCTTTGTCTTTTTATGTCTTTGCCGATGATTGCGTAATTTGCTGTGATCTTCAAGATATTTCTGATTCATTTGCACTCACAATCCTACATTAACTCCTCTCTCGTTGGTGTAAGTCGTGGCTAATGGAAACTAAACAATAATAAATAAAAAACACAGGAGAGTGTCCCGTAAACCAAACGACACTCCTTGTTATTACCTTGATAGACGTTCTTTGGAACAGGTATCGTCCTACAAATATCTTGGTATTCACTTAACGTTTTACCTTTCATGTAAACCCTACTTTCAGCATATCATTTCTCGTGCTAACTGCATATTGGTCTACATAAAACGTACCTTCTCATTAGCACCCATTTCACTTAAGTTGGTATAGTATAAAACATTAATCAGACCAAATCTGGA
Organism: Ixodes ricinus; assembly: GCA_037355805.1. Lineage (NCBI taxonomy): Eukaryota > Metazoa > Arthropoda > Arachnida > Ixodida > Ixodidae > Ixodes > Ixodes ricinus. The sequence continues at coordinate 2,477 of JAZHYW010003581.1, read as the reverse complement.
ATATGCAGCCTCTATCTGGAATCTGGGTCACGATACACTCGTCAGGGCACTAAAGTATATCCAAAATCACTCAGTTCGTTTCATTCACTCGAACTATCATCGCATCGCAGTGCTTAGTGTCACATCGATGAAAATTGCATTATCCTTACCATCTCGCTCTCTGTATCGTAAAACGTCACGTGTATGTTTATTTCACAACAATTATTTTAATAATTCCATCGTACACGATCAAATGATAACTCTCCGCGTTTTACATTTCGCCCCGTGCTGACCATCAGCGTAAAGTTGGAGTCTCAAGCTCACCAGCAACTGCATTTCATTTATCATTTCTTCCTCGCACAGTACAGGAGTGGAACCACCTCCCTGTTTTAATTACTACCATCAATGACCTTAATTTATTTTGAACATACTATCACTAAGCATTTTTTGCCAATGATCCAAGACCTGTATGATTGTTTGTTTGTAATATTATTACTATCGCTAATTTTTTAGTTTTTCCTCCCATTTTTTTTTGTACCTGGTCTTTCCCTCTATAATGCCTTCGGATGCTGAGAGTATGTCTCAACAAATAAATAAATACGGTTACTGATATAATAAAAGCATCGTTCACACAGTGACGTTTCCTTAAGCTGCGTACTGTTACCAGAGCTTAAGTCTACTTACACTGCTAAACATAGGGACATAAGAGCTTCGTATGAAGCGATGACACACAACTCAAGGTGTAGCTTTGCACTGGAGATATGAAGCATGAATCTCCGGCTCCCTCATAACGTAATTTAAGAAAACCTAAGCAAGCGCTCCTGTGGTAATCGCCCTTACGGACGACAAAGGGGGAATTCAGTTGTTCTTCTCCAGGGCGTGCTTCCCAGCTCCGATAACACTTCGGCGACTTGACATTTTCGAGCGTGCACATGCGGCCAAAGCACGCAGAAAAAGAAGGAGCACGAATTTGAAGTTAGGCATCCGAAAGAGGCGCACTGGCTTTCTTGTATTTTATTTCTAATGGCACCACATTGCCGTACATTTTATGTCCTACAAATTGATCGTGCAAGGAAAGATATCCAAGCTAATAGAAGTGCATTTCTGTAATCTCGTTTCCCAAGAGGCGTTGCCCTGTTGAACGGCGACAGCACTTATCCTGTGTACAAATCACGTGACACCGAACGCTGGGAAACATCACTGGATATCAACATTTGAGCTTGAAATGAACTCGTGCAATTATGAAAACGTGCATTTATTTATTTCTTACGTTCGTCCCCATGAAAGCAGTTACTGCATTGACTGAAGTTGCTCGGAGCTATGCTCCAAAAACTGAGGAAGAGGAAGAGACGAGCGCGCGTTGAAGGGGACATAATACGACGGGCTTCAACTAAAGCTGGTACCTTCATATTTGCAATTAAAAAAAATAGAACTCAGACTCCAAGTAAATATTGCAATGCCTCAGGTTGGCTGAAAATTTTGACACACCGCGCTTCAAGGAACAAAAGGAGCTTTAAAAAAAGCGCGCAGCAGATGTATATTTTCTGAACTATACGTAGGCACAACGTTGCCTATTTTGATTCGGACAAGTAACATATATCTTTCTGCGTCCCTATGCAGCACGGAGGGAGACACTCGAAACGGCCTTTCGCCACCTTGGCTCTTTCTATAGGGATATTGAGTTATTCGCTCGATTCCATGGCCTAGAGAGCTGCGAATCGATTAACTCCGCGTCACGTACTCCGGCACTGGTGTCACGAACAAATTAATCATTTAGCTTGAAGCGTTTCACAATGGGCGTGGCCTCGAAACCCGGGAAAATAAAGCGGTCACGCCCCGTGAGTGTACCCCCGCCCCATTCATGAAGACCGCAATCCCCTTGGCACCAAAAAAAACGAGCATACAAAACATGAGGTGGAAAGCTTCACAAAACGCGTTCTCTGAAAAGTGGTTTTCGGCTTCATCAATTCTTCGAAGCAAGGAAAAAAAAACTACACGTGATTTAACCCTCGCTTCACTTTTCACGCGCACAACCGAAGAAGCGGAGAGGCAGCGTTGGCACAAAAGACGCATGAATCAAGCGTTTCAGCTTCGTTTGACTAAACGCACCTCGGTCCTTGGCCCCCAACCTTTCTACTGGCACGCTTCCCACGCACAAGTGAACGGAAAGGGAAACATATTAAAAACACCTAACTACACGCACAGATTTAAGCTGTTTTTTTTTCTTGTTTTTGGGTACCTTCTGACCCCATTCATTTGATGAATTGCAAAGTCTACTGCTGCATTCCTTCGAGCCTCTCATTTCTCGCTTGGCGTCCCCTTCTCAGAGAACCGCCAATTTGTTTTGTTTTGCTTTTTCTCACAAACATCGATTCTGAAGGAAGTTTTTTTATGTTTGTAGCAAATTTTTTTCACCTACTCGTTCCCGTTTGCCATTTTTTCCACTCTGAAGGCAGAAAATGTATACCTTTTTTCTCTTAAGTTGTTGTTGGATTCGC